>CATNWA010000179.1:0-353650 GCA_951230385.1 Staurois parvus
TCGGCGGGATTTTGGGATAAAACGACGTCATTCCTCTTTTTGCACGTCCGGGAAAACAAATTTGCTGTTAACAATGGCTGGTCAGGGTGCGGTAGACGTGGCGCACAGATCTCAACGCCACATGACCCCTGTGGGGGCAGGACAGGAAGAAGAGGAGGAGGTAGAGGAGGACATTGGTGCTCAGGAATTATTGAGTGAAATGGGTGGTTTTTTTCCACTCAGGCGTACAGGAGTGGAGGAGCAGGAGCATCTGGTAGAGGAGGAGGAGGAGGAGACAGAGGATCCAGATGCACCGTGGCAGTATGCTGTGGAGATGGAGGCAGGGAGTCCCTCGCATTCCTTGGCACAAATGGCCCATAGCATGCTCGGTTGCTTGCGTAGCGACAGCCGAATAATAACCATCAGACAGAGGGATGACTTTTGGCTGTTCCTCCTTGTTGGACCCTCGCTACCACCGTTCCAAACTGGTGGCCTTTTTCACACCTGCTGAGAGGGAGGCCAAAATTACGTACTATAAAAACCACCTATGTAGTCAGTTGGTTCTCTGCCTTTCTGCGCCAACGTCCATCCTCAGACACTGTGGGCCCTGTGCGCTTCGCGTTCCGCTGCCATTGGCAGCAGGGGAGGGGTGGGGTGGTAGGAGCAGTGGCAGCTCCACCAGCAGGCGTGGGTCCCTGTACGGCCGTCCCCCATTGCTGCTGTCTCCATCGCCACACACTGCCATGTGCCACTTTCAGGTCTCCTCACACTGCTGGTGGGTTCCATTTTGTCATAGGGTGCTGTATGGCCTCCCATTGCTGCTGCCTCCACCGCCACACTGTGGCTCCACACTCTGGTTTTGGCCCCTTGACTGCCCAAATGAGTGAAGTGTGCGGTGATTCTAAGATCGACGGCACTCATCTGCATGTCATACTGACTGACAGTATTATTTCTCTTCCCCAGCAGACTCCAAGGGCATTTAAATTAAAGGTACAGTGTTTCTGCACTAATATAAAGGCTCTCTGAAGCCTAGAAACAAACCCTTTTATTAAGTTAAATTCACAGCGAATATATTCGACTCGAATCAAATTTTTTCCACGAATTCGCCGAATCAGTCGAATCGAATTTTTGAATACTTCGCTCATCTCTAATGATGATGTCACAAAGCAACACCATTGAGGGCTCCCCTGTCTCACTAGTCTCCATCTCAAGTCTGTGTGAATCATCTAGTGATAACGGTACTGCTGGCTTTCATTAGGATCATATAAACATTCCCAACCTATGTTTTGCAGTCATTTTGTAGAAATGTGCTTGGATAGTTAGGTTCTTTATGTATGGTTCTGTTTACATTCACATGACAACATGTATGTTTCAGAACACCATCAACTGAAGCTAAATGTGCTTTATCACAGCAGTCATCCACCCATGTTCATTCTTCTGGAGCCACACAAGGGGTCCTTCATTGATGTACAAAGCATGATGAAGGAACCCTGTATGGCCTTGAAATGTTGCAAACTGTTGAATGAAGTCTATGGGAATAAAAAGGCATAATGGAGCCGCAGTTGATGCTCTGCTGGTGATGTGCCCTCCCACCTCTGGTGAGATCTCACCCTCACTTTGGTGGGACAATGCTGGGCTCTATGGAGATTCATCTTGTGTCACATATGAGTGACAGATTACACGTGGAGCGTCATGGGACAGTTTTGAGAAGGACAATGTCCAGACTAGATACAGGTAATGTAGGTGGGTTGTTTGAGTGTGTTTTAGTGGCACTCTGTGAAGGTGTAAGAATTGTATAGACATCTTTGGGAAGGAGTGATCTAAGGAAAATAGATGACAACCATCAAATAAGTGTGATTTCTACTCCCATACCTTCTAGGCCTGGGAAGTCCATATCTGTACAGATAGTCCGGTGGAGAGACATCAGATAAGTCCACATGGACAAGAGCTATGTGTGTGAAAAGTAAAAAAAAAAAAAAGTTTAGTACACTTCAGTAAAATAAAATCCCTCATTTTTGCAAACAAACTTTCCTTGAGGACCTGTTCACATCATTTGCATTGGGCCTTGTTCATTTGCAGTGCCAGAGCAAAGACAAGGTCATTTTCATGTTCATAATGGTTTGCTATGAAGTAGTGGTGGTGTGCTCTGAAAAAAAAGGTACTTTTTTTTCAAAACAGCATGTTTCGACACAAACCACCTCATCAGAACACTGCTACCAGGGGCAGACTGACAACTCATGGGGCCCCCGGGCAATAGAGGATCATGGGGCCCCTGTGTCCTTGCCCAAACTCAAAAAAGCCTATGAAAAAGGTACCAGGGGCATCTCATGGGGCCCTCTACTGACCCCGGGCCCTCAGGCAGTGCCCGAGTTTTCAAATGGTCAGTCCGCCCCTGACCGCTACTATGTACAGTATATACCATACACCTCTACTCCAGTGACCACCACTAGCTTCTGGGTTCATGTAGCTGCCCCCTATGGCAGTGTGAACACAGGGGGTTGGCCCCTCAGCACTGATGCCATTTTGAGAGCCTTGCATTTTCAGCATGAATGCAAAGTGTTCTCTGATTGGGGAGCGCTCCCCCCCACTACTCTCCCACCTTATCTTATCAGCGTATGCTTTCATTGATTCTGAAAATGCAAAGCATCTCTGAATGGCACCCGTGCCGAGAAGCTGATGTCCCATATTCACAATGCAGCAGGGCAGCCAATCAGCACGGGTCCAGGATGGTAGTTGGGATCACTGTAGTAGCGATGTCTGTTTTGGTGACTTCCAGCTCCCAATGGCATCAGCCAGGTAAGGTTCTGTATATTTATAGTTACATTGGTCAAAGCTGGACCAACATAACTATGAATAATATAGCCATGCCTGGATTTGTTCTTTAAGATTTAAGCATTTTTAAATGTAAAAATCTAACATTTTGATCCATTTCCAAATCCTCGCAAATCGTCTATTCAATCATTAATAAAATGAAAATATCTATTTTTTAATGAGAGATTCTGCCCCAACCTCCTCCCTCATAGTCAAGAGACACTTACAGGGGACATATGATAGCTCCAGGGCTCGTATTTCCTTGTAGTTGTGTCTTCTCAGTATGTTGTACACTTTATCCTTGTTAGTATAACTCCAATTATGAATCATATCACAGAGCGAGCTCATCTTTTCCTCTGAGGATGACTTCTCTCTCAACTTGGTATATTGTTGTTCTGTCAGCAGGCGCTGATCCAACAGATCTTGCAGAATTGGATCTACATTTCTTACTTTTTCTGTGAGTTCCTTCTGGTTTCTGTCCAAAAAGTGATTTCTTAGAATTATCTGAGAATCTGCAACTGATTGAAAGAGATAATATGTTAGAGGCTTTTTTATTGCCACACACTGTAATTGTTACCAAGTACAAAGGAACATCTGAACATTCTGAGTATCATAGAAGACATTTTTTTCACCATTTTTAGAGGTTCCCAGGAATCATTCAAAATGGACCTAACTTTAGGTCTCCAAAAAGCCCCCCCCCCCCCCCCCCCCCCCCCACCCCCCCCAAACTACGTTATTAAGAATTACCTTTCCACTTTTAGCTGTTGCTAAGTTTGGTTTTCCTAAACTGCTCAAAACATTCACATTTGCATTCAACCAAAGCAATGGTACAGCCCTGGTGTCCACCCCGCAGCCATTTGGTACTTGTACAGCCCTCAGGTTTCAGCAATCAATAGTAGGAGTTTTCTCCTGGGTTCCTACTCAGGGTCAGTAAAGGAAAAATAAACCAGCTTCTGCTAGTTAACTGATTTGGTTTATTTCCCTCCCAATCACTTTACCATTTTTTACACTGTCTTCTTCATTTTCTGTTTTCCCCTTTTATAATGTATCTTGCTGAAACAAATATCAGAAATGGGGGGGGTAGCAACTTATAATATAGGGAGCACTGATTTGTGAAGGTGCTGTAATGGCAATGATCGCTAGAAGCCTCATGTAAATTGCCCCCAATCTCTGTCATCTGCAGCACATCTTTAGCCTCAAACAACACCTGTGGATTTCCCGAAGTCTCTGACCATCTCCTGTAGCATGTCCAATGCCTCAGACCATCTCCTGTAGCATGTCCAATGCCTCAGATAATCTCCTGTAGCATGTCTAATCCCTCAGACCATCTCCTGTAGCATGTCCAATGCCTCAGACCATCTCCTGTAGCATGTCCAATGCCTCAGATCATCTCCTGTAGCATGTCTAATCCCTCAGACCATCTCCTGTAGCATGTCCAATGCCTCAGACCATCTCCTGTAGCATGTCCAATGCCTCAGACCATCTCCTGCAGCATGTCCAATGCCTCAGACCATCTCCTGCAGCATGTCCAATGCCTCAGACCATCTCCTGCAGCATGCCTGAGGTCTGTGAACATCTCATATAGTCTGTCCAAAGTCTCCAGCCATCTTCTGTAGCATCCCTGCATCCTCTGACCATACACTATCCAGTCTTTCTGGCCATTACCGGTATAATTTTCACCATCTCTGAAATTTTACTTTAGTGTTAAGGCACTAAATATTATTTGTGGTGATGTTAAGAGCCACCTTTACCATACTATTCAGATAAGTTGTGTCTGTTGATAAAAACAAACTATTAATCTTTGAGTAAAGTTCAGTAATGTCCTTGCTATAGGTGTAGGCCATTTACATACCTCCTGAAGCCTGGGCAGAAAAAACTCCCAGAGATAGCATCATTATTATTATTATTATTATTATATAGTATTTATATAGCGCCAAAAGGTTTGCTCAGCGCTGTACATTAAAGTGGGGGACAGTACATGAGACAATACAGTACAACAATACAATACACGAGGGGATCGAGGGCCCTGCTCTTTCGAGCTTACAATCTAGGAGGGAGGGGGTAGTGGTACAGGAGGAAGTGGCTGTGGGGGATGGAGTGGTAGGAGGAGTGGAGGAGATCGGCTGTTAGGTGAGGGTGGGGTAGGCTTCCCGGAAGAGATGGGTTTTCAGGGTGCGCCTGAAGGTGAGGAGGGTAGGTGACAGTTTGATGGATTGGGGTAGAGAGTTCCAGAGGATGGGGGAAGTCCTGGAGAAGTCCTGCAATCGGGCGTGGGAGGAGGAGACCAGGGAGCTAGAAAGTAGGAGGTCTTGTGAAGAGCGAAGTGTACGGGTTGGGTGGTATTTTGATATCAGGCAGGTGAGGTAGTTTGGGGCAGCGTTATGAATGGCTTTGTATGTCAATGTTAGTAGTTTGAATTTAATGCGTTGGGCAATTGAAAGCCAGTGGAGGGAATGACAAAGGGGGGTGGCAGAAGCGGAGTGGTTGGTAAGGTGGATGAGTCTGGCCGCTGAGTTCAGGATAGACTAAAGCGGGGATAGCTTGTGATGGGGTAGGCCAGTGAGAAAGGAGTTGCAGTAGTCCAGACGTGAGATAATAAGGGAGTGAACGAGTTGTTTTGTAGTGTCTGGGGTTAGGATTGTACGTATCTTAGAGATGTTTCGGAGGTGGAGCCTGCATGAATTTGTCAGCGATTGGACATGGGGTTGGAAGGATAGGTTTGAGTCTAGGGTGACACCTGGGACTTTGGCTTGTGGGGTGGGATTGATGGTGGTGTTGTTGTTCGTGATGGAGAGGATGGGGGGGGGGGGGGCGCGGGCTGGGGGGAAAACTAGGAGCTTGGTGTTGGAAAGGTTCAATTTGAGGAAATGGAGCGACATCCAGTCTGATATGTCGTTCAGTAGGTGGGTGATACGGGCGGAGACTGAAGGGGTGAGGTGAGGGGGTGGAGAGGTAAATTTGCGTGTCATTGGCCTAGAGGTGATAGTTGAAGCCATGGGAGTGGATCAGTTTGCCGAGGGAGGAGGTATAGATGGAGAAAAGAAGGAGCCCAAGGACAAAGCCTTGGGGGACCCCAGCAGAGAGGGGGAGGTGGTAGCGGTATAGGTAACGCTGAAGGAGCGTTGGGATAGATAGGAGGAAAGCCAGGAGAGAGCAGAGTCTCTGATGCCAAGGGAGTGTAGTTTATTAAGGAGGAGGGGGTGGTCAACTGTGTCGAAGGCCGCGGAGAGGTCGAGGAGTAGGAGGACTGAGTAGTGGTCAATAGCTTTGGTGGTTAGCAGGTCGTTAGTGATTTTGAATAGGGCGGTTTCGGTGGAGTGTAGGGGATGGAAGCCAGACTGTAATGGATCGAGGAGGTTGTTGTCAGTGAGGTGGGAGCTTAGGCGATTGTAGACTAAGCTCTCAAGGAGTTTGGATGTGAATGGCAGCAGGGAGATGGGTCTAAGATTGTTCAGGTCAGTGGGGTCCAGGGAGGGTTTTTTGAGTATGGCGGTGATGCGTGTGCTTTAGGGGGGAGGGGAATACGCCAGTAGAGAGGGAGAGATCATCTCATTCTACCTTGTTGTTAGGATGTTACTAAGACACTCCCACCCATTACCGCTCACTCCCACCATGACAGGAGCAAACGCTCAACACCCAAAGATGTGTGGTCTTCTATCTACTCCATTGCAGCATTGCTGACCTCAGAGCTGCTATGACAGGGAAGAAAGAGTATGCCTGTAAGCATCCAGGTTTTTCTGTCAAAGCTTAACTGAACTTGATCCCAAGCGACCCTTAAAGTGATTGGTTGCTCCACCGGGGTTGAAGATCAAGAACAAAGAAGGGGGATACCCAGTGGTTCTAAAACGGTGGATGACTAGGGGAGTGGAGGAGCCCCAATTTATCAATTATTATATGTGCATTCAAATTTTATTGAAGGCATTGGGGATGACAGAGGTCTGCGGCCATTTCTGGAGCATGCTTGTGAGTGTTTGTAGGTGCCATTGGAGATCACCTTTTGCACTCTGATTGCATCGAGGACCAATTTCTTGGAAATCATCGTTTGAGGACCTCTATGCTTTATGACTCCTTGTGGGTCGTATTTTGAAGGTGAGCACCATTTACAGTTGCAAGAAAAAGTATGTGAACCCCTTGGGATTACGTGGAGTTTTGCATGAATTGGGCATAAAATGTGCTCTGAACATCACCTAAGTCACAACAATAGAAGAACACAGTCTGCTGAACATAATACTACACAAACATTAGATGTTGCCATGGTTTAATTGCACATAACATGTAAACATTCACAGTGCAGGGAGGAAAAAGGTATGTGAGGCCCTAGCTTAATGACTTCTCCCAGAGCTAATTGGAGCCAGGAGTGAGCCAACCTTGACTCCAATCAGTGTGATGATATTGGATGTGTTTGCTGACAGCTGTCCTGCCCTTAAAAAACACACACCTGTTTTGGGTTTACTGGTTTCAAGAAGCACTGTCTGATGTGAACCATGCCTCGCAGAAAAGAGCTCTCAGAAGACCTACGATCAAGAATTGTTGACTTGCATGAAGCTGGAAAGGGTTACAAAAGTATCTCCAAAAGCCTTGATGTTCATGTGTCCACAGTAAGACAGACCGTCTACAAATGGAGAACGTTTAGCACTGTTGCTACTCTCCCTAGGCGTGGTCGTCCTGTAAAAATGACTGCAAGAGCACAGCGCAGAATGCTGCATGAGGTAAAGAAGAATCCCAGAGTGTCAGCTAAAGACCTACAGAAATCTCTGGCACATGCTAACATTTTTGTTGACACATCTACAATAAGGAAAACATTAAACAAGAATGGAGTACATGGGAGGACACCACGGAGGAAGCCATTGCTGTCCAAAAAGAAGATTGCAGCACGTTTGAAGTTTGCAAAAGAGCACCTGGATGTTCCACAGCACTACTGGCAAAATATACTGTGGACAGATGAAACCAAGATTGAGTTGTTTGGGAAGAACACACAACACTATGTGTGGAGAAAAAAAGGCTCAGCACACCAACATCAAAACCTCATCCCCACTGTGAAACATGGCGGAGGGAGCATCATGGTTTGGGGCTGCTTTGCTGCCTCAGGGCCTGGACGGATTGTTGTCATTGATGGGAAAATGAATTCCAGAGTTTATCACGACATTTTGCAGGAAAACGTACGACCATCTGTCCACCAACTGAAGCTCCGCAGAGGATGGGTGATGCAACAGGACAATGACCCAAAGCATACAAGTAATTCAACAAAACAATGGCTGCAACAGCACAGAATACGCCTTCTGGAGTAGCCCAGTCAGAGTCCTGACCTCAACCTGATTGAAATGCTGTGGCATGACCTTAAGAGAGCGATTCACACCAGACATCCCAAGAATATTGCTACACTGAAACAGTTTTGTGAAGAGGAGTGGCCCAAAATGACTCCAGATCGTTGTGCAGGTCTGATCTGCAACTACAGGAAACGTTTCGTTGAGGTTATTGCTGCCAAAGGAGGGTCAACCAGTTATTAAGTCCAAAGGTTCACATACTTTTTCCTCCCTGCACTGTGAATGTTTACATGTTATGTGCAATTAAACCATGGCAACATCTAATGTATGTGTAGTATTATGTTCAGCAGACTGTATTCTTCTATTGTTGTGACTTAGATGACGTTCAGAGCACATTTTATGCCCAATTCATGCAAAACTCCACGTAATCCCAAGGGGTTCACATACTTTTTCTTGCAACTGTATATGTATTTATATGCTATGTTCACACTTGGATGAGGGCCATATTTACATTGAGTTTATATCATTCATTTTTTCACTTATCATTCACTAAGTAGCATAGCACCCTTTCACGCTTATAATTGTTTTTTCACTATTTTGGAATATAGTTAGGTGTCTGCGGTCACTTTGTTTTGTGGGGTCACTTGGGGTAGGGAGATAGAGCAGGAAGATCATGTCTCTACTATGACCGTAAGGGGGATTGAATCATTCTGGGAATGTCTTATAAATGTCCTAGCAAAAAGGCAGAATAGGATGATATATCCCTGGGAGTTTTTCAATCAGGTTAGAATGGCCCATATCTACAGCGAGGGTATTACTTAACCCCTTGACTCCGACGTAACACAGAACTGGGCTTTTTTCCGTGGGGCCGCATATTTGCGTAACTGTCTTTGTGCTGGGAGTGCGCTGCATAGCATGCTCCCAGCATGAAGACTGCAATGTCACTAAGAGCACCGGGTCACGTTGTAATGATCTGGACCCGGGACTCCGATTCCGGGTCACATGATCGCTGTGATAGCCTCTGATTGGCTATAGCAGTGATCAGTCACTGCATGGCCTGGCCCCCTTGTTTTTTTTCTCTCTCTATGAATGGAGGAGAGAGATACATTGTACAACTCCTGACACTGAGGAGAAAAAAAATATTTGTAACCAAAAAAAAAAAAGATAAAGAAATTTTAAAAAAATAAAGAAAAAATACCTAGATCAAGGTTTGATCTAGTTCAGTGCCAGGGTTAGTGTGTTTGGGTCAAGATTGGGGTCAAAGGTCAGGGTTTAAAAAAAAAAAACTGTTGTCAGTGTGTTTTAGGTAAAAAAAAAGGACAAAAACAAAATGCACACTATTGTTTCTGGGCTGTACTCCGGGTACAAACAACAAATAACATACACATTTATGGTATTGCTACGATCGTCAAGATCTGGAGAATTTATTTTGGGTTGTTCTTTGGTGGTAGGTTATGGTAGTAACAAGAAACACATAGCTAAATAAAGAAATATGATTTTTTTTTTATTATTTTGGGCCAGTTTTTCTTTGATAATAAAAAAAAAATCAGGAGATATCCATTACCATTTACCACCAAATGAAAGCCCAATTTGTCCTGAATAAAAAAAAGGTATAATCCACCTGGATGTACAAAGTAGTTGTGATGATAAGTACGGTTTTACTAACACATGTCAACATTGCAAAATTGTGCTTAGGCATTTAGATTTGCTTTACCCTTAGGCGTGAAGGGGTTAACTTTGGTCAGAGCTGCACAGTTTGTTTGTATCTACAGATGTCCCTTACCTGCATAGGCAGCTTTTTGGTAAAGGTGAAACCTACCTGTAAAGGATAAGTTCACCTGTCATAACATGTTATACCCATATTCAGGGTGTAAACTAACATATGACGAACAGACTGGCTCCCCGATGTGACAGCTAGTAGGGATTTTCTCCTCCCTGCTAGTTGTCACAATTTTAAAAAAAAAGTACCCGGCCGCCTCATTCATTCATGGTGTACTGTGAATGAATGAAGTACAAGTCCCGACAGCCTTTGCGGCTGTCGGCTTGTAGTTCCAAATGAACTACCACAGTGCTGTGGAGCGCCATGGTAGTTCCTTGAGGCTTCCTGTCAGTATATCCGCATGGTACCTGCAATATGCATTTATTATTTTTTTTAGAATAGTGAACTTATCCTTTAAAAGACCTATATAACGTAAGCTGACTAATACCCCAGAGCTCACATCACTCTGCTCATAACTGACTTATTACAAGGTGTTTGTGGAGTGGAGCAGGGAAAGACTTGTGAGGTCCTCTCTGCTACTCTGGGTGAATCCAGAATTTCCTCAAATTATTAAGCAAAGTATCACACAGACTTACAGTTGGGGAATCTGTCCTCCTGTGTTACCAAGTCCCTTATGAATCTATAGCTGTATTTTTTCAGAGCCTTGTACACTTCTTCTTTGTTGGGATAGCTCCAGGTCCTCACTGTATCCAAGAGGGATCTCATCTTCTCCAGCGATGTTGCCTTTTTCATTATGTTTTTGTGCTGTCTCTGTGTGAGCAGCTGCTGATCCCGGAGATCATCCAGCACTGGATCCACCATTATTATGTTCTTCATAAGTTTTTCTTGATATTTATTCAGAAAATGCATTCTGGCTGCAAGGTAAAACAATAATAATACAGTTATAAATCCATTCCATATTTTTTATTTTGTATTTGGCTCCTTAAACAAAACTGACCACTCCAGAGTTCTTGATTTTCATTGGCATTGCCTTATTGGCTAATTGATTGGTAATTTTGGGATTCCTAAACATGTGACTTGGAGGATTGCATGCAGTCTCCTCCTAGGTTTTGAAGCCTCCCAGACACAGAGAAAAAGTGAGAACCTGGAGAAGAACAAAATGGATGGAGGGTTTGCATGGCGACGGGGAGGAACATGTCAGAGAAGGCTTAACATGTGACTTTATTGAGGAAAGTGTATGTCTTACCTGACTCATGGTTGAAAAGTCAGATGGGCTGAGAAGAGCTAGGGGTTGTTTAGGTTTTACCCTCCCACCTTCCCCTAGTTTTAAGTTAGCAAGAAGTCAAAGGTTGGAAAGATGCAACAAAACTAATAAAAATTATACTTTTTCTTGGCGTCCATTGAGGAAAGCCTGATAGAGGAGATAGATAGCAACTGCTCTAGGCAGGAAGAGAGTTCTGGGCCTCAATTTTAGTGATGGAGTTTGTAATCAGCACTATCATTGATTCTCTCCCACAGTACAGTATTTTAAAAACATGTTTTTTCATATCCCCTGTGACAGTGCCCAGCTACCCATGCCTTTTTTACAGGAGACTGACTCACCCTCAAAATAGAGTTTAACAAGGTTCACCCATTACAGACTTCCATAGGATTGGCCTCTAAAATGTGGTTTGTTGATTTTTAAACAATTTTTGATGAATCCTTGGTGAATAGAAACCAAGCAGATTTACCTATCATTAGCAAACACCAAATGGCAATGCTCATGAATCATCTGCTAGAAATTTAGGTACTGCCAGTTGATAAAATGTGTCTGCCAGTTATCTACATTTGGAATGTAGAAGGTTGACAAGGCTGGAATGTGAAAATCTGCCAGGAAAGGATTTGCTCTACATCACTTGTCGCAGTGAGACTTCTGGTTCCTCCTTTATGATAGACAGTCATCCCCTACCGCCGCCTGACATCCTGACGTTTTCCCTTGAAATCCACATGGATAATTTTTTGCAGCAGGTGCATTTTGCCACATTTTTTATGTGTTTTCCATTCATTTCAAAGGGGAGGTGCACCAAAAATGCAGCAAGCAGGACCCGCAACCGACCAGTGTGAAGAGGTCCATATAATTTAATGTTCATGTGTTTTTGTTCCGCTTTTTAAAATGCAAAAACGGAAGAAAAAATGGATCAGTGTGAAAGCAGCTTAATAATAATAATAATAATTATATACAATGTAACATTTATAAATGGCACAAACAGGAAACGATGTGTGAAGGTGATATGCAATGTAAAAATCATAAAAGAAACAAGCAGGAAATATTGTGTGGATGTACATGTCTCCCAGGTTAGACCAATGCTCACCTGCATCTTCTGTCTGGACAATGTCCTTTCTTTTCTAATCTAAGACATCCTAAAAGGGAACAAGAGCTGAAAGTTAGCCAAAGTTCATCCAATCAGCATGAAGAAAACTAGAATATTAAAGTGCTTGTCCAGCCAAAAACCATTTCAGTTTTGGATAGGGTGTGGAAGTCTTAGAACCCCTATAAGGTTATTAGTCCTATCTAGGGGTCTGTTAAAGAGATTTTCCCTTCACTTCCTGTCCCGATGACATTGTGTTACCAGACAGGAAGTGAAGGGAACTCCCCAACTGCAACATATCAAGAAAAATAAAAAGCAAAACCAGATACACGAACACAATGTGATGGTTTGGGGTGATTTAGCTCATTTGATAGCACCAAACGGGCGAGGGTTCTCACCATCAACTGTATACGGAAAATAACATTCAGCCTCATGGCTCTCCTTGACTAGTACCTCTTGGTCCTCCTGACCATCAAACACAATCCCCCTCATGGCCTCTCTCTCAGGTTCGGGCCTAAGGTTGCCATCTCATCCCTTTAAAATTTAACACATATTAATTACACAGGTTCTGAGGCTAATTTAATGCAGATAAGAGATAAGGCGCCAAGTGAGTTTAATTACAAACTTAATCAGCCCCATAAACTGTGTACTGTACTTTTCGCTCCATAAGATGCACCTAGGATTTAGAGGAGGAAAACAAGAAAAAAAATATTCTGACTGCAGACATAGGACAGGGAATGACCAGAGACTTCGGACACAGTACAGGGGATGACCAGAGACTGCGGACACAGTACAGGAGATGACCAGAGACTGCGGACACAGTACAGGAGATGACCAGAGACTGCAGACGTACTACAGGAGATGACCAGAGACTGCGGACATAGTACAGGAGATGACCAGAGACTGCGGACACAGTACAGGAGATGACCAGAGACTGCGGACACAGTACAGGAGATGACCAGAGACTGCAGACACAGTACAGGAGATGACCAGAGACTGCAGACACAGTACAGGAGATGACCAGAGACTGAGGACACGGTACAGGAGATGACCAGAGACTGTGGACCTTTGGGGAGTGAAGGAGGGGGGAGCGGGGGTACCCAAATTTGACAGGTTCCCGTTCCCACTTCCATGGAGTTGTCCTTCCCCCTCCCTCCCCGTAGTCTTCTGGGACATGTGACAGGTCCCAGATGACTACAGGGGCTATTCACAAAGTACAAGCACTTCTCGTGCATGCACAGTGGGCACCCGGCTGTGAAGCCGCAAGCTGTCACAGCCAGGTGCCCACACTGAAGATGCCATCAATGGGGAGAGAAGACGGTGAGGACACTGCTGGACTGAGGAACAGGTAGGACTACTGGAGGTCTGCAGGTTCTGCTACACGGAGCCGAGCAGCGGGCACAGTATTCTAAACACGACAGCCGTGACAGGGAGAATACCGGGCCGGCCGCTCCATATTCGCTCTGTAAGATGCACAGACTTTTACCCCCATTTTTAGGGGGAAAAAAGTGCGTCTTATGGAGCTAAAAATACGGTAATTAATATGTGTTCGATTTTAAATGGATGAGGTGGCAACCCTACTTGGGCCTTGGTCTGTCGTGGCCTGGACAGTACGGTGCATGCCAGCCCCTCTCGGGGTTCCCTTCACACACTAACCCTCTCAGGAAGGGGGGGCTCTGAGCTCTGATCCCAGCTCCGGTAGGAAAGAAGTACACACCTAGATCATTAAGGTGCTTCTGTTCTCCAAAATCTGTCCTAATCACACAGTGGCATGGCCTGGCACTGCCACATCAGTCACTCTTTGGCCTAGTAAGCAGCTGGGGGGGAGTTCTTATGGTGTTTTCATGTTGAGGGATAACTTGGATAGGGATGGGGATGAGTGGAATACTCAGTGGTGTATTTTGGTTTTGGGCTGCCCTACCCAAGACTAAAATTGGGCACCCCTACATCTAAATTTGTCCCCCCTTTCACCTGCAAACTCCACCCCTTCCTCATTAGGCTTTACCTCTTCCTATTAGAGCTCCACCCACTGACAACGATGGGCCGATATTCCTCCCATTGACACCAATGATGGGGCCCGATTCCTCACACTGACACCAATGATGGCGCCCCATCATTAGTGTCAGTGTGTGAGGAATAGTGCCCCATCATAGTGTCAGTGGGAGGAATATCGGCCCATCGTTGTCAGTGGGAAGAATCGTGCCCCATCATTGGTGTCAGTGGCAGGAATAGTGCCCCCATCATTGGTATCAGTGGGAGGAATAGTGCCCCCATCAATGGTGTCAGTGGGAAGAATCGTGCCCCATCATTGGTGTCAGTGGGAGGAATAGTGCCCCATTGCTGGTATCAATGGAAGGAATAGTGTCCCATCATTGGTGTCAGTGGGAGGAATAGTGCCCCATCATTGGTGTCAGTGGGAGGAATAGTGCCCCATCATTGGTGTCAGTGGAAGGAATAGTGCCCCCATCATTGGTGTCAGTGGGAGGAATAGTGCCCCATCAATGGTATCAGTGGGAGGTATAGTGCCCCATCATTAGTGTCAGTGGGAGGAATAGTGCCCCATCATTGGTATCAGTGGGAGGAATAGTGCCCCATCAATGGTGTCAGTGGGAAGAATCGTGCCCCATCATTGGTGTCAGTGGGAGGAATAGTGTCCTGTAGCAAACTTGCTCATCAGATTTGGACGCGGAGGTCCCCTTTTTTCTTTTCTCGTAGTGGAAGCATTCCTCATTCTTCACATTCCCCACACCCCTCCCTTCCTGAGAGGCAAACCTTATCTCCTGACAGATGGTGTGGGTCAGCCAGGTTAAGCATCCTGAGTCCAGGTGCCAGGCCGTCTGCTGAAGTGTAACCTTCGTCACCCAAAACTGTGTAGGCCCACACATCATCAAATTGACCAGTAATTAATTGAACATTCCTCAGGTCAACTGTGTGTTTCATATCCTGGGGTATGAAGCTGTAGTTTAATTCAGAGTTTCCCACTGACCACTCCCAAAACGTGTAGTCAGCGCCCCCCTCCCTTTGAGAGGGACTTTTAAGAAGAAACAAGCTAGTTTTGTAAGAGAGATCTCCTCAGCTGAACATCGTAACAAAAGGAGATAAAGAAACAGCCTGCTCTGCATCGTGGATCTGCTTGCAAACCAAGGCAAGGGCAAGTAACTTAACCCTGTAATTTCCTTCCTAATTATCTCTTTGCTGTGTCTTTATATACATATATATATATTCTTGTGACATCTCTTTGTAACTATTTTATTGCACCTGTTTGACTCTTTTAGTAATAAAATCTTTCTTTCTGAAAGTGTTAAACTGTTTTTAGGCGCTTACCTGCAATTCACAAATTCCTGCCTTTTGAAGAGACGCTACTGTGTTTGTTTTACTCCCTGCCCAATTGACCATATTGGACAGGTGACTTTTCAATCATTATAGTGTATATTTGATAACGGGAGTTTCCCAGTCTCCGACAAAAGTGGCGGTGGCAGTAGAGGGTTAGTTGCGTAATTAACCCGACCCAGTAACAAGCTCATTCAGGCTGCAGGCACCGATTGTAGTCCATTAGCTGGGCAATCGCTGTGCTGGGTGCAGCTGGGTGTGGCCTTGTTACGCGTGTCACACCGCAGTTTTAGATCGGCTGGTCCTTTCGATCACGAGTTTGGTGAGAAGGTCTGGGGTCTGACGCCGTGGGCGTGACGTATTGCTGTTAGTCGCGGTTGTGCGATTGTCGCATGTTGGTGGCGGCGAACGTGGATCCGTGACATGTCCCATCATTGGTGTCAGTGGGAGGAAAAGTGTCCCATCATTGGTGTCAGTGGGAAGAATTGTGCCCCATCAATAGTGTCAATGTGAGGAATAGTGCCCCATCAATGGTGTCAGTGGGAAGAATCGTGCCCCATCAATGGTGTCAGTAGGAAGAATTGTGCCCCATCATTGGTGTCAGTGGGAGGAATAGTGTCCCATCATTGGTGTCAATAGGAGGAATAGTGTCCCATCATTGGTGTCAGTGGGAGGAATAGTGCCCCATCATTGGTGTCAGTGGGAGGAATAGTGTCCCATCATTGGTGTCAGTGGGAGGAATAGTGCCCCATCATTGGTATCAGTGGGAGGAATAGCGCCCCATCATTGGTGTTAGTGGGAAGAATCATACCCCATCATTGGTGTCAGTGGGAGGAATAGTGTCCCATCATTGGTATCAGTGGGAGGAAAAGTGCCCCATCATTGGTGTCAGTGGGAGGAATAGTGTCCCATCATTGGTGTCAGTGGGAGGAATAGTGCCCCATCATTGGTGTCAGTGGGAGTAATCGTGTCCCATCATTGATGTCAGTGGGAGAAAGTACTCCATCACTGGTGTCAGTGGGAGGTATAGTGCCCTATCTTTGGTGTCAGTGGGAGGATTAGTGCCCCATGTTTGGTGTCAGTGGGAGGAATTGTGCCCCATGTTTGGTGTCAGTGGGAGGAATAGTGTCCCATCATTGGTGTCAGTGAGAGGAATAGTGCCCCGTCATTGGTGTCAGTGGGGGGGAATAGTGCCCCGTCATTGGTGTCAGTGGAATGAATAGTGTCCCAACATTGGTGTCAGTGGGAGGAATAGTACCCCATCATTGGTGTCAGTGGGAGGAATAGTGCCCCGTCATTGGTGTCAGTGGGGGGGGGAATAGTACCCCGTCATTGGTGTCAGTGGAAGGAATAGTGTCCCAACATTGGTGTCAGTGGGAGGAATAGTACCCCATCATTGGTGTCAGTGGGGGAAGGAATAGTGCCCCATTGTTGGTGTCAGTGGGGGGAGGGATAGTGCCCCATTGTTGGTGTCAGTGGGCGGAGGAATAGTGCCCCATTGTTGGTGTCAGTACTATTCCTCCCAATGACACTTACCTTGCTGACCCCTGTTCCAGCCTAGGTGCTGCTTGCTGCAGCCAGCATACCTGGTTGCAGCAGCACCATCAGCACGGCACACTTACCGGGCGGTCAGCTGTCCACTAAAAAGTGCCGCCCTAGGCAAACGCCTTGTTTGCCTCGCGGCAAATACGGCCCTGGGAATACTCCAAAAATAGCTTTGTACATGATGAGGATACTAAATTTCCTTCTGCAGCACTGTAAGCACTGTCCTTGTAGGGGCCAGGAGTCAATAATGGACTTGGCGTAGCCGAAGCAGATAAAGACACAAATTTCTTTCTTTAAGCAACTTGAGCATATTCCTTTTAACACAAAACCAGATGGGCTGAGCTCTTTAGGTTACAGTCGGTACCCCCTTTTCCTGCACTCTCAGCTGACTCTCAAACATTAAAGGTTTGGCAGAAGTCCACAGTCTCTAGGATCTCTCACACTGGTCTGTACTCACAAATGTCTTTGGATGAGTTGATGCTCCCTATTAATGTTCTCTAGACACTTCTACCAGTGATCCCAGACCAGATCCAACCAGAGACAGTCCCTCAGTCAGCTTCCAGGCCTCTCAGCTAGCCCAGCAGAGGCCTGAAGAAAAGCAAGCACATGGCAGGACTTCCCAGAGGGTAGAACACCCCTCCAAGCTGGACTAGTAGCACCCATTTTAAAGCAGCAGTGCAGAGCTCACAAAGATTGGCTGGGACTAAATAAATATTCGTAGGTTAGTTATGTAGGTTTTTTATGCTAGATAGAGGCTGAGTAGCAGTGTGGGAGTGAGGTAGTTAAGTCACCTCAGAGCAGGCTGGGAGGCTCTGACAGGTCATGGCTTCTGGAGCCCTCCCACCTTTCCAGAAACCTGAGAACTTTCAAGAACACGGGAGGAGGCCCAGATCTGCATGTTTGAGGGACCCTGACCAATCCCCTGGTAGGAGGTTGGGCATGGTGACCAAGGCAACCCTTAAATGTGATAGAGCCTGGGTAAGAGTGGTCAGTACACCCCCTGGCCCAGATAAGGGGAGAGGGTGGACTGGTGCAAGACCCAACTAGCTTCTCATCCACCACTGTTTGATTGACAGCTCTTGGGCCCCCTTGCCCAGGGAGTACCCTCAGTGCAGCTGGGTGAAGAGGAACAATCATCCAGGGTCTGAGGAGGTACGCGGAAGGGGTTTAGTCCTCCTTAAAGAGAGACTGTTGCTAATCGGCATGTTTGTACATACACGCTAAGAAGTTATCCTCAAGTTTTGCAGTTCCTTGGGCATCCCATCCAAGTTCTTAATCCCTAATAAAACCAAGTTCAAGAACTGTTTACTGCTTCAGAGTGCAAGTGTGGAAAAATATGTGTTGCCTGGCCATGCATAGCTAAGGGGGACCCAATTCAAACCCAGCGACCCCTAAGGGGGTAGTGCTACATATTCATGCTGCCCATTTACATTACTCCACACCTATGTTCTAGAACTGTCCACAAGATTCTGAAGATATAGAATGAAAGCCATTAATTCTGCAGCCTGTGAGACACAGAACAGTCCTAACCATTCACATGCAGCCACACTGATTACAGTGAGACAAACTAAATTTACCTAAATAAAAATACAGCTCCACTGGAGCATTTGCCTTGGGGGAACTTAGGCAGGGGGGGAATTGCCCCCCTAGGTTATTCCTTGCTCACCTGTGTGCCCCCCCCCCCCCCTTCCCTGCCAGGGGCAGACTGTGTCCGGAGACCCTCCCTGGCTGGGCTGAGCTCGGATGCTCTCAGCTGGGCTCAGGTGGGGGGATGCGGTCTAGGCTGGGCTTGGCTTCTTGGCAGTGGGAGCAGCCTTGGCTGGCGGGGCCACCGATAAGGTGCCCGGTCACTTTGATGGGAGGGCCCGGCCACCTGGCAGCTTCAGGTCTTTGTGTGAGATGGGGAAACAGCTCTCATTGTTTGAACACTGTTTGTGTGGAGTAAATTAAATGTTCGGGACTGACATTCTGCAGTTTAGCCACAAGATGCCACTGTTTTCCTAACGCAGCCTCAGACTGCATAGATATTTCTATATTCATGAAGAGGTGGGGTTTTCACTCAGGGTTTAGAGAACAAGAAGAGGAGAGAGAGGAGCCATGTTTGGAGGATGGTGAATGAAGGAGCCGTGTGAGCAGAGAATCTGATGGCATCCAGGTGTGAGAGCATCCCTCAGTAACCAGAGCTGCAGCTAAGTGAAGCTGATCGTGTCCAAGACCCTGATCCTGTTCAGAGGAAGGAAGATTGCTGCCAGGAATGCTGATGAGAGCAGAGGAACAAAGCAACATACACTGCGATACCGCATGCTTGCTGGAGAGTCACCAGCGGATGAAAAGCAGACCCGGGTCAGTAAGATCGACCTAGAGACTGAGACAGGCCTATAGTTAGTTAGTTAGGGTCTCTGGCTGTGTCAGGCCACAAGTGTTGTTACTGATCATTGGAAGGACTTCATAACTTAAAGTGACATTTCACATTGGAGAGCTGATAACATCCTACAAACTCAAGCCAGACTGGCGTTTTGCTCAGAAGGAATACTCAGGCACGTGCTACAGGAGCAGTTATGGGAGGGGGAATACTGTAGATTTGTGTAAGATTGTAAGCTGTTGTGCTGCAACACCGCAGGCTAGCCCATACCGTACCCCCATACACTGATTCCTGCTCTGTAGGGTAATAACAGGTAAGGTGTGGCAGCTTAGTTGTGCCCCCCAGTAGGCAAATTACTTCACTTTCTACCTTCATCAGAGGGCGCCGTGTTGTGCAGCACAAGGGTCTCAGCCTTTGGGCTGGGTGTATGTAAATTTATTGTATATTCCAGCATTTGCGGTTTTGTTTATTTGCCACATCTAAGTAAAATTCTGTTGTTGCAAAAGCTGGTGTTGGGGTTGCTTTCCTCGTTCGTGACTTCACTGTATCCTGGGGAGCCCATCCTGGTACACGGCTTACATTTGCACGCTCAGTGTAGCGGCCAATAGCGCTGCTTTTATGAGTAAGAGGCAGTGTCTTCAATACATTGAACTGGCTGGAGCGACAGCTGCTCCTCCTCCCACCCATCCTTAGCCAATCAGAAGGTACTGTAACCCCCCCTTCTCCAGCCCGCCACATTTGACAGTAAACATAAGATGCTGGAGGGGGGCTGAATGGGGGCACTGAGAGGGGAGACAGAAAGTTCCCGAAGGAGCTACAACATGAAGGTATGATCACAATCCCAGCTAACAAACCCTGCAGGACACAGAAGAACACTTGTTAAAATGGCTCCAGATCGTCAGCAGCCATGTGTCAAACTTTTGCTTGTATTGCCGGCCGGCTGCAGCGTCTTCAAAAAAATCTGATCAGTGTGTTCAGGCAGTGTGCAGGTTAAATCAGAGATCTCCAAACTGCGGCCCGTGGGCCGAATGTGGCCCTTTGCTTGCCTTTAACCAGCCCTTGGGGCACTATTCCTTCAAATTATATGAGGCACTATTCCTCCCACTGACACCAAAGACAAAGCACTATTCCTCCCACTGATTCCAACAATAGGGCACTATTCCTCCCATTGATACCAATGATGGGGCACTATTCCTCCCACTGACACCAATGATGGGGCACTATTCCTTCTACTGATACCAATGATGGGGCACTATTCCTCCCACTGATACCAATGATGGGGCACTATTCCTCCCACTGACACCAATGATGGGGCACTATTCCTCCCACTGATACCAATGATGGGGCACTATTCCTCCCACTGATACCAATGATGGGGCACTATTCCTCCCACTGACACCAATGATGGGGCACTATTCCTTCTACTGATATCAATGATGGGGACACTATTCCTCCCACTGATACCAATGATGGGGCACTATTCCTCCCACTGACACCAATGATGGGGCACTATTCCTTCTACTGATATCAATGATGGGGACACTATTCCTCCCACTGATACCAATGATGGGGCACTATTCCTCCCACTGATACCAATGATGGGGCACTATTCCCCCCACTGATACCAATGATGGGGCACTATTCCCCCCACTGATACCAATGATGGGACACTATTCCTCCCACTGATACCAATGATGGGGCACTATTCCTCCCACTGACACCAATGATGAGGTACTATTCCCCCCACTGATACCAATGATGGGGCACTATTCCTCCCACTGATACCAATGATGGGGCACTATTCCTTCTACCAATACCAGTGATGGGACACTATTCCTTCCACTGACTCCAATGATGAAGACCTATTCTCACTGACTCCAATGATGGGGCACTATTCCTCCCACTGACACCAATGATGAAGACCTATTCTCACTGACACAAAATGATGGGGCACTATTCCTCCCCACTGAAACCAATGATGGGGCACTATTCCTCCCACTGATACCAATGATGGGGCACTATTCCTCCCACTGATACCAATGATGGGGCACTATTCCTCTTACTGACACCAATGATGGGACACTATTCCTCCCACTGACACCAATGATGGGGCACTATTCCTCCCACTGACACCAATGATGGGGCACTATTCCTCCCTCTGACACCAATGTTGGGGCACTATTCCTCCCACTGACACCAATGATGGGACACTATTCCTCCCACTGATACCAATGATGGGCACTATTCCTCCCACTGACACCAATGATGGGGCACTATTCCTCCCACTGACACCAATGATGGGGCACTATTCCTCCCACTGACACCAATGATGGGGCACTATTCCTCCCACTGACACCAATGATGGGGAACTATTCCTCCCACTGATACCAATGATGGGGCACTATTCCTCCCACTGACACCAATGATGGGGAACTATTCCTCCCACTGACACCAATGATGGGGCACTATTCCTCCCACTGATACCAATGATGGAGCACTATTCCTCCCACTGACACCAATGATGGGGGGCACTATTCCTCCCACTGATACCAATGATGGGACACTATTCCTCCCACTGACACCAATGATGGGGCACTATTCCTCCCACTGACACCAATGATGGGGCACTATCTCTCCCACTGACACCAATGATGGGGCACTATTCCTCCCACTGATACCAATGATGGGGCACTATTCCTCCCACTGACACCAATGATGGGGCACTATTCCTCCCACTGATACTGATGATGGGGCACTATTCCTCCCACTGATACCAATGATGGGGCACTATTCCTCCCACTGATACTAATGATGGGGCACTATTCCTCCCACTGATACCAATGATGGGGCACTATTCCTCCCACTGACACCAATGATGGGGCACTATTCCTCCCACTGATACCTATGATGGGGCACTATTCCTCCCACTGATACCAATGATGGGGCACTATTCCTCCCACTGATACCAATGATGGGGCACTATTCCTCCCACTGATACCAATGATGGGGCACTATTCCTCCCACTGATACCAATGATGGGGCACTATTCCTCCCACTGATACCAATGATGGGGCTCTATTCCTCCCACTGACACCAATGATGGGGCACTATTCCTCCCACTGATACCAATGATGGGGCACTATTCCTCCCACTGACACCAATGATGGGGCACTATCTCTCCCACTGACACCAATGATGGGGCTCTATTCCTCCCACTGATACCAATGATGAGGCACTATTCCTCCCACTGATACCAATGATGGGGCACTATTCCTCCCACTGATACCAATGATGGGGCACTATTCCTCCCACTGATACCAATGATGGGGCACTATTCCTCCCACTGATACCAATGATGGGGCACTATTCCTCCCACTGATACCAATGATGGGGCTCTATTCCTCCCACTGACACCAATGATGGGGCACTATTCCTCCCACTGATACCAATGATGGGGCACTATTCCTCCCACTGACACCAATGATGGGGCACTATCTCTCCCACTGACACCAATGATGGGGCACTATTCCTCCCACTGATACTAATGATGGGGCACTATTCCTCCACTGATACCAATGATGGGGCACTATTCCTCCCACTGACACCAATGATGGGGCACTATTCCTCCCACTGATACCAATGATGGGGCACTATTCCTCCCACTGACACCAATGATGGGGCACTATTCCTCCCACTGACACCAATGATGGGGCACTATTCCTCCCACTGATACCAATGATGGGGCACTATTCCTCCCACTGATACCAATGATGGGGCACTATTCCTCCCACTGATACCAATGATGGGGCACTATTCCTCCCACTGACACCAATGATGGGGCACTATTCCTCCCACTGACACAAGTTATGGGAATTTTTTACTCCAACTGACCACCAAGCCTATGGCTTTGTTTACTCCTACTGATGTTAGGGCATTTTCTACTTCCATTGGCCACAGTCTGGCCCTCTTAAAGTTTGAAGGGCAATAAAATGGCCCTTTGTTTAAAAACTTTAGAGACCCCTGGGTCAGACAATGACACTGATCAGAGAACACCTCAACTCCCTCTTCCACTTATTACTCATTATTTTGTTTTATTTTTTTTCAATAGCTGCCTAACTTAATCTGCACACTGCATCTGCCTGAACACACTGATAAGATCTCTTATAGGCGCTGCAGCCGGTGGCATTCCATGTGACAAATGACAGGAACACATGGCTGCTGATCATCTTCAGCTGTTTCTTGTGATTTCTTTAGGCTACAAGCTGTGCTCTGCAGGGGTTGGTGGATGTTGCCATTGGAAGATTTACTGTTGGTCCTGGCTGGCAGCTTCACAGACTCATGAATTATTTCATGTCCTCCACAGCTCTTGACCAGTTAACTGTTTGTAAGACAAGAATGGAAATGCTGCCTTCTGTCACCTGGCTGTACTTTGTAATGAGGATAACTTGCTGATTCCTGACTATTATACACTTGTACACTGAGTTCAGGCATAAATGCAGTCTCTGACCATCTCCTGTAGTCTGTCTGCATTCTCTGTCTCCTGTACCATGTCTGTAGTCTCTGACCATCTCCTGTACTATGTCTTCAGTCTCTGACCATCTCCTGTACTATGTCTGCAGTCTCTGACCATCCCCTGTACTATGTCAGCAGTCTCTGACCATCTCCTGTACTATGTCTGCAGTCTCTGACCATCTCCTGTACTATGTCTGCAGTCTCTGACCATCTCCTGTAGACTGTCTGCATTCTCTAACCGTCTCTTGTACCATGTCTGCATTCTATGACTGTCTCCTGTACTATGTCTGTAGTCTCTGACCATCTCCGGTAGCATGTCTGCAGTCTCTGACTGTCTCTTGTAGTTTGTCTGCATTCTCTGACCATCTCCTGTACCATGTCTGCAGTCTCTGACCATCTCCTGTACCATGTCTGCAGTCTCTGACCATCTCCTGTACTATGTCTGCAGTCTCTGACCATCTCCTGTACTATGTCTGCAATCTCTGACCATCTCCTGTACCATGTCTGCAGTCTCTGACTGTCTCCTGTAGTCTGTCTGCATTCTCTGACCATCTCCTGTACCATGTCTGCAGTCTCTGACCATCTCCTTTAGTCTGTCTGCAGTCTCTGACCATCTCCTGTCTCATGTCTGCAGTCTCTGACCATCTTCTGTCTCATGTCTACATTCTTTGACTGTCTCCTGTAGTCTGTCTGCATTCTCTGACCATCTTCTGTACCATGTTTGCATTCTCTGACCATCTCCTGTACCTTGTCTGCAGTCTCTGACCATCTCCTGTACTATGCCCGCAGTCTCTGACCATCCCCTGTCTCATGTCTGCAGTCTCTGACCATCTCCTGTCTCATGTCTACATTCTCTGACTGTCTCCTGTAGTATGTCTGTACTCTCTGGCCATCTCCTGTATCCTGTCTGCAGCCTCTGACCAACTACTGAGGTGGAGCTCTAATAGGAAGGGGTGGAGTTTACAGATGAAGGGGTTGATCTTAAACAGGTAGGGGTGGGACAAACTTAGATGGGGAAGGGGGGCACCCAATTTTAATCTTACATAGGGCAGCACAAAACCAAAATATATCACTATGTTCTACATACACTTTATGACCGTATTTTAAATAGTAATCAGGAATAGTGTGAGTCTACAAATAACAGACCAGACAGGTATGCCATTCATCTTATAACCTCGAACAGTATTGCTTACAGTAAAATGTCGTTCAACACTAAATTTCCATTCATATTTTTATTTACATAAAATTGATATTAAGTATCAAGCAGGTGAATGATCTCTGGTCCAATGTCTCCAAACGATGAGCACACCAGACCATATCTTGGATGGTTATTATGGGTCATGGTCCCCTCGTTCCTCACCCTTAGAGTATATTTAAATACATCCACAGAAGATATGCTTTTAGATGCCACAGTTTCCAAGGGGAGGTAGATCCTTAATCTAGTAGCAGTTATTGGGGAGCGCTTCAGTTGTCAACTGCAATGCCCTTCCCAGCTGCTTTGTGTATGGACCATCACTCATAAGCTTTAGTCATATGGACATCTTGGTGAGAAATGGGCAACCACATGAAAGAACATTTAAATGTATGCCAGTTCTTTATTTTTAAAATTGGGACTGGGTTAGGGGATGAGATGGGGTGGATACAGGGTATGGGGCATTGCTTGTTTTCTTTACCTGTATTGCTTAAAGTGCTATTAAACCCAGGACCAGGGGCAGACTGACATCTCATGGGGCCCCCGGGAAATGGGGGGATCATGGGGCCCCTGTGTCCTTGCCCAAACTCAAAAAAGCCTATGAAAAAGGTACCAGGGGCATCTCATGGGGCCCCCTACTGACCCTAGGCCCTCGGGCAGTGCCCGAGTTTCCAAATGGTCAGTCCGCACCTGCCCAGGACCCTGCATTCACTATATCCGCTCTCCCCGGACCCCGCATTCACTATATCCGGTCTCCCCGGACCCCGCATTCACTATATCCGGTCTCCCCGGACCCTGCATTCACTATATCCACTCTCCCCGGACCCCGCATTCACTATATCCGGTCTCCCCGGACCCCGCATTCACTATATCCGGTCTCCCCGGACCCTGCATTCACTATATCCGCTCTCCCCGGACCCCGCATTCACTATATCCGCTCTCCCAGGACCCTGCATTCACTATATCCGCTCTCCCCGGACCCCGCATTCACTATATCCGGTCTCCCCGGACCCCGCATTCACTATATCCGGTCTCCCCGGACCCCGCATTCACTATATCCGCTCTCCCCGGACCCTGCATTCACTATATCCGATCTTACCTTTTCACATTAGGGGAGTTTTGGCATTTTATGGTCTAATTTAAAAAGGATTTAACCTGGAATCTTGTCTTAATGGGAAAAGCTATTTTTGTAAAATGTACATATAAAAAGAGCAGCACAGTGGCTAAATGGTTAGCATTTCCGCCTGGCAGTACTAGGGTCATTGGCTTTCGAATCTCAACACACCTGCCTGGAGTTTGCATGTTCTCCCTGTGCCTGTGTGGGTTTCCCCTGGGTACTCTAGTTTCCTCCCACACTCCAAAGACATGCTGGTAGGTGAATTGGCTCCTGTCTAAATTGTCCCTAGTATGTGTATGTATGAATGTGAGTTAGGGACCTTAGATTGTACACTCCTTGAGGGTTAGGGACTGATGTGAATGTTCAATATATATGTAAAGCGCGGAGTACATTGACGGCGCTATATAAGTACCTGAAATAAATAATAATTAAATATAAAATACAGATAAGTAAGGTGATTGCCTTCTGAGAGATTTGACACTATAAAGGAAGATGCAAATATATATTAATTCAAATTTGTCAAACTCTTTTGTTTGTAGATCATGGACAAGACTCTATGGATGACATAATATGAAGGTACAATATACATCCTTACCAATTCCATAGCGCATTCTCTCAATCTCTATGCTGTCCTGTAGAAAGTCACCAGTTCCTAGTTCAAGGACTTCAGGATTATAACATTTTAGAGCCCTCATGACTTTGTACTTGCTTTCACCATCCCAGCATCGCACAGTATCTAACAAGCCCCCCATCTTGTCTTCGTATGTCGGTTGTTTCGTTAATTCTTCATACTGTTTATCCGTCAGTAACTTTAGGTGGTGCAGATAGTACAGAATCGGATCTACACGAACCTTCCCGTATACAATCAAATCTGATCGGTGTAGGTCCAAAAAGTGTCTATTCTCTGTGGGGGAGGGTCACAGAACAATTAAAATACATATGATGGATGAGAGAGGTTACAATGAGAGTCAGATATAAGGATAGAAAGAGCTCAAGAGAGAGAGAGCGGGTGGGAGTAAAGGCAAGAGAGAAGGAAAGCAAAAGAATAATGATAGAGAAAGAGAGAACAAGAAAGATAAAGAGAGAGAAAAGAGAGAGAACAAGAAAGAGAGAGAGAGAGCAATAAATATAATGAGCAAGAGAGAAAGTATAAGCGAGAGAGAAACAAGAGAGAGAGATATTGAGAACGAGAGAGAGAGAGATAGAAGAAAGAGAGAGGGAGAGAACACGAGAGAGAGAGAACAAGAAAGAGAGAGCACATGATAGAGAGAGAGAGCAAGAAAAGGAGAGAGAGAACGTTAGAGAGATACTGAGAATGAGAGAGAGAACAAGAAAGAAAGAAAGAGAGGGATATGATGAGAACGAGAGAGAGAGAACAAGAAAGAAAGAGAGAGAGAGAACAAGAAACTGAAAGAGAGAGGGAGCAAGAAACAGAAAGATAGAGAACGAGAGAGAGAGAACGAGCAAGAGAGAGAGGGGGAAATATATTGAGTGAGAGAGGGAGAGGAGAGAAGAAAGAGAGAGAACAAGAAATACTGTATAATAAATAGCGAGGAAGAGAATGAAAGCAAGAGACAATGAGAAAGAGAGAGAGCAAAAGAGAGCGAAACAAAGCAAGAAAGAAAGCAAGTGTGAGACAGGATAGAGAGCAAGAGTAAGAGTGAGAGAAAGGAGAGAGCAAGAGAGGGGGAGAGAGAGAAAGCATGCAAGGAGAGAGCATGAAAGAGAGAATGAGAGAAAGGGAGAGGAAATAACAGTAAGAAATGGCCAGAGAGGGCAAGAGTGAGAGCAAGGGAGAACAAGAGAGTAAATGTGAGAGAGCACAAGTGGTAATGAATGAGAGAGAGAACAAAGGCAGAAATAGAGAGAGAGAGGGCAAGCTAGAGAGAAAGAGAGCAAAAGAGCTTGCATGAGAGAGAGCAGAGAGAGGCCAAGAGAGTGAGTGTGAGAGAGAAATAGGGAGATGGACAACCAGAGAGAGCAAGAGAGAAAAAAAGAGAGAAAGATGAGAGCGCAAGAGAGAGTGTGGGAGAAACTGAGTGAGAGAAAGCAAGAAAAGTGTGAGAGACCATGAGTGAGAGAGAGCGTGAGTGAGAGAGAAAGGAAGGAGCAAGAGAGTACGTGGGGAGAGCACACAAAAGAGATACAGAGGGAGAAAGGAGAGACAGAGCTATAGAGAATGAGAGTGAGTGAGAGAGAGCATGTGCATGCAAGAATGAAATGGAGATATAAAGCAAGAGAGCAATAGAGAGTTGAAGAGGAAGGAAGGAAGGAAGATTGGAGAAGAGAGGAAGAAAGCATTAAAAAAAAAAGTTTAGAAGGGAGGGGAAAGAGAGGGAGAATGAGCGAAAGAAAGAGAGGAGATGGGTGAAAAAAGAGAGGGAGCACAAGAGAGAGTGAGAGAGAAAGAATAGAATGATAGGAGAGGGAGAATAGCATGAGAGAGAGCAAGGGAAAGAGATATACACAATATTTTAGAGCAGTGGTCTCCAAACTGCGGCCCTTTGCGTGCTTTCACCCAGCCCTTGGAGCACTATTTCATCCACTGACAACAACCATGATGCACAATTCCCCCCCCCCCCCTGACACAAATTAAGGGTCCACCATTACTCCCATTGAAACCAATGATGAGGCACAGTTCCTCCAAATGACATCAACTGCGGGGCACAATTTCTCCTAATGACAACCAATGATGAGACCCAGTGACACCAATGATGAGGCACAATTCCTCCCAATAACATCAATGTTGGGGCATTGCTTTTGATGCTGATGTTGGGACCTTTTCTGCTCCCAATGGCCACAGACCGGCCCTCCTAAAGTCTGAAGGACAGTAAACTGGCCCTTTGTTTAGAACATTTGGAGACTCCTGCGTTAGAACAAGGGTTCCCGTACCTGCGGCCTGTGGACACCTAAGTGGTTCATGGATGAGTTTCTGGGAGTCTGTGAGGGTCAGATAAAAAATTACAGTCCCAGCCAATGGTTTCCCTGTAAAAGAAATGAAAGACAATGCACCCTGCCCCTAATTATAGAACCGACCACTAAGCACCTCTTGACCTGTTGTTGTCGCATGTTTACCATTTAATATGTTATCATCATTGGGGGTCCATAGCTTTCATCATATATCTTTAAAGGGATCTGTGTGACTCAAAAAGGTTAAGAGCCACTGTGTTAGAGTGGGTGATAGGCTGAGAGGGACATGAGAAAGTGTGGACTTTTAAATCCCATTCCTGGACTCACACCTATCCCTTTATATTATCCCTTAACCTGATAATGTCAGAGGGCTTATCTCCCCATTCAACCCAAACTCCCACTGAAATTTCTCATTGTTGTGATTGTTACAGACAAGTCTACCATACCTTCCAATTCATCCAGCACTTTATTCCAAAGTTCCTTCTCATTGATGGCATTTAGGACAGCCTGGAACACTGTGATCCCATAGAATTGATGGTAGAATTCTAGGATGAGGTCAATGACAGATTGTGGATCTGCACCTTCTAGTTGGGAACTTGGGATCTGCTTATATTTTTTTTCTTCACATCCAATGTGCTTAACCTTGCTTTGAACTGAGAAAAGCTCTCTTTGTCCAGCCGCTTGAGAACCATCAAAAATAAATCTTGAAGTTGTAGCACCATCTTTTCCTTTTACACCTCGTGACCCTCCACCAACTCAGAACTTCCCCGAAGGAGATGCAAGAAACGCAGGACGACTTATTTTTGATAGTAAGATTGTGTTACATCTGAAAACCAACAATATTTTATCAACGTTTAGAAGGTCACACAGAAAAAAAAGACAGTGGGTTTGTTTAAATGATGATGTACAAAAGTGAGAATATTTTACATGGGTCCAGGGGATTTTATAATCATGATAAATTATTGCTACTGGACCTGGGCTTTGCACATGTAACAAGTTCACTTAACTGCCAATTCCCCTCACCTGCATGTAATCTCATTACCTTTTCTTCCATACTGCTCCATTCACCCACAGAAGAGAAGAATCCCTGTGGGAACTCCATGGTCAGAGCTTACAAGGACCCTCTCCCTTTCACCCACATGACATCGCTGGGATCTGGAGATTGGTGGCTCAGATGTCTAGTGCATTGTTTCTCCACACGGGTACCTTCTGGGTTTCCTCCAGGTGCTGATAATATAGGACTCAGTTTGATCAACATCATGCGTTGCCATGGAGCAGACAGGTTGTCCTACAGCACCATAACTACCAATGAAGCTCTATGTAGAGAACACACAGCATACTTTGCTGCTGTAGTGATCATGGCTGGCTCACCTACACCATGCCAAGGTGGGACTCTGATCCAAAACAGGTGGCATGCAGGACCACTCCCAGCATTCAGGAGAAGATGGAAGCCTGCCTCCTCCAGATCTCCTCCTGCAAACAAAAATGGTTGGATTCCTATGTGTATAGGGAGCTTTATGGCTGGGAGGATCTGTGATGGGTGCAGTGTGATTGGGGGGCAGCTCTGTAATGGGGGACAGTGTGATTGGGGGGGCTCTGTTTTTTATTTTATTACAGGTTCTGATATAGTGCCAACAATTTAGGCAGGGCTTTAAATATATTGTACATGCACATCAGTCCCTAACCCTAATACAATCTAAGGTCCCCAACTCACATTCATACATACACATACTAGGGACAATTTAGACAGGAGCCAACTAACCTACTAGCATGTCTTTGGAGTGTGGGAGGAAACCGGAGTACCCAGGGGAAACTCATACAAGCACAGGGAGAACATGCAAACCACATGCAGGTGGTGCCGTGGCTGGGATTCGAACTAATGACCCGAGTACTGCCAGGTGGAAAGTGCTAACCACTCAGCCACTGTGCTGCCCGTGAAGGACAGTGTGCTTGAGAGGATCTCTGATGGGGACAGTGTGAATGGGTGGGGAGGGGGCTTTGTGATAGGGACAGTTTGATTGGGGGGCACTGTGTTCTGGGGGAACCTCTGATATTGTGGGGGACCTCCGATGTGATGAGGGATCTTCTAAAGCAATGAGGGAACCTCTGATATGAAGGAGGGCTTCTGCTGTGAAGTTAGTTTCATCAAGATGGCTGAATGCATTGCCCTGGACTCAGGTTTACCAATGATAAGTATCATTTCATTTTTTTATTCTGGGGTGTCTCGAAATTTTGCATTCTTTTAAAGAGCGTTGCAACTGAAAAAGAGGTTGAGAAACACTGTTCTAGAGCTGTATCATGTGAGGAAGAGGAGGGAGTGTCATGTTCCTCATTTCTGGAAGTACTGGAGATTGCTCTTCACTCCTGTGGTAGAGGTGGTCTGTCGTGAAAAAATACATAGACCACCATAGATGGCCACTCTTTCAGAGAATGCTAATATTCAGGCTACAAGTCCTTCTAAATAATTGAACATTTATAGAGACACTGGGGTGAATACGCTGAGTAGATGATGTTTGTGATGGGAGTGACTTTGGGTGGGGGTCCATGGAACACAGCTCACTTTGGAGAGGTGGGGAGACCCCTGTCTCAGCTCCCCATATCCCTCTTATGTGTAGGTCACCCTGTGCCTGTTAGGGGTGCAGGGTGAGATGTCCTGATATGTAGACATGTATAGGTGGGGTGGGGGGTTGTTTATTGTTTAGTGCCATGTGGCTGTATCCTATTGTTCTATTGTGTGTCTTGCTTGGGAGCAAACTATTATGGGATGTGTGTGTTTGTGTATTGGCTTGGTGGGGGGTGTTTCCGGCAGCCTGTTGGGACTGTCTGCTGATGTGTTTCTTGTTGCTGGATTTGGTTTCCTGCGCCCTGTGTCCATATGCAGGGAGGGGGAATTGTTCCCTTGAATGTATATATCTTGTGTCTGTGTTAAAATAAAGTAGTCTATTTCCTGGTTTCGTTCAAGAGTGGTGTCCGTGGATCTGTGTTCGAACAGGGAATCAGGAGCCTAACAGAAATACCCTAGTGTAGCCGGGGTCTGGTTCCGTTACAAAGTTCACTTAGGAAAATGAAGTTATGTTCACTTTGAATGCCCAATCATGCGTAGAGAATGTGTAAAAATTGCATTGTACAAAGATTGGATGGTTGGAGTGAACACAACTTCACTTTGTTGGTTGTAGTATTTTGAAGCGCAACTCCAGTCAGATTTTTCTTTTTTTTTATTGTGAGAAGAGATAGAACCTCTCTGTCAGGTTTTCTTTTAATTTCTGTCTGTGAATCCACGTCAGAAATTTCCAATTTGTGTCTTGGTGATGTCTTTGTGAAACCAAAAGGAAATGGAGGAAAGGTCATCAACACAACAAGAAACCTGAGCAATGTTCTAACCAGGGTGGACTGACAACTCATGGGGCCCCCGGGCAATAGGGGATCATGGGGCCCCTGTGTCCTTGCCCAAACTCAAAAAAGCCTATGAAAAAGGTACCAGGGGCATCTCATGGGGCCCCCTACTGACCCCGGGCCCTCGGGCAGTACCCGAGTTTCCAAATGGTCAGTCTGCCCCTGGTTCTAACCCTTCCCGATGTATCCGAAAAATATGGTTTTTGCAGTCATAGTTTGGGTATTCCGACATCTGAGTGGGTTGTGGCTGTCTCAGTACAATAGTCACAGGAAAGATTCTTCCATCCACCAGGGCGGGGGCATCAAGTGATTTCTCACAGCCCATAGGGTTGAACAAGAGAATCTACATGTAGAGACCGATATATTTTAATTACTTCCAGTCCGGACACTTCCCCCCCCTTCCTGTCCAGGCCAATTTTCAGCTTTCAGCGCTATCACACTTTGAATGACAATTGCGCGGTCATGCAACACTGTACCCATATGCATTTTTTAACATTTTTTGAGACAGATAAAACTTTATTTTGGTGGTATTTATTCACCACTGGGATTTTATTTTTTTTGCTATATAAATTAAAAAGTCCAAATATTTAGAAAAAAAGTGTTTTTCTTTCACAGTTTTACAAATAAATAATTTTTCTTCATAAATCTTGGCCAAAATTTATTCAGTTATCTTTTTAGTAAAAAAAAAAATATTATCCCAAGTTAGTTTATAACCAAAAATTATAATTCAATATATTCAAAATTTTGTTTACATTTTTATTTTTTTTTTATATTATTATTTACGTTTTTTTAACATACCATCACCCTAGCAGTACAGTGTCACCATAGTGACACTGTACTACTTTTGGGGAATGATAAAAATAATTTTTAATTTTTATATTATTATTTTATGTTTTTTTTTTTAACATACCGTCACCCTAGCAGTACAGTGTCACCATGGTGACACTGTAATACTTGTGGGGGGTGATGAAGGTTATTTTTTTTTTTTTTTTACACTGATTGCTTTTACACCCATAAAGGCTGCAAAAGCAATCATTTCTCCTTCTCTCTGGCTGCATTCTTGCAGCCATTGAGACATACTGTGTGAGCTGTGATTGCTCACAGCTTGTCACATGGTACAAGGCTGTTGTGAATGGCCCTGTGCCATGTGATCTCTGTGATCATTCGCAGATTTCACACGTAGTAAGCAATGATGTCAGGAAGTGACATCTTGCTTACGCCTATTCATGTGATCACTGATTGGCCAATCTGATCACATGATCGGGACCTCACACAGAGGTCCCTTACAGTGATCTGTGTTTCACAGTGGGCACCAATCATGGTGCTGAGAGCTCCCAGGGAGCGCACACAGGCAACGAATGTGGGGGGATGTTTAGAAACGTCAACCCGCTCCGGCAGTCCTCCCGTCCAGCTGTTTATCTACATGGGCCAGATGGGAAGTGGTTAAAATTATGTACAGTCTAGAGGGCACCCCAGAATGGGGGCCTCAAGACTGTCCATAATTTTGAAGGGTGCCTTGACTGAAAAAAGGTTGAGAAACACTGCTATACCCCATGTAATCTTGGTAAACCCCTGCGTACCGGTACAGTACAGGACTGAAAAGTGGGATTAAGGCCGGCCATACATCATACCATTTTCTTGAGAATTTTGGTTTAGATTTACCAAAAACCATATAATAGGAGGTCGGAACTAACAACACTTTCAGTTGTCTCCAATTGGGCAAGCTCCTGCACTACATAGTTGAAGGTATATCTAAAGGAAATTGGACAGAAAATTGAATAGTGTATGGACAGCCTAAATCTCTTGAAGGCTTTTCTTGAAAAATGAACTAGATGTGCAACAAATAAATAAGCACCTATGCAGGCCATACATGGTTCAAATTCCGAACGATTTTTGTACGAAAATCGGACCTAAGAATAATCGGCCGATTTTCGATCTGTTAGTGGGGCAATGGCACCGGCCGATTTTCGCGGTTCCTCCGCATTTCGTTTATTGAGCATGCTGGAAAATTTGTGAAAAACGACCGATTTTTGAAATCATTGGTGGCACCATCGGATTACAGAACGAACGGCATTTTCGTTTTTTGAACGAAAAATCGTTCGGAATTCGAACCATGTATGGTCTGCATTAGTCATGTGTTGTTACCTGGATCTGCTGAGCATTTTTTGGGTTATTTACTAGAGAAGTGGAATCAAGCGTGGACCAGGGGCGGACTGACAACTCATGGGGCCCCCGGGCAATAGGGGATCATGGGGCCCCTGTGTCCTTGCCCAAACTCAAAAAATCCTATGAAAAAAGTACCAGGGGCATCTCATGGGGCCCCCTACTGACCCCGGGCCCTTGGGCAGTGCCTGAGTTTCCAAATAGTCAGTCCGCCCCTGGGGTGAACTGACCATTTGGGCACTTAAGCACTGCCCGAGGGCCCAGGGTCAGTATGGGACCCCATGAGATGCCCCTGGTACCTTTTTCATAGGCTTTTTTGGGTGTGGTTTGAGTGTGGGGGAGCACACAGGGGCCCTATGATCCCCTATTGCCCGGGGGCCCCATGAGTTGTCAGTCTGCCCCTGAGCGGAAGTGTATGAGATCTAGTCGTGTTGACTTGAACCCAGGGGCGGACTGACAACTCATGGGGCCCCCGGGCAATAGGGGATCATGGGGCCCCTGTGTCCTTGCCCAAACTCAAAAAAGCCTATGAAAAAGGTACCAGAGGCATCTCATGGGGCCCCCTACTGACCCCGGGCCCTCGGGCAGTGCCCGAGTTTCCAAATGGTCAGTCCGCCCCTGCTTGAACCATCCATTCGCATGTAGAAACGTCCTGTTTGAATTTTTCTTGCATGTGATTGGTTATTGTGAATTGCGGTTTTCCTTTAGTGACACCTCATTCATTGAGTGAACATTCACATTGCCAAGAGAACATGTTCTACTCTTTTAGTAAATCGACCTCAATGTCACACAGCAGGAGGAGAAGGTAACAGGATCTTCATCATATACAGAGCCCCCTGCACCGTACTCACTGTATAGTTTCACAAACAGAACAATAGGAGACCGACCAGCCTGATCTTACCTCGGTGTGTTCCAGCCCGTCCTCCATATTTCTGCGGAAGAAGTTTAAAGGAGGAGAAAACATTACTACGTGATGGTCACATGGCTGGGATCACTGAAATGAAACTGAAAGAAGAACTGAGGTCTGCCTCTGAAAAGCTGCTTAGCTGGCTCAGTGAATTGGCTGTGCTAGTGGCTGTGAATTCCAATTCCAATTATGACTAATGCAGGACATAGACGGGTCGAAAACCAGCTGTTTTTTTATAAAAAAAAACAAAAAATCGGTCGTTCGATTGGCCGACGTTACCACCAACGGTAAAAAAATCGGCCGATTTTCGTCCCGTCTATGGCCGGCATTATGGCCGGCATTAACCCCATAACTTCTGTCCCTTGCAGAGACAGGGGAGCGCAGCATACAATGTGACAGCAATACATAAGAAGAATATTACTTCTGTCCCTTACAGAGAGCTCCACTATTATATTTTATATGAAAAGTCTTGCGGTTGCAACAATGTATCCATTTGTATCCATTTCAGATACAGATGTTTTTATTCGGATACAAATAGATATATTGTTGCAACCGCAAGACTTTTCATATAAAATATAAATAGCGGACTGGAATTCTTCTTTTCCTTCTCCTTCTTCTTCTCCTTCTTCTTCTTCTATTTTTCTTCTCCTTCTTCTTCTTCTTCTTCTTCTATTTCTCTTCTCCTTCTTCTTCTTCTTCTTCTTCTATTTTTCTTCTCCTTCTTCTTCTATTTCTCTTCTCCTTATTCTTCTTCTTCTATTTCTCTTCTCCTTCTTCTTCTTCTTCTATTTCTCTTCTCCTTCTTCATCTTCCTTTTCTTCTTCTTCTTTTTCTTCTTCTTGCAGGTCACGGCTCATACGCATATTTTTTTATCGGTAAAACGATCGGCTGATTTGCCCATCATTGCCGGGAAAATTGCCGATCGTCAAGCTCTTCCGCAAATTTTCCCAAATTTACCGATAAAAAATATGTGCCAAAACCCCGAAAAATGGCCAACCAATTAACCCACTAACGGTGCGAAAAATGGCCGATTTTTTTTTGGCCGAAAAATCGACCAATTTTCGACCCTTCTATGGCCTGCATAAGGCTGGCCATGCACTATACAATTTTCTTACAAATTTCTGTCCAATTTCTGCCCAGTTTTTGAGTTTGGGCAAGGACACAGGGGCCCCATGATCCCCTATTGCCCAGGAGCCCCATGAGTTGTCAGTCCGCCCCTGGTCCACGCTTGATTCCACTTCTCTAGTAAATAACCCAAAAAATGCTCAGCAGATCCAGGTAACAACACATGACTAATGCAGACCATACATGGTTCGAAATCCGAACGATTTTTCGTTCGAAAAACTAAAACGCCGTTTGTTCTGTAATCCAATGGTGCCACCAATGATTTCGAAAATCGGTCGTTTTTCACAAATTTTCCAGCATGCTCAATAAACGAAATGCGGAGGAACCGCGAAAATCAAACGGTGCCATTGCCCCAACAAAAAATTCAAAAATCGGCCGATTATTCTTAGGTCCAATTTTCGTACAAAAAACGTTCGGAATTCGAACCATGTATGGCCTGCATAGGTGCTTATTTATTTGTTGCACATCTAGTTCATTTTTCAAGAAAAGCCTTCAAGAGATTTAGGCCGTCCATACACTATTCAATTTTCTGTCCAATTTCTGCCCAATTTCCTTTAGATTTACCTTCAACTATGTAGTGCGAGGGCCCGCCTAATTGAATGCTATTGAAAATGTTTAGGTTTGACCTCCTATTATATGGTTTTTGGTAAATCTAAAGCAAACTTCTCAAGAAAATTGTATTATGTATGACCAGTCCATTTTCAAATATACTTTATGTCTTTAAAAATACATTTAATCTAAATTTTTGGAATGCATTTACAAATATATGTAAAAATGAATTTTTTATATGTTACAAAAAAATCTGAAGAATATATTTAAAAAATATATATTTTTAAAAATATTTTTCATATGTTTTGGAATCCGTTGGACTCTGAAGAAACCATGAAGAAGATTACATCAATGGAAAGCCCAAGTTAAAGTGGACTTTTAAAAAACAGCCACTTACCTGTCCCTCGGTCCTGTGGTGTGTCCCCCGCAGCCCGTTTCATCGACCGTCCTGTGTTCCAGGAGGCTGACATCTTCAGTGTGGGCACCCGGCTGTGACAGCTTGCGGCTTCACATCCAGGTACCCACTGCGCTTGTGCGAGGAGTGCTGCTCTACATGAATGGTCCCATAGTCTTCTGGGAACGGTCACGTGTCCCAAAAGACTACAGGGAGGGAGGGAGGACACCTTCCGCTTCTGACCGCATAGGCCAGGGGTGGGCAACCGTGGCCCTCCAGCTGTTGGTGAACTACAAGTCCCATCATGCCTCTGCCTTTGGGAGTCATGCTTGTAACTGTCAGTTTTGCAATGCCTCATGGGACTTGTAGTTCTACAACAGCTGGAGGGCCACAGTTGCCCACCCCTAGCATAGGCAATTGGACCAATCCTTAATGGGGAGCGGGGTAGCAGTCCTTAAAGCGGAACTACCCCTTTTGAGTGGAGCTATTTTAGTGTACGCCTATCACATGGATAGTCAGCTTGGGCATGTTGTAGGCACCTTTTGCTATGATTTGTGTATCCTGAGGTTGGACGTTCCGATATTTTCCTGTTTAGTAAAGCAAATATTAATACCCTACAGAGGTCTCCATTTCCTTGGCTTTTACCGCAAAGTAACCTTAAGGACAAAGGAAAACAATTGGGGGCCCGTGCCAGGATTTGCTCTAAAGTTCAACTGAAGCAGACCTGTTTTCCGTGGTGTGTTCTGTGGCTGCGCCAAGTAAAAATGCTGCGTAAGCTGTTTAGGAGAAAAACAAGTCTGCAGAGGTATCTGGTGGCCAGGAGGCAGCAAGGACAATCCCGACCCGGGCCAGAAATAATGAGTAGGAGCCTCTTGCTACAGAATTTGTAAAGTATGCTTCTCCCTTAAATAAGACTTTCAGTGATAAAGTCTCCGATCATTTTGTAGATTTTAGCCTTGAGGGGGTTGATCCAGGGGTGGACTGACCATTCGGGTACTCAGGCACTGCCCGAGGGCCTGGGGTCAGTAGGGGGCCCCATGAAATGCCCCTGGTACCTTTTATAGACTTTTTTGGTGTGCTTTGAGTGTGGGCAAGGACACAGAGGCCCCATGATCCCCTATTGCCTGGGGGCCCCATGAGTTGTCAGTCTGGGTTAATTTAAGTAAAGCAGAGAAAAGGACAGTGTCCAGAGTGGGTTGGTACCAGGGGCGGACTGACAACTCATGGGGCCCCCGGGCAATAGGGGATCATGGGGCCCCTGTGTCCTTGCCCAAACTCAAAAAAGCCTATGAAAAAGGTAACGGGGCATCTCATGGGGCCCCTACTGACCCTGGCCCGAGTTTTCCAAATGGTTCCTGGTTGGTACTTTCTTCATGCTCTCTAAACTGAAGCACAATGGAAGGTAAAGGCAGAGGCAGAAAATAAGGCATTAAAAGTCCAGCCAACAGTTGCTTTGAGTGTGTACATTCATCTGCTAGTTGGGCTGATGATTTGCAAGAGCGGTGGGCAGCCCTCATGGCCAAATCGATGAATGTCTTAAGGGAAAAGAGGAGCCGTGCAACTGTTAGTAAAGCCAGGGTACGTGCCGTTGTCACATCCCAAATCTGGGATTGTGTGGATGTGCTCTCCTCAAATCATAGTGAGGATGAGGAGATAGAGAGTTTGATATTTCTGATGATGATGATCTTCTAGTGCACGGGTGTCAAACTGGTGACCCTCCAGCTGTTGCCAAACTACAAGTCCCATGAGGCATTGCAAGATTGACAGTTACAAGCATGACTCCCAAAGGCAGAGGCATGATGGGACTTGTAGTTTCGCAACAGCTGGTGGGCCACCAGTTTGACACCATTGTTCTAGTGGGAAAGAAAAATTGTGCCAGACCTCTCATTACTAAGCATAGGAAAAGGCACCATAATAGAGAGGATATGGCAGATGAGGAGGTACGTTACCGCAACCCCGGAGACGTGGAATTTGAAGAGGTAAGGGAGTTTACACTAACTGAACTCCATGAGTTGGCAAAGAACTACAAGCAGAGTGTAAGGGATTTCCGGCAAGAAGAATCGCGATCAGAAATGCGCGATGTGCGCAGGAATGCGCAATCATCACATGCGCACATGCACACGCACGGCGAAGATTGGCACCAGAGGGCCTATTTAAGGAGTGCCTCTGCTCATGTTCAGTGCTGATTGGTCTTCAGCTCTCCGTGTCCTGCTTGTTCCTGTATGATTCCTTTGTTGCTGACCCAGCTTGTTCCTCACCTGACTCTGATTGCTCTCCTGATACTGGTTCCTGACTTCGGCTCTGCTCCTGACCTTGGCTTTTCCTTCTGATTCTGTACCGTGCTGCCCGACTGTTGATGACCCCGGCTATTCCATGACATTGCTCCTGTCTCTTGTCCTCACTACCTGCCTTGCTCTGGTGCACGCCTGGCAATCTGCAAAACCTGCGCTGCCTACTACTAGGATCATCAGCCTTCCAAGGTCTTCATCTGCAAGAGCTGCAAACAACAACTACTGGCACTCTTGTTCCCCTGGGTCCTAGACTCCCTCTGTTCCAACTCCAGCGGGGTCAGGGCTGGTGTGAGGCCGACCTCGTCATTTCAGTCTCCCATCAGGTACGTGACACAGAGGTTCGGAGAACCCCTATTGAGTTGGCTCTTACGTTTGTGGGATGAAGGGGGAAACAGTGTTGTTTTGTCAGGAAGGAAGAAGTGGCTATGGGAGTGTTAACCCATGACCCACAATTGTGCCAGGCTATGTGAAAAGCTCGATAGTTTACTGTGAATTTTTCACTATTTGACATTGTGAGAGATGGGATTGTCGAGTATACACTAATCCTATCGATCTGGAAAATACCTACTCATGGAGAATGATAGAGAAGGTATTTCCAGGTTACGTGAGATGGGTTGTATAACTGGATTAAATAAGTTTCCAGAATGAATGGGTCCAGATATGGCACCTTTTATGACTGCTCTAAGCTGATGAAGTCTGCGCCCTTTAATCTCAGGGCTCTTTTATTGTCCTTGTTAGGGGGCCTGGGGTTAAATAGCAAAATTCATGAAGCCATTACCCTTTTAAGCCAGTTGGTGGAGCAAGAGGAGACTAAGACAGAACCTGTCAGGGCACTAGACAAGGTCAAGGTCAGACAGGAGGAAAACAAGCAGAAAAAAAAAACAGAGAAGAAAGGGAATGTGTGAGAGAAGGCAGAAGGTGAAGAGAAAACCAGGTTAGTTATCTCTAGGAAACAAATGTGGGTGGACCTATTAAAGGCAGGAGTACCTATAGAGGCGATAGATGGGATTTCTACTGCAGAATTGCTTAAGAGGTGGAAGCAGTTAGTGGGGAAACCTGTCAGGATTAGGAACACTACTCCTAGTAAAGATAACATCAACCTAGATTTACAGGAAAAGAACAGACCCCTCTTATTAGCCCCAAACCATTTCCCATAACTGCCCAGGAACCCAATCCCTTTATCCTGGGGAGGAGTTAGAGAGACTCAGAAAGGGGGACTGGGGGGTTCTTTGTCCTTTATGAAGGGAAGGTGGGTCTCCTGTGACAGCAGGACACCGGCGCCCATATACACCTGTCACTGTGTGGTGGGGAAGTCATCTTCTCCTACACACGTGATGGCTTTAGTTGATACTGGAGCTGAAGTTACACTTTTGCAAGGAAATCCTTCCCATCACAAAGGAGAAGTACTTCATGTAGAAGCTTTGGGAGGGCAAATCACACCAGCAGTTAGGACACGGGTGAAATTGGCTATTGGCAAGGGACCAGGATTTTGGATAAATGTTTTGGTATCAGAGTTACCCAAAAATATGCTCAAGATGGATGTACTTCAAGGTCAGTCAATTCAGACCAAACAGGGTACATTCACATTCGAGTATCCTGATAAAAGCGTATCTGGTTAGGGCGGTGAAAGCTGTGGTTAGAAGTCTTGCCAAAGGGACCCTTGTCTACATTCTTCCACCAGAGAAAGCAGTCTGTCTCAAGCAGTACAGATTTCCTGGAGGCCACAAAGAAATTGGGACACTATTGGGGATCCTTAGACCTGCGGTAAATCCTTTCTCGTCTCTGGTGTTCCCTGTAAAGAAAAACGATGGGTCATATAGAATGATTGTAGATTACAAGGGTCCAAACAAAGTGGAACCTCCAGTGAAGTCAGCTGTACCTGATATGATCTCCACCATTGAGAAAATTGCTAAAGAGGCAGGGGAATATGCTGTGATAGACCTAGCTAATGCTCTTTTTTCTCCATTTTGATAGACCCAGAGTATCAGGACCAGTTTGCCTTTGTGTGGTGTCGCCAGTACACTTTCACCGTTCTTCCGCAAGGCTACCTTCATTCTCCAATGATTTCTTATGCACTGTTTGCCGGAGATTTAGGTTACCATTAAAGAATGGCTTTAGTTGATACTGGAGCTGTAGTTACACTTTTACACGGAAATCCTTCCCATCGCAAAGGAGAAGTTGAAGTTATATTTGCATTGGCAGATAAGCTCCAAGGGAGTCGCTGGGACTCTGACTGGTTAGTGGAAACTTCTCAGCAAGAGTGGAAAGTAACGCTCTATAATATCAAACCTTCCAAAAGAAACAGCAATGGTCCTCTGGGAAGTATCAATATATTTCCTCTCCTCCCTATTGATGTTCTTTGGGGGGATCAGAAGTGGATACAGGCAGGTGGCAAAGTGTTAGTTAGAGATCCAGGCAACAAGCCAGTTGGAGGAGAGATTGTAGCTGAAGAACAAATGTCTACTGTGTAAGCATTATTAGAAGGAACAGATAATACTCTTTGTTTTCCACTTCACAGGCTGTCTCCGATTTGATCCATTGTAAGGCCAGAGAAAGTGACTTCATGATGGACAGAATGATGGAAGACTGCAAGAGCTTTGGAGAGCAAGGCCTTTGATGTGTTCCAAGCCTAGATTTGTTTATAATGGAGTTTCTAATGAACTTTTAGCTAAAGACTGAAAGACCTTCTCAGTGTCAGAAATATGGGAGGGGTTGCTTTTAAGGTGAATGAATGTTTAGTAATGAAGTGATTTTTCTATGTGGCATATGTAGTCTGAGAAAAAAATCAAGGGTGGAATGTGTTGCATTTGATATATATATGTGTGTGTGTTTCCTGATTTTATTCTCAGACTTGCTGTATTTATAGGAATCTGTCTTGGAGACAGAAAGGTTTCTTGGAGTTTGTTTGAGGGGTCTTAAATGCCACTGGGCACAATGGTAACATAGATACCATGGCTGTATTTCAGTTGACAGTTGGCTATTGTTTTGTAACCATGGTTAATAATAGCTTGACCTTCTAACATATATGACCCATGGCATGTATAATACAACAGTGCCATCTTGAGGGACCACACCCATATGGGGTTGGCTATCTACGCTTTCTAAATAAAAGGCAACAACAGAAACTGATTAGGAGGACTCCATGATGACTTAACACCACGGAAGATCTGTGCCAGAACCTGTAGATGCTTTTAGCCCAATCTCCTGCAAGTGTTTTAGAGCAAGCCTGCGGTCTGCGTTGTCTATGGAGATTGTGAAGACTCTAAATACCCGAGTTAAGTAACCTGTTAGCATATTTCCATTGTAAACAGACTTGCTTACTTGCTAGGAAATAGGTAACAATTTGATTTATTGTTTGTAAATCTGCCAGTTTTGTACTGTTTATCCTATAATTGTAATAGTTTTCTATGTACAGCATTTTCATATAGTAATACACTACAGAGGTCTAAGGCTGGCTAAACACTATACAATTTGTTGTCCAATTTCTGCCCAATTTCCTTTAGATTTACCTTCAACTATGTAGTACAAGAGCCTGCCTAATTGGATACAATTGAAAGTGTTGTTAGGTTTGACCTCATATTATATGGTTTTTGGTAAATGTAAACCAAAAATCTCAAGAAAATTTATAATGTATGGCCAGCCTTAGTTTCCTTAATACAAAGTAACCTTTACTAGACACCAAGCAAAAGAGGTGCGGAAAAAATTGGGCCTTGGGTGTTGGTGGTGCCTACACACTGTAACCCCTCACAGTTACTCTTGCTGGAATGGGTTTTGCTGTTACAAATTGTTCAAAATTAGAAAAAAATTGTAAAAATTAAAATTACATGCACCTGTCAAACAGGAGTGGAAAAACTGGGCCTCAGGTGTTGGTGGTGCACTAAACCAAAAATATTGTTGGAATCTAGCATAATCAGGATTGAGGAATAGGATAGGCAGCACAGGCAGACTTCAAGGGATCCTTAACAAATTTAATCAGTTAAATCAACATCAGGGACTTGATAGCTGATGTTGATCCAGGGCCAGGGTGGACTGACAACTCATGGGGCCCCCGGGCAATAGGAAATCATGGGGCCCCTGTGTCCTCACCCACACTCAAACTACACCCAAAAAAGCCTATGAAAGGTAACAGGGGCATCTCATGGGGCCCCTTACTGACCCCGGGCCCTCAGGGAGTGCCCGAGTGCTTAAATGGACAGTCAGCCCCTGTCTAGGGCTGATTCATGTTGATGCCGGTCCCATGGAGTCTATGGACAGACACACTCTTTTATCTGTCACAAAACCTCCAGCAGCACTGAATGTCAATTCGGAAAGCACGCTGGATGCAGGAAAGGCCAGTAGCTCGATTGCATAATGAGCAAGTTCTGGCCAGCGATCCATCCTCAAGACCCAGCAACCAGTGGATCCTCAGTTGGAAAAGTCTCCATCCCTTGAGGAGTGCTGTATGTTATCCTCTACTTCCATGCTGTCACAATCCTCCTCCTCTTCCTCCTGCACATTCTGCGGCCCTGTAGGAATGGTATCTGCATAAAAGGGGCCTTGAGAGGAAAGGAAGACCTCCTCTTCTCCTGTTCTGCATCAGATTCCCTGTTCATGATTTCATGCAGCATGTGCTCCAGCAGGAAGACTAGAGGGATAGTGTCACCAATGCATGCATTGTCGCGGCTCACCATCCTTGTGGCCTCCTCAAATGGTGGCAGGATAGTGCATGCATCCTTTATCAGCAGCAACTGAGAATGTTCTTGTGCCATACTCACACAGATACTCATTGTTGGCCCTCTGCTGCATGTGCAGTTGCTGCAGCATTGCCAATGTTGAGTTCCACCTGGTGGGCATGTCACAAATGAGGCGGTTGGTGGGCAGGTTGAATTCCGGTTGAATATCAGTCAGCCAAAAACTGGTATTGTACAACCACCAGAAATGGCCACAGACTTTTCTGGCCTGCCTCAGAAGATCTTGTAAGCCTGGGTACCTGTTCAAGAAACGTTGCACCACCAAATTCAGGACGTGTGCCAAGCATGGAACATGTGTTAAGTGACCCTGTTGAAGGGCAGAGAGAAGGTTGGTGCCATTGTTGCATACAACCTTTCTTGGCTCAAGATGCCATTCTGTCAACCACCTCTGAGCCTGTCCCTGCAGAGCTGACAGGATCTATGCCCCGGTGTGGCTCCTGTCCATTAGACCAGCTGAAGCACCGCATGGCATCTCTTAGCCTGACTGCTTGCGTTGCCCCTTGAACACTTAGGGAGCACTGCTTGTTCAGAGGACAATTCAGCAGAAGAGGTCATAGAGGAAGAGGAGGGGGTGGTGCAGACAGATGTGGCAGAATCACCAGCAGCTTTTTGGAGGCGTGGTGGTAGAACAAGCTCCAGCACTGAACCCTGTCCTGCATCCTTCCCAGCTGCCAGCAGAGTAACCCAGTGCTCCAGGAAGGAAATGTAATGTCCCTGACCATGCCTGCTGGACCACATGTCAGCAGTAATGTGGACCTTGCTGCTGGCCGCCCTGTCCAACGAGGCCAAAACATTGCCTTTCACATGATGATACAGAACTGGAATAGCCTTAAGTGAAAAGATATGTCTTTTCGGAACCTGCCACTGTGGTACAGCAAGTTCTGCAAATTCATGGAAGGGGCAGAGTCCACCAGATGGAAAGGCAGCAGTTGTAACGCAAGCAATTTGGCCAGGTTAGCATTTAGATGCTGAGCATGTGGATGGGTGGGGCAGTATTTTTTTTTATGTTTCAATAACTGGGGTAGCTAAATTTGCCTGGTGAAATCAACAGGTGGTGTAATGCTAGCAGATGGGGTGCCAGGACCTGTGGCACCCATTGTTATACCATCATCCCTCTCAGTGGAGGCTGTTGAGAAGACTTGAGGTATAGTAGGGGTAGAGATCCCAGATGAGGAGCAAGGAGAAGTCTGCACTTCTTAAGATGTAGGTCTTTAAGGTGCTGTTGCCAACGGGCTGCATGGCAGGTCGTTATATGTCTTGCCAAACATCTGGTGCCCAAGCGGCTGGTGTTTTGACCAAATTTGATCCGCTTCAGTCAGAGACTGCAAACAGCAATGCTGTGGTCTGTTGCACATGTGTTGAGAAAAAGCCCACACCAATGAACTTTAGGAGGTCAGCGTGGATTCAGCAGCGCCCTTCACCCATGTAGCTCTGTCGTGGGATGCAATAGGATGGCTGACCTTACGTCTGTCAATGGAGGACATCCTGCCTCGTTGGAGTTGTGCCTCCTCCTCCTCACTTTCCTCCTCTGTTCTCTCAGGCACCCAAGTACAGTCAGTGACCTCATCCTCCCCTTCCTCCTCATCACTGGAGCCAACTTGGCAGTGTGCTGCAGCTGGGGGAACATGACTGCCAATTTCTTGGCCATCGCTGGCACCCCCTCTCTTTAGGCTCATGCCAACATTGGAGCATTCAAATTGTTGTGCATCCTCCAGCAGCATGTAACTGACACTATGATCGAATAATTCAGGTGACTCCTCCATGCATGATGGTGAAAGTCATAAGAAGTCCCGTTTGCAGTTAGAAGCCATGTGGGGGACACAGCAAACATGTGGAAGAAGGGGCTCTGGTCAGATGAGACCAATTTTTTTGAACTTTTTGGCTTAAAAGCAAAATGTTACGTGTGGCAGAAAAGTATCACTGCACATCACCCTGAACACGCCATCCCCACTGTGAAACATGGTGGTGGCAGCATCATGATTTGGGGATGCTTTTCCTCAGCAGGGACAGGGAAGCTGGTCAGAGTTGATGGGAAGATGGATGGAGCCAAATATAGGGCAATCTTAGAAGAAAACATGTTAGAGTTTGCAAAAGACTTGAGACCGGGCCGGAGGTTCCCCTTCCAGTAGGTCGACGACCCAAAACATCCAGCCAGAGCTCCAATGGAATGGTTTAGATCCAGTTTATATTTACTAAAATAATTGCATTTCCATGCTGTGTGTACTGTGGGAGACCAGATATAGTGAATGCGGGGTCCGGGGAGTGCGGATATAGTGAATGCGGGGTCCGGGGAGTGCAGATATAGTGAATGCAGGGTCCGGGGAGAGCGGATATAGTGAATGCAGGGTCCGGGGAGAGCGTATATAGTGAATGCGGGGTCCGGGGAGAGCGGATATAGTGAATGTGGGGTCCGGGGAGACCAGATATAGTGAATGCAGGGTCCGGGGAGAGCAGATATAGTGAATGCAGGGTCCGGGGAAAGCAGATATAGTGAATGCAGGGTCCGGGGAGAGTGGATATAGTGAATGCAGGGTCCGGGGAGAGCGGATATAGTGAATGCAGGGTCCGGGGAGAGCAGATATAGTGAATGCAGGGTCCGGGGAGAGCGGATATAGTGAATGCAGGGTCCGGGGAGAGCGGATATAGTGAATGCAGGGTCCGGGGAGAGCGGATATAGTGAATGCAGGGTCCGGGGAGAGCGGATATAGTGAATGCAGGGTCCGGGGAGAGCGGATATAGTGAATGCAGGGTCCGGGGAGAGCAGATATAGTGAATGAAGGGTCCGGGGAGAGCGGATATAGTGAATGCGGGGTCCGGGGAGAGCGGATATAGTGAATGCGCGGGTCCGGGGAGAGCGGATATAGTGAATGCAGGGTCCGGGGAGAGCGGATATAGTGAATGCGGGGTCCGGGGAGAGCGGATATAGTGAATGCGGGGTACGGGCAGAGCGGATATAGTGAATGCGGGGTCCGGGGAGAGCGGATATAGTGAATGCAGGGTCCGGGGAGAGCGGATATAGTGAATGCGGGGTCCGGGGGAGAGCGGATATAGTGAATGCGGGGTCCGGGGAGAGCGGATATAGTATAGTGAATGCGGGGTACGGGGAGAGCGGATATAGTGAATGCAGGGTCCTGGGTTTAGTAACACTTTAACATACCATGACACTTGCTGTAAGAGAGATCCCATGCATAGGATGTTCAATAAGCAGGATAGAAAGCTCAGCAACAAGTGCACATGTCCCCGCGTGGCAGTAAAACCATAGTTGGTTTCATTCTACACGGGAAGAGACAGGTGAAAGGTGCTGGCTCTGTGAAGGAGGTTCATTGCAGTAAAGGCAATAAAGCCTAGATTCCCACATTACCTGCAGTCATAGAACAAATACCATTTTTTCGGTATGATCAGTCACATTTTCAATATAAATGCCAAACCTTCACAATTTCTGGCAGAGTGTGCAAACTGTATTAGGTCTATACTTTTATTTTTGGGGGGAATCATTCTGGATATGGGAAATGTGAGGTCGCATTTTTGAAGCATACGGAACGTAAACACAATATAAATTGTTTTTTTACTGACATTTGCCAAAAGCATCCCCAACCATTGCCGCGTCCCGAGTACATTACTATGCAGTGTTGCGTTTTCTAAATGAACGTTAACTATTTCGACTGCTCCTTTCATTGTCCTCCCCTCTCTCCTGCAGATGACAGAACATACCCAGCGGAACTCACTTTGTTCCCTGAGCTGCAAAAGAGAGAAGACTGCACATGCGTGGGGAGGGAAGGAAGTCAACTGCTCGTTTGTGGGTTTCCAGAGCTGGGCATCCAACACCACGGTAGGTCCTGCAATCCGTGGGATGGAGAGAGGAGGGCAATGAATAAGCAGCTGAAAAGGTAAGCAGTCACTAAAGAGCGCTGCATGGTGAGATACTGAGGATGCTGTCATGCTGGGGAATGTATTGGAACAAATTAGTAAGGCTACGTTCACACTAGCTTTGTCAGCAGGCATCAGACAGGCTTTTGGGAAGCATTTTTAACACTTCTCAAATGCCAATGAAAATTCTGCACATGGCAGCACACAGTGTTGTTCACACGGAAGCATTAGCATCACGTCTTAGCAAAACCGACACCTCATGTGGAGTCAGGAGGAATTGAAGCTTCCCATTCAAGTCTATGGTGCCGCTCCGCGTCGCGCCTCATGTCGAGTCGGGAGGAGTTGAAGCTTCCCATTGAAGTCTATGGCGCCGCGTCGCCTCGTGTCGAATCAGGAGTTGAAGCTTCCCATTCAAGTCTATGGCGCCGCGCCGCGTCGTCTCGTGCCGAGTCGGGAGGAGTTGAAGCTTCCCATTCAAGTCTATGGTGCCGCTCCGCGTCGCCTCGTGTCGAGTCGGGAGGAGTTGAAGCTTCCCATTCAAGTCTATGGCCGCCGCGTCGCCTCGTGTCGAATCAGGAGTTGAAGCTTCCCATTCAAGTCTATGGCGCCGCTCCGCGTCGCCTCGTGTCGAGTCGGGAGGAGTTGAAGCTTCCCATTCAAGTCTATGGGGCCGCTCCGCGTCGCCTCGTGTCGTCTCGTGTCGAATCAGGAGTTGAAGCTTCCCATTCAAGTCTATGGTGCCGCTCCGCGTCGCCTCGTGGTGCCGAGTCGAGTCGGGAGGAGTTGAAGCTTCCCATTCAAGTCTATGGCGCCGCTCCGCGTCGCCTCGTGTCGTCGAATCAGGAGTTGAAGCTTCCCATTCAAGTCTATGGTGCCGCTCCGCGTCGCCTCGTGTCGAATCAGGAGTTGAAGCTTCCCATTCAAGTCTATGGCGCCGCGTCGCCTCGTGTCGCCCCATCGTGTCGAGTCGCCTCGTGTCGAGGGAGGAGTTGAAGCTTCCCATTCAAGTCTATGGCGCCGCCGCGTCGCCCGCGTGTCGCCTCGTGTCGAATCAGGAGTTTGAAGCTTCCCATTCAAGTCTATGGTGCCGCTCCGCGTCGCCTCGTGTCGAATCAGGAGTTGAAGCTTCCCATTCAAGTCTATGGTGCCGCTCCGCGTCGCCTCGTGCCGAGTCGGGAGGAGTTGAAGCTTCCCATTCAAGTCTATGGCGCCGCTCCGCGTCGCCTCGTGTCGAGTCAGGGAGGAGTTGAAGCTTCCCATTCAAGTCTATGGCGCCGCTCCGCGTCGCCTCGTGTCGGAGTTGAAGCTTCCCATTCAAGTCTATGTGCTCCGAGTCGCCTCGTGTCGAATCAGGAGTTGAAGCTTCCCATTCAAGTCTATGGCGCCGCTCCGCGTCGCCTCGTGCCGTGTCGTCGGGAGGGAGTTGAAGCTTCCCATTCAAGTCTATGGGGCCGCTCCGCGTCGCCTCGTGTCGAATCAGGAGTTGAAGCTTCCCATTCAAGTCTATGGTGCCGCTCCACGTCGCCTCGTGTCGAATCAGGAGTTGAAGCTTCCCATTCAAGTCTATGGTGCCGCTCCGCGTCGCCTCGTGTCGAATCAGGAGTTGAAGCTTCCCATTCAAGTCTATGGCGCCGCTCCGCGTCGCCTCGTGTCGAGTCGGGAGGAGTTGAAGCTTCCCATTCAAGTCTATGGCGCCGCTCCGCGTCGCCTCGTGTCGCCTCGTCGTCGAATCAGGAGTTGAAGCTTCCCATTCAAGTCTATGGTGCCACTCCACGTCGCCTCGTGTCGAATCAGGAGTTGAAGCTTCCCATTCAAGTTCAAGTCTATGGTGCCAAGTCTCCGCGTCGCCTCGTGTCGAGTCGGGAGGAGTTGAAGCTTCCCATTCAAGTCTATGGTGCCGCTCCGTCGTCGCCTCGTGTCGAGTCGGGAGGAGTTGAAGCTTCCCATTCAAGTCTATGGCGCCGCTCGCCTCGCGTCGCCCCATCGTGGCGCCGCTCCGAGTCGCCCTCGTGTCGAATCAGGAGTTGAAGCTTCCCATTCAAGTCTATGGCGCCGCTCCGCGTCGCCTCGTGTCGAATCAGGAGGAGTTGAAGCTTCCCATTCAAGTCTATGGCGCCGCTCCGCGTCGCCTCGTGTCGAGTCGGGAGGAGTTGAAGCTTCCCATTCAAGTCTATGGCGCCGCTCCGTCGTCGCCTCGTGTCGAGTCGGGAGGAGTTGAAGCTTCCCATTCAAGTCTATGGCGCCGCTCCGCGTCGCCTCGTGTCGCTCGTGTCGAATCAGGAGTTGAAGCTTCCCATTCAAGTCTATGGCGCCGCTCCGCGTCGCCTCGTGCCGAGTCGGGAGGAGTTGAAGCTTCCCATTCAAGTCTATGGTGCCGCTCCGCGTCGCCTCGTGTCGAATCAGGAGTTGAAGCTTCCCATTCAAGTCTATGGTGCCGCTCCGCGTCGCCTCGTCGTGTCGAGTCGGGAGGAGGAGTGAAGCTTCCCATTCAAGTCTATGGGCCGCTCCGCGTCGCCTCGTGTCGAATCAGGAGTTGAAGCTTCCCATTCAAGTCTATGGCGCCGCTCCGCGTCGCCTCGTGCCGAGTCGGGAGGAGTTGAAGCTTCCCATTCAAGTCTATGGGGCCGCTCCGCGTCGCCTCGTGTCGAATCAGGAGTTGAAGCTTCCCATTCAAGTCTATGGTGCCGCTCCGCGTCGCCTCGTGCCGAGTCGGGAGGAGTTGAAGCTTCCCATTCAAGTCTATGGCGCCGCTCCGCGTCGCCTCGTGTCGAGTCGGGAGGAGTTGAAGCTTCCCATTCAAGTCTATGGCGCCGCTCCGCGTCGCCTCGTGTCGAATCAGGAGTTGAAGCTTCCCATTCAAGTCTATGGTGCCGCTCCGCGTCGCCTCGTGTCGAATCAGGAATTGAAGCTTCCCATTCAAGTCTATGGCGCCGCTCCGTGTCACCTCGTGTCGAGTCGGGAGGAGTTGAAGCTTCCCATTGAAGTCTATGGCGCCGCTCCGCGTCGCCTCGTCGCCTCGTGTCGAATCAGGAGTTGAAGCTTCCCATTCAAGTCTATGGCGCCGCTCCCACGTCGCCTCGTGTCGAATCAGGAGGAGTTGAAGCTTCCCATTCAAGTCTATGGTGCCGCTCCGCTCGCGCGTCGCCTCGTGTCGAGTCGGGAGGAGTTGAAGCTTCCCATTCAAGTCTATGGTGCCGCTCCGCGCGTCGCCTCGTGTCGAGTCGGGAGGAGTTGAAGCTTCCCATTCAAGTCTATGGTGCCGCTCCCCATTCGTCGCCTCGTGTCGCCTCGTGTCGAATCAGGAGTTGAAGCTTCCCATTCAAGTCTATGGCGCCGCTCCGCGTCGCCTCGTGCCGAGTCGGGAGGAGTTGAAGCTTCCCATTCAAGTCTATGGCGCCGCTCCGCGTCGCCTCGTGCCGAGTCGGGAGGAGTTGAAGCTTCCCATTCAAGTCTATGGCGCCGCTCCGCGTCGCCTCGTGTAAGGATTCCCATTCAAGTCTATTTTTCTATTTTCGTGTCGAATCAAGGGCGTCTATGGTGCCGTGTCCCCTCGTGTCCCTTCGGGAGGAGTTGAAGCTTCCCATTCAAGTCTATGGTGCCTCCAGCTCGTGTCGAAATCGGCAGGAGTTGAAGCTTCCCATTCAAGTCTATGGCGCCGCTCCCTTCGATCGTGTCGATCACCAGGAGTTTAGAAGCTTCCCATTCAAGTCTAGCCATATGTGCCGTCCCATCGCCGAAATTTGCCTTATAATAGAGTTGAATTCCCATTCAAAATATGATTTCCGCTTACAAAAATTAAGCTTCCCATTCAAGTCTATGGCGCCAAAACGCTCCGCGTCGACTCGTGTCGAATCAGGAGTTGAAGCTTCCCATTCAAGTCTATGGCCGCCCGCGTCTATATCAAGTCGATCGGGAGGAGTTGAAGCTTCCCATTCAAGTCTATGGGCCAATATCCGCGTCAATCTTCTCGATGTCGAATCAGGAGTTTAAAAGCTTCCCATTCAAGTCTATGGCGCGCTAATCCGCGTCGCCTCGTGTCGAGTCAGGAGGTTGAAGCTTCCCATTCAAGTCTATGGCGTGCGTCCCTCGTGTCGATCAGGAGTTGAAGCTTCCCATTCAAGTCTATGGTGCCGCTCCCCGTACCCTAATTTATCGTCAAATATTTGAAGCTTCCTCATGAAATATGAAAAATTCCGCGTCGCCTCGTGTCGATCAGGAGTTGAAGCTTCCCATTCAAGTCTATGGCCGCTCCGCTCCGCGTCTCTCGTGTCGATAGGAGTTGAAGCTTCCCATTCAAGTCTATGGCGCCGCTCCGCGTCGCCTCGTGTAAATCAGGAGTTGAAGCTTGTTAAGTCTACTCGTGTCGCCTCGTGTCGAGTCAGGAAGTTGAAGCTTCCCATTCAAGTCTATGGGCCGCTCCGCGCGTCGCCTCGTGTCGAGTCAGGAGGAGTTGAAGCTTCCCATTCAAGTCTATGGCGCCGCAATCCGCCTTCAGTGATGCCACAGGGGCGAGTCAGGAGTTGAAGCTTCCCATTGTCAGTCTATGGCGCCGCTCCGCGTCGCCTCGTGTCGAGGTTTCGAATTTAGGAGTTGAAGCTTCCCATTCAAGTCTATGGTGCCGCTCCGCGTCGCCTCGTGTCGAATCAGGAGTTGAAGCTTCCCATTCAAGTCTATGGTGCCGTTCCGCGTCGCCTCGTGTCGATGTCTTCAGGATCTTCTTCCCATTCAAGTCTATGGTTCCGCGTCAGTCGTTTTTCAGGAGGAGTTTTCCCATTCAAGTCTATGGCTCCGCTGTTTTTCGCCTTTTCGTGTCGAGTCAGGAGTTGAAGCCCCTTCTAAATCTATGGTGCATGGGCTTTTATACCAACTAAACTATTGTTCTAAGATTGACCCTTCCCATTCAGTCTATGGCGCCGCTCCGCTCGCCTCGTGTCGAGAAATGTTGAAGCTTCCCATTCAAGTCTATGGTGGCGCCGCTCCGCGTCCGCCGTGCCGTGTCGATGTATCAGTTGAAGCTTCCCATTCAAGTCTATGGCGCTCACTCCGCGTCGCCTCGGTGTCGAGTCAAGGAGTTGAAGCTTCCCATTCAAATCTATGGTGCCGCCGCGTCTTATCGTCGCCTCGTGTCGAATCAGGAGTTGAAGCTTCCCATTCAAGTCTATGGCCGCTCCGCGTCGCCTCGTGTCGAATAGGAGTTGAAGCTTCCCATTCAAGTCTATGGCGCCGCTTATTCATCGTCCCCAAGCTTGTGTCGAAAGGAGTTGAAGCTTCCCATTCAAGTCTATACAACTGATGCTAACTCAATCAATAGTTGATCCCATTCAAGTCTTGTCATCATCTCAATCTCAAGTTAGGAGTTGAAGCTTCCCATTCAAGTCTATGGTGCCGCTCCGCGTCGCCTCGAGTAGGTCGGGAATGAGTTGAAGCTTCCCATTCAAGTCTATGGGCCGCTCCGAATCGCCTCGTTCGAATTAGGAGTTGAAGCTTCCCATTCAAGTCTAGGAGTTGAAGCTTCCCATTCAAGTCTATGGTGCCGCTCCGCGTCGTCACGTGTCGATTTGAAGCTTCCCATTCAAGTCTATTGTGCCGCTCCGCGTAGGCAACAACCAGGTGTCGTGTCGAATCAGGAGTTGAAGCTTCCCATTCAAGTCTATGGTGCCCGCTCCGCGTCGCCTCGTGTCGATTCGGGAATCAGGAGTTGAAGCTTCCCATTCAAGTCTATGTCGCCGCTCCGCGTCGCCTCGTTCGTCGTGTCGATTCAGGAGTTGAAGCTTCCCATTCAAGTCTATGGCCGCTCCGCGTCGCCTCGTGTCGAATCAGGAGTTGAAGCTTCCCATTCAAGTCTATGGTGCCAATCCGCGTCGCAAGTCGAATATGGTTGAAGCTCCCATTCAAGTCTATATGCCGCTCCGCGTCGCCTCGTGTCGAATCAGGAGTTGAAGCTTCCCATTCAAGTCTATGGTGCCGCTCCGCGTCGCCTTTCCAACCGAGTCGGGAGGAGTTGAAGCTTCCCATTCAAGTCTATGACGGCTCCGCGTCCGGGTTCGTTCGAATCAGTTGAAAAGTCATGTTTTTGATACCATTCAAGTCTATGTCCGCAAGCAGCTCAAGCTCCGTCGCGCCTCGTGCCGAGTCGGGAGAGGAGTTGAAGCTTCCCATTCAAGTCTATGGCGCCGCTCCGCGTCGCCTCGTGCGCCTCGAGTCGGGAGGAGTTGAAGCTTCCCATTCAAGTCTATGGCGCCGCTCCGCGTCGCCTCGTGCCGAGTCGGGAGGAGTTGAAGCTTCCCATTCAAGTCTATGGCGCCGCTCCGCGTCGCCTCGTGCCGAGTCGGGAGGAGTTGAAGCTTCCCATTCAAGTCTATGGCGCCGCTCCGCGTCGCCTCGTGCGAGTCAGGAGGAGTTGAAGCTTCCCATTCAAGTCTATGGCGCCGCTCCGCGTCGCCTCGTGCGAGTCAGGAGGAGTTGAAGCTTCCCATTCAAGTCTATGGCGCCGCTCCGCGTCGCCTCGTGTCGAGTCAGGAGGAGTTGAAGCTTCCCATTCAAGTCTATGGCGCCGCTCCGCGTCGCCTCGTGTCGAATCAGGAGTTGAAGCTTCCATTCAAGTCTATGGCGCCGCTCCGTGTCGCCTCGTGTCGAGTCAGGAGGAGTTGAAGCTTCCCAAGTCTATGGTGCCGCTCCGCGTCGCCTCAGGAGGAGTTGAAGCTTCCCATTCAAGTCTATGGTGCCGCTCTGCAAACACCCCAATAGCTGTCAGGGACGAATCTGCACATGCGCAGGGTCCCAACAAGCCATACAGGCAGGCGGGCACTAGGACCCCGGCGCGCCTGTCACCAATGACGGCGTCGGGCAGGCACTAAAACCCAGACGGACCTGTCGGCGCCGGGCAGGCTATTTAAATGGGCCACTGCAGGATCCAAATTGCAGTATGGTCTAATTCCCTGGCTGAGATTCCTGAACTCTGTGTTGCTTCCTGTTCCCGAACCCAGCCCTGCTCCTGACTACTGTTGACCTTCTCCTGCCCTGACCCTTGACTTGTCTCTGGATATTCCTCTGCCTGCTCCTGATTGTTGTACCTCCCGTTGCTGAACCTGGCTTGTGACCCGACTATCCTTCCACCTGCTGCTCTGTTCTGCTCTGCCTTCTCGGATACCAAACCCGCCTGCCTGACTCCGCTACTAGCCTGTCGGTGCATCCGCATCCATCCATCCCGCACGGACCCATCCGTTCCCTGCTCAGGTCCGCTCTGCCTCTTCACATCAGGCTCACCACTAAGATATGTGACTCTAGCGCAGGGGTGGCTAACCTGTGGCTCTCCAGCTGTTGTGGAACTACATTTCCCATGAGGCATTGCAAAGATGGGAAGTTACTGACTTGCAGAGGCATGATGGAACTTGTAGTCCTGCAGCAGCTGGAGAGCCGCAGGTTGGCCACCCCTGCTCTAGCGGATCCCTCTGCTGCAGCTGGGCGTACCTAGGGGCCGCGACCTGGTCTCAGCTTGCTCCAAGTCCATCCCCACCATCAGGGGCTCTGGTGAACAAGCAGTCTGGGGCTTAGACTCCGCACCCTAGGGAACCCAAAACTGTGGACCTATAGAGCTACCGTCTGAGTCTCTTACAATAGCATTTTTAATGCTCCTCAAATGCTCCCCAAATGCCCTAGGCGCAGTTGCGACGCAGTTGCGGAGCGTTAATACCATTTAAATTCATTATAGGAGTTTGTAGTGCGGTTCTAACGCTTGGCAAACGCCTATCAACCTCCTCCAAACTGCACATAGGGCATTTTTGGAGCATTTGAGGAGCGTTAAGAACGCTATAGGTGCGTTTGGCAAGAGTTAGAAATAAAGTCAAGTGTGAACGAGCCCTAAAAGAGAGCTAACCCTCGAAAACCAGTAACTGACAATCTGAATGCATTTCCGTGATGACAAACCAGGACAGGATGTACTTTGCTTCTTGAACGGTGTCGCTGAGTAGGAGGGATCTCTCCTCGCACTGAGCAGTATTTTGTAGTTAGTAAAAGGGAAATTCCCCGCCAAAACTGGTAGAACGTGGAAAAAAATGCGTCAACACACGTGAACAAACATTCACCCTGCGGACAACGCTCAGAAGTGGAACCGTCTGCACAGCAGCTGCACCACGACATTTCCACAGAGGTAAGAACTCATTCTGCTACAATAGAGATTTCATGATTGTGACCTCAGTCGGTGTTCCTTTATTGCCGTCCTCCCATGAGTGACACTCGGTATTGTTACATTGGAATGATGTTTTTCCTGCACAGTCCTCAGAGACCTGAAAGGTGATCCTTCCTCCGGCTGATGCTGTTTGTCGGTTAGCAGCTGCCGATTGATAAGGATGAGGTTTGACTTTGCACTTTGTGGTGAATCCCTGAGATTTCCTGAGTTTTGGCCAAAAAAGTTTGCAGGTTCCCCATTAGAAATAAGGAACAACCAATAAAGCCGTGAATGGTCTTTTCCTTCCAATAGTCTGAAAGAACGGATAACCCCGACACTTTTATAAGGGGGGGGGGCTCACAGCAGCCATACTGTCAGTGTGGGTGTTGGAACTGTTAGGAAATCCGACTGTGTATTGGGGAAGATACTTTTTTCAGATGTTGGCATTGATACACGTCCCCATGGCAGTGCCTGACGTCCTGTAGATTTTATTAGCTTGCTTATTAACCCCAGAAATATCCAGAATTGAATTTGCCCCTTTGTAAACTTTAATGCGAAGTTCGCTACATTTGAGCAAGATTCTCCGAATTTGTGCCACATCATCGGTGTCAGTGCACATTCACTTACACAAACAACAGGTACTATTCTTTCCATTGACACCAATAATGAAGAACCACTATATAGTAAATAGAATAAGAAGGAAAAAACCTGGAATTAAACCCAGCATACAGAATAAAGAAGTGCTGCTCCACTAGACCACCCCACCAGGGAATATAAGGGACACCTTCCAATCACGGCTGACTGACAATTTTGGCATTGGTGTTGGTCCCCATGGCAGTGCCTGGCTTCCCATGCCTTGTGCTTGACAAAAGTTTGCTCTTTGGCCCTATTGGCCAACTTTGGGCAAGATTTGTAGGACGGTTGGTAAACTGAACCCAGGCAGATTAGCTCATTCCTGCCGATTGTCCATCATAGTCTATTTCAGCGGTCACTAAATGGCCCCAGCAGAGCAGCTGCTATATATTCCAAAATTATATACAAATTGTTTTATTTTTTTTTTTCAATTCGCTCATTTTTTTAAATGTGAAACCAAAAACATAAACAACGCAAATACAAATGAAGCAAAAAAACGTCAAATATTATTGGTTGATAAAATAGAAATGAAAAAAGCAGAAAAATAATCATTCGGCCCGGGTTCACACACTGATGCGGTGCGGAATTTGCAGCGTTTTCTGTGCGGATTCCACACCGCATCACAATCGCACCCCGTTCACGCGAACCGCTGCGGGTGTGTATGTTAACAACACCACAAAATCAGTCTGCAAAATGCATTGCGATGTGCAGAATCGGATGGCATGAGTGTGAATACCCGTGTGATCCGATTCTAGTGTGGACCAAAAAAAAGGTCCTGCACCTTTTTGGTGTGGGTGCGGTGCGATTAGAGCCATAAAAAATTTCTCTGCACAGAATTCGCATTTGATTTGCACAGGAATGCGGAAATGCGAATACGCACAAGTGTGCACAAGGGAGAAGGGGGAGAAGAAGGTAATTAGGGATGATTAGGGGTAATAAGGGGTTTAAAAAGACAAATTTAAAAAATAAACTTTTTTTTACTTGTGAGGTTGCTTTACCGGACAACAATCTACAGATGGAAGCTGAACCCTTTGATATGCAGATGAATGACACAGAGTTGATACAAAAGTAACATTTGTTAATTTGTATCTTTCTATCTTTCCTCTGAGCACTGAGTCACACAGTTCTTTTTTTTGACTGCGCTGCTGCTAGAGCTTCTGTATGTACACAGCAACTCACGGCTTCATTTTCAGAGCTGGGAATTGCCAGCAACTGGGGGGGGGGGGGCAAGGGAGAGGGCAGTGCCAGGGGCATCCCTAGGGTTGGTGTCACCCAGTGCGGTAACACTTGGGGGTTTATTTACTAAAGCTGGAGAGTCCAAAATCAGACTCCCTTCTGCATAGAAACCAATCAGCTTCTAACCTCAGCTTGTTCAATGAAGCTTTGGCAATGAAACCTGGAAGCTGATTGGTTTCTATGCAGAAGGGAGTCTGATTTTGGACTCTCCAGCTTTAGTAAATAAACCCCTTGGTGTCACCCACTCTGACAATCCCCACAAGATGGATCGGATCTATGGATTGAACATAGTGGATCTGAGTCCGATCCATTATGCTCCCCAATCCACAGATCCGATCCATCTTGCGGGGATCGTCGGCTTGTAACCTATACGGGGTTAACTGATCTTTCATCACCGGTCCGGTCTGCACACGCTCAAGAAGTGATGTCAGATGGAGGAGGTTCCTGCTATTGTGTCCGCATCTCCTGGTCCCGGAGCTTGCACAGCCTTACTTAGATCAGTTAACCCCGTATAGATTGCAAGCCGACGATCCCCGCAGGATGGATGGGATCTGCGGATTGGGGAGCATAATGGATCGGACTCTGATCCACTATGCTCAATCTGCAGATCCGATCCATCCTGCGGGGATCGTCGGGTTGCTTTAAAACTTTCCTCTTCGTGGAGCTCGTTGAGAGGGTCGGGTGTCACCCCGTGCAATAGGTGTCACCCGGTTCGGCGCGCACCCCCCGCACCCGCCTAGGGATGCCACTGGCCAGTGCTACACACATTGGGAGGAATTAACAAAGAGTGATGCAAGCACAGCGCTTGAACTATTCTTCAAAACATAAAAAATGGAGAAGATGCTGCTGCCAATTCACAAAAGACACCCAAGGCCCTTTAATTATTTAATCAATTCTCTCTTCTGTTTTTTCTGACCAATCCAATCTCTCGTCCCATCCCCTGCCCTCTGTTGTGCTCAGAGGAAGAGGGTTGTTAACCCTGCAGGCGGCTCTGCTTGTGTAGTGTAAATGCTGCACAGGCAGAGAAAGAGATGTAAGCTGTCTTCTGACAGCTCACATCCTGTATGCCAAGGTCAAACCTGGTGGGCATCTGTAGAAGTTTTCTTTATTTCTTTAGTTTTTTGCATTCCCCCTGTTAATTAGGAGAAGACCTGTGCTAGTTTCTAGAGATTCACTCTGATACATAAAGCGGCATGGGTGGTGCAGATAAACCTGAAATCGGTCTATCTGCTTAGTTAAAGCAGAAATAAAACTGCACCTGAGCACCAAAAACACTGTTTAATGCGTTTGTAATATTCAAAGCAAACTTACCTATCCATCCAGGTCTTCATGCCTTTTTTTGGCTGTGGCCATCTTGAGTAAGGGTGGACGATTTATGTAGCATTAACTTCCTGGAATGCATCTGCCCTTAGCTCAGGCATGCAGAAGATGTTTAGCTGAGAAAGATCCTCCTCCCCCTCCTGTCTCCTGGAATGTATGACATCATTTTGGCCTAGGCCAGAATCCAGGAAGCAAATGAAGAAATTTAAAAAATAAAACAGTTTAAGCCCTTGTTCACATCTGTGCAGCCGTGCGAGTTGCGATTTGCGCGGGCATGAGAGCCCATTCATTGAATGGACTCCCGTGCCCCGGGACACGCAGGGAAGAAGTTTTCAAGTGCGGGAGCTGTGCTATTAGAATTAATGTCTCCCGCATCTGTGGGTACCACATTCCTCTGTGTGGGTGGTGCGGCTGCAGGTATTTGTGTGGGTCCCGCATTCCTCTGCATGGGTGGTGCAGCTGCAGGTGTTTTGTGCAGGCCCCCCATTCCTCTGTGTGGGCTGTGGCGGGTCCCATGTGTGCTGTAGCAGGTATTTGTGCGGGTCCCCCATTGCTCTGTGTGGGTGGTGCGGCTGCAGGTATTTGTGCCCCCCATTCCTCTGTGTGGGTGGTGCGGCTGCAGGTATTTGTGCGGGTCCCCCATTCCTCTGTGTGGGTGGTGCGGCTGCAGGTATTTGTGTGGGTCCCTCATTCCTCGGTGTGGGTGGTGCAGCTGCAGGTATTGGTGCGGGTCCCCCATTCCTCTGTGTGGGTGGTGCGGCTGCAGGTATTTGTGCGGGCCCCATTGCTCTGTGTGGGTGGTGCGGCTGCAGGTATTTGTGTGGGTCCCGCATTGCTCTGTGTGGGTGGTGCGGCTGCAGGTATTTTTGTGTGGGTCCAGCATTCATCTGCAGGGTGGTGCGGCTGCAGGTATTTGTGCGGGTCCCCCATTCCTCTGTGTGGGTGGTGCGGCTGCAGGTAGTTGCTCGGGTCCCCCATTCCTCTGTGTGGGTGGTGCAGCTGCAGGTAGTTGCTCGGGTCCCGCAGTGGCCCCCAGCGGCACCCCCCCCCCAGATGGGAACCAGGGGTAAAACAGGAAAATCTAGTACACCTTCCTACCTGTTAAGGCTGGTATAAGGGTTACAAGTATTTCATGCTGACAGTCTATTTCCGCTTTGATGTGGTTACTCTGAAGTCCAATTCATTCCCCACATCCTGTGTACTATGAAGAGGCTTCTGCTGTCCATGTGTAGCACATTCAGAGTTCTCAGCCGGGGAGCCGTCAGGCTGATCATGGTTCTGGGAGGTTCTCTGCCGGCAGGACGGTTCCTCTGGGCTTTGTTTTTGTTACATATTTAGTATCAGGTCAGACAACATTCTTCCAGGACGTCATTTCTACAGATAAGGTGTAAAAAGGGAAATATTTACAGAATTATCACTATAGAATGATGTAAAAAGAGCTTCAAGGGTTGAAAGACACAAAAGAAACCACAATTTCTATTCACACACCGGCATACCAGCGCCATAGACCTTTTTTTTTTTTCCGGAGGGGGGGGGTGTCAGCTCTCAAACTGCAAGAGCGACACAAGATGGTGCTGTCAGGGCAGGAGCTGAGGAACGGACAGGCAGGCCTAACAATGTCATCTCTAACGCACTGGCTGACGACAACCACCACCCACAGACCAAAGTCCCTCAGGGCGCGGAGTCTAAGTCCAAGGCTGCCCTTCACCAGGGCCCCTGATGGTGGGGATGGACTTGACGCAGCCAGGAACCAGGTCGCGGCCCCCGAGACACCTCAGCTGCGGTAATGGCGCCGCCAATGGCGTGTAGCTGGTGGAAGAGACAAGAGTAGTCAGACAGGCCGGGTCAACAACAACAGGACAAAACAGTACAGGACAGCAGACGAGAATCACAGGTCACAAGCCGGGTTCAGCAACAGAGGGTCAGATCAAAGGAGAATACAAAGAATAGTCAAGACAAGCCGAATCAGATACCAGGAGAGTCCACGAGAGTCAGAACAGAGTCCAATAGCGACACCAAGACACAAGTGCAAAGAGCATGTGCGGGCCACAGGCTTATATGTCATCAGCCACACCCCTCTGGGGGATGGACCACAGAGACCTGAAGGCATAAAAGGACTCCCATCATGCACAGCAGAATCCAAGATGGACGCCAGCACATGAAGTAACATAACCACAGGGAAAAGGTAGGACCTTGACAGGTGCCTCTTGCACTGTTCAGTACGATTGGCTATGGGGGGGGGTCTTTTCTGAAAGCTGTGGTCAAGGGGTGTGTGCAAAATCATAAGTTGTCGGTGGTCTTCTGTGTCTCATTGTGCTGAATATTGGCCCTGGCTTACAGGGACTCAGAGTCCAGGGGTCAGTAGTAAGAGATGCAGAGTTCAGGGGTCAGTAGTAAGCGATGCAGAGTTCAGGGGTCAGTAGTAAAATTGCAGTCCAGGGGTCGGTAGTAAGTGATGCAGAGTCCAGGGGTCGGTAGTAAGAGATGCAGAGTCCAGGGGTCAGTAGTAAGAGATGCAGAGTCCAGGGGTCAGTAGTAAGAGATGCAGAGTCCAGGGGTCGGTAGTAAGAGATGCAGATTCCAGGGGTCAGTAGTAAGAGATGCAGAGTCCAGGGGTCAGTAGTAAGAGATGCAGAGTCCAGGGGTCGGTAGTAAGTGATGTAGAGTTCAGGGGTCAGTAGTAAGAGATGCAGAGTCCAGGGGTCAGTAGTAAGAGACGCAGAGTCCAGGGGGTCAGTAGTAAGAGATTCAGAGTCGCGGTAGTAAGAGTCCAGGGGGTCAGTAGTAAAATTGCAGAGTCCAGGGGTCAGTAGTAAGAGATGCAGAGTACAGGGGTCGGTAGTAAGAGATGCAGAGTCCAGGGGTCGGTAGTAAGAGATGCAGAGTCCAGGGGTCGGTAGAGATGCAGAGTGGGGGGGGATGTCAGCTCTCAAACTGCAAGAGCGACACAAGATGGCAGCTGTCAGGGCAGTAGTAAGAGATGCAGCGTCCAGGGGTCAGTAGTAAGAGACACAGAGTCCAGGGGGTGGTCAGTAGTAAGAGACACAGAGTCCAGGGGGTCAGTAGTAAGAGACGCAGAGTCCATGGGTCAGTAGTAAGAGACGCAGAGCTCAGGGGTCAGTAGTAAGAGATGCAGAGCTCAGGGGTCAGTAGTAAGAGATGCAGAGTCCAGGGGTCAGTAGTAAGAGATGCAGAGTTCAGGGGTCAGTACCGCTCCTATAACAGTGTACAAGGCTTCTCCTATAACAGTGCACAAGGCCTCTCCTATAACAGTGCACAAGGGCCGCTCCTATAACAGTGCACAGGGCCACTCCTATAACAGTGTACAAGGCTTCTCCTATAACAGTGCACAAGTCTGCTCCTATAACAGTGCACAAGTCTGCTCCTATAACAGTGCACAGGGCTTCTCCTATAACAGTGCACAGGGCTTCTCCTATAACAGTGCACAAGTCTGCTCTTATAACAGTGCACAGGGCTGCTCCTATAACAGTCCACAAGGCTTCTCCTATAACAATGCACAAGTCTGCTCTCCTATAACAGTGCACAAGTTTGCTCCTATAACAGTGCACAGGGCTGCTCCTATATCAGTGCACAGACTGCTGATATAACAGTGCACATGTCTGTTCCTATAACAGTGCACAAGGCTGCTCCTATAACAGTGCACAAGGCTTCTCCTATAACAGTGCACAAGGCTGCTCCTATAACAGTGCACAAGTTTGCTCCTGTAACAGTGCACAGGGCTGCTCCTATAACAGTGCACAAGTCTGCTCCTATAACAGAGCACAAGGGCTACTCCTATAACAGTGCACAATACTGCTGATATAACAGTGCACAAGGCTGCTCCTATAACAGTGCACAAGGCTGCTCCTATAACAGTGCACAAGGCTTCTCCTATAACAGTGCACAAGGCTTCTCCTATAACAGTGCACAAGGCTGCTCCTATAACAGTGCACAGGTGCACAGGGCTGCTCCTATATCAGTGCACAGGGCTGCTCCTATATCAGTGCACAGGGCTGCTCCTATAACAGTGCACAAGTCTGCTCCTATAACAGTGCACAAGGCTTCTCCTATAACAGTGCACAAGGCTGCTCCTATAACAGTGCACAGGGCTGCTGTATAAGCAGCTTATAAGCAGCTTTATATAGTGTGGGGTGTGGACTTAGCCCCTGAGCCATGATTGGCCAAAGTCACCAAGACTTTGGCCAATCATGGCTCTTCCTGTGAACTCAAGCTGTGATTGGCCAAAGCATTGCACCTGACCTGTGCTGGGAATTACACCCGGCATACGGGACAAATGTTTTTGTACAAAGATTTTCAGAAGATGAAAATGGAAAGGGCAGTTCCTAGACAGAACATAGGGAAGGGAAGTACATTGACTAGACATCAGGGATTCTCCCACAACCATCTATAAAATATTTTTTTTTCTCTTATTATCAGAAGTCAATTTCCTTGAAATCTCCTTGAAGCCACATTGATGGTCATCATCTGCCAGATCCAAATACGCCGGGTGAGATATACAAACAGAAATGGCCGGTGGTAAAGGTGAGCAAGACTTAAAAATGTCTGCACTACAATGTACTGTATACTGTCTGAGCAGCAAATCCTCTGCATAACATTTAAAGTGTACCTGTCACAAACCTGGGCGCATCACACTCAGCATATGATGACAAAACCCATAAACACCAGTGACCATTTATGGAAGGCACATGTGAAGACTATCAGTATATCCAGAGATATACTCTTGTTGATGCAGTAAATAAAGCTTGACTTTCCTGTGTAAGTCAAATTAAGCTCCACCCCCTCCTACCTTCTGAGATTTCCTGTTAGTCATTGTAGTAGACCACCACCTTGATTGACTAATAGATGCATTTTGGAGGCAGAAGAAGGTGGGTCTACCCACTTTAAAGTGCACTTTAAAGGCATAAATACTGTACAGGGACATGATTAAACAACAATTCATAAATGCTTTGAAAACCAATTAACCAGTTCGTATCGCAAAACAAATTCGTAAACCTAGGCATTATTTTCAATGGATTTTTATTCGTAAACCGAAAATTAAGTTAACCGAGGCGTTCGTAAACCGAGGTATGCCTGTGTAGTTACATAGTCTTGTTGAAAAAAGACATAAGTCCATCCAGTTCAACCATAAAAAAAAAATCCTACACCCACAGTTGATCCAGAGGAAGGCAAAAAAAAACAGCAAAGCATGATCCAATTTGCTCCTGCAGGGGAAAAAATTCCTTCCTGATCCCCCGAGAGGCAATTGGATATTCCCTGGATCAACGTTCCCTATAAATGTTATATCCAGTTATATTCTGTGTATCCAAGAAAGAATCCAGGACTTTCCTACAGCAATCCACTGAGCTGGCCACAACCAACTCTGGAGGGAGTCTATTCCACATTCTCAGCTCTTACTGTGAACATACAGTATATATATATATATTCATTTTAAACTCCACACTTCTCTTTTAATTCCTGTCCTGGTTTTTATAGTAATGTGCCATAAAGGGAATTATTTTGCATTTGTCTTTCCAGGGATGAAAAACAAACGGACAGCGAAAGTGAAAACTGCTAAGAAAACTGCCCCCGCAGGTAAGATATCTGGTGAGGCTGCTTACTGTAACTTTTGTATGATCAGATGTTGTAGTAATAATGCATTAAAGTGCATCTAAACTCCAGAATTACAAAACAATATTGTTCAGGTTTATTTATTTCAGGTACTTATATAGCGCCATCAATTTACGCAGCACTTTACATATATATTGTACATTCACATCAGTCCCTAACCCTCAAGGGGCGTACAATCTAAGGTCCCTAACTCACATTCATACATACACTTACAATATAGACAGGAGCCAATTCACCTACCAGCATGTCTTTGGAGTGTAGGAGGAAACTGGAGTACCCGGAGGAAACCCACGCAGGCACAGGGAGAACATGCAAACTCCAGGCAGGTGGTGCCGTGGTTGGGATTCAAACCAACAACCCCAGTACTGCCAGGCAGAAGTGCTAACCATTTAGCCACTGTGCTGCCCAACAGAATACCTTTAATTCAATTTTATACAGTATGTGAACCCTCAGTGATCACATGACCTCTGTTCCCAGAGAGGTGAAGGTGGAGACTTCAGGGGGGGTATATAATCGGGAATAGCAATATACAGGTCTTCCCAGTGAAGCACTGTGCAGGGGGGCGTGTCAGCAGAAGCCTTGGCCATTGGAGGACAGACAGGCTGTTCTCCCAGCACAGCCAGAAAACTGATCATGCTGGGATGTGCTGTCATGTCAAGCGTGGTCAGTTTGAAATCGGTAACCGGGTGTACTGGTGGGATCACCAAGAAATACAAAGAGACAGGGGCGTCCCTAGGCAGGTGCAGGGGGTGCGCGCCGCACAGGGTGACACCTACCGCATGGGGTGACACCAGACCCGCTGCACAGAAAGATAAGTTATAAAGAAAGCCGACGAACCCCGCAGGATGGATCGGATCTGCGGATTGATTCTAATGGATCGAAGTCCGATCCATCATGCTCCCCAATCCGCAGCTCCAATCCATCCTGCGGGGTTCGCCGGCTTGATTTACAACTTACCTTGTCGTGGAGCGGGTCCGGTGTCACCCCATGTAGGTTGCATGCCGACGATCCCCGCAGGATGGATGGGATCTGCGGATTGATCCTAATGGATCGAAGTCCGATCCATCATGCTCCCCAATCCGCAGCTTCAATCCATCCTGTGGGTTTGCCGGCTTGATTTTACAACTTACCTTGTACCTTTTCGTGGAGGGGGTCCGGTGTCACCCCATGTAGGTTGCATGCCGACGATTCCTGCAGGATGGATCGGATCTGCGGATTGGGGAGCATAATGGACCAATATCGGTGCATCTCTAGTTATCAGATAGAATACTGTCACTGGATCAATTAAAAGGGAGGATTTCATTATGCGTCAACATTTTGGAAAGGTAGCTCAACTGTGACACCCTTTGTGGTGAAAATCAAGCTTCGCATTCAGAGTTTTCCATTACAAAGGATAGAGAATTAGACTGCCATCAAATGACACGGATTATTTTGTGGGACAATTCCAGGTTGAGAAAAATATTCTTCCCAAATATATTGACATATATTTGAATTACTACAATTTCGGCCGTATTCAATTTATTTCAAAATATATTTCAATTTTTAGGACGCGTCGGGTGGTTGTTAAGGAGCCAGAACCCGCCAGTGTCCTTAACAACCAGTAATAATGCCTCTTCCTGTGGTCAGCATGCTCCAGCTCCTCTTGTGCAGGAGCGATGCTACCACCATGAGGGGGGGGAGAGGCGGAGAGACAGCAGGCTGGACTATGAGCATTAGCTCCCAGAATATGAGAGAAGGTGGGAGAAGGCCACATCTGAGGAGAGGAGAGGAAGGCTGGATCTGAGGGAAGGAGGCAGGGAAAGCTGGGCCAAGCTACTGGTAACCACCAAAGGGGAAGGAGACTGTGCAGGGGGCCCTGTTTACATCCCTGCCAAGGGCAGACTGACCATTTGGAAACTCGGGCCCGGGGTCAGTAGGGGCCCCATGAGATGCCCCTGGTACCTTTTTCATAGGCCTTTTTGAGTTTGGGCAAGGACACAGGGGCCCCATGATCCCCTATTGCCCGGGGGCCCCATGAGTTGTCAGTCCGCCCCTGATCCCTGCTGTTTGTTAAGGAAGCCAGCATGTACCGGCTCCTTAACAATCAGCTATTCACTGGTTGTTAAGGACACTGATGGATGCCTGCTCCTTAACAACCAACATATTTTTGCCAGGTGACCCCAAAAATGCATCTAAAAATGAACCCTTGTTGCATTTTGGTGCATTTCCCATTGATGTCAATGGAAGGTGCATCTTTGGTGTGCTTTTTAAAAGATGCACAAAAGATTCAGCATGCAGGACTTTCATCTGCAGCAAAGTGATGTGAAAAGTTTCATAAGCTTTAAAGGCAACTCATTTTTGATGCCCTTTTGACTCCCCGGAAAGGTGCATTCCAGCACAGCTTTCACATAGACAAAAAACAATCACTGAGGTATTCAATCTGTTTGATGTATTCTTGTTTGTTCCTTTAGAAATCTTTCTGTTGATCATTCAATGCTCGTGCTTCTGCCCTGTAATCGTGCTATAAATTGTGATATATTGTCTTCATCCTTCTAACAGGACAAAGAAAAAAGATGGCTAAAACTGGAAAAAATGCCTCAAAAGGTAAAAAAAATGTATCGGTGAAAAAAGCTGACGAATGTTGAATGATTATCCTCATTGTCATTGGTAGTACTGTAGGGAACTAATGTTAAAGCAGAATTCCCCAGACCTGCATTCACTATATCTGCTCTCCCCGACCCTGCATTCACTATATCGCTCTCCCCGGACTATACTATATCCGCTCTCCCCGGACCCCGGACCCCGCATTCACTATATCCGCTCTCCCCGGCATTCCTGTATCCCTAGACCCACTCATATCCGCTCTCCCCGGACCCCGCATTCACTATATCCGCTCCCTATATCCTATATCCGCTCTCCCCGGACCCCGCATTCACTATATCCGCTCTCCCCGGACCCCGCACTATTCACTATATCCGCCGCTCTCCCTAGACCCCGCATTCACTATATCCGCTCTCCCCGGACCCCGCATTCACTATATCCGCTCTGCCTGGACCCTGCATTCACTATATCCGCTCTCCCCGGACCCCGCATTCACTATATCTGCTCTCCCCGGACCCCGCATTCACTATATCTGCTCTCCCCGGACCCCGCATTCACTATATCTGCTCTCCCCAGACCCGCATTCACTATATCCGCTCTCCCCAGACCCCGCATTCACTATATCCGCTCTCCCCGGACCCTGCATTCCCTATATCTGGTCTCCCCGGACCCTGCATTCACTATATCCGCTCTCCCCGGACCCCGCATTCACTATATCCGCTCTCCCCGGACCCCGCATTCACTATATCCGCTCTCCTCGGACCCCGCATTCACTATATCTGGTCTCCCACAGTACACACAACATGGAAATGCAATTATTGTAGTGAATATAAACTGCTAAATACCTTTTCTTATCAGCAGTATATAGCAGTCTTGTGACTTCAGCAGAGCCCTGGTTAAAGCTTGTAAAAAGAGTTTTCATTCTGCTCTAGGAGGGTGCAGAACCCCCTCTGTCTGGGCAGTGCTGATTTGCCCTGTGCTGATCACATGCACTCTCCCAAGAAAAAGAAAAACTATCTAGCAATACATACGACATTGAGCATGTGCAGAGTGCCTCAACACAATATGTTGCATCGGAAGATAAGAGGGGGACACTGGAAGAAGGGGAGGATCAGAGAAGACAGGATCAAACAGCCTTTTTGCACAATGCAGATGATTAACCCCTTAGGTTCTACAGTGAAAAACAAGCATGCTTTCCTGCATCTACAGACTGATTGTACTGTTGTGGGTTTACTAACACTTTAAGTCACTTTTACAATTCCTTTAAAAGTGGGGATCAGGTCCTACCCAGCGAATGTTCCATTAGATTGGACAGAGAATTCCAAAAAGAGATGTGAGCCCTCTGTGTTTCCATTGGTGGGTGTTGGGTTTTCACATAGCAGTGCAGTCTTCATCAAGACGCACTGCATGGCGGCACGTTCCTAAGTCATGTTCCTTGGACATATCCCCATCGGCAATGGCTAACATGCAACAACATGACTGCAGTCAAGTTGAAGCCAGATGACCGGACTAATTAGAATGGTACCAGCCGATGCCATTGCCCTGCATATAGGTCTAATGATCCGACTTGGACCAACATAACTATGCATATATCATGCCTGGCCAATCCCAATGGAAGCTGCAAAGCACTGAGCAGGCACCATACTTCAGTGATCTCCATGAGCTTCTGGGCTCCTTGCCAAGTGGCTGCCCTGCCCCAGAAGATTGCATGCTAAGCCTGGGGCACCATTGCATTAAGAAATGTTCTGACTGGATGAGATGGAGAGGTGGGGTAGTGACATCGCAATCTCCATCACATCCTACCAGAGAATGTTTTCCATAACCTGAGAAAATGCAACGTTTTATGTGAATGGCACCCATATAGAGTGAGTGACTCCCTGTGTTCTCTATGTAGTAGGACAGCTGGACAAACCCTCTGATAAGGTACCTCACCATGTTGAGGGCAAGTGGCTTAGTATAGTTCAGGAAAGGGGGGCTACATGCTCCGATAAGAGTATGGCATAGATTTGGGGGGACCTCAAGGTTTTTTATATTGCTTTAGGCATGGGATTCCCCCTTAATATTTACACCGGGCCTGATGGGCCTGGCATGGAAGTTGGGATGGGACCCCATGCTGTTTTGTTTTTTGATTTTGCATGGTGGAGTACCCTCTGATAAGGTACCCCACCATGTTGAGGGCAAGTGGCTTAGTATAGTTCAGGAAAGGGGGGCTACATGCTCCGATAAGGGTATGGCATAGATCTGGGGGGGCCTCATGGTTTTTTTATATTGCTTTAGGCATGGGATTCCCCCTTAATATTTACACCGGGCCTGATGGGCCTGGCATGGAAGTTGGGATGGGACCCCATGCTGTTTTGTTTTTTGATTTTGCATGGTGGTTCCTCTTGACATCTCAACTAGACCCTCATCAAGAATAAGGGTCTGGTAAGTATTTTTAGGGGAAATCCCATGCATTTTTTTGGGGTCCCCTTTAATATTTAAACAGACCCTCATACAGAGAAAAAAAATAATCACTGTACATATTTTTAAACCACTTTCAACAGCGCTGAATATATTCTTTTATCTTTGCAGCAGGCATGAGAAACAAAGACGGTGAAACCTCCTGGAAAACATACCACTGCAGGTAAAAGAATTTTGGTGATTAAAGAGATCCTGTTGTCAGATCTTTCAGTTGTGGATGTGGGTTCCCAGAGGCCTGAAATCTACCAAACAAATCTAGGGCCCCCCGATAGAGTCCTGGATTTGTCTGCATGGCTCTCCCAGGTCATGGCTGTTGGGATTGCACTGTTGATGGCAGCCAATGATCCAACAAAATAACATACCAATTATATGGCAAATGCATCGTCCAATAACAATCAGAGGTCAGTACAAGCGCTGTTCAATCAGTACACTGACAAACACATTTTACCGGATACATTTTAGTTTATTCCTCCATGTGGGAAAGTCTTCTTTTTTGATCATTTTATTGATCTCATCCTGTAACTGGCTTTAATATGTAGAATATCCATTTATCTTTCCATTGGCAAAAAAATAAAAGACAGTAAAATGGGGAAATGTCTGCAAAAAGTATCTCTCCATCAAAAAAAAAAGAGAGACTTCTAACCCTTCCTTACTCTATCCAAGACTAAGATACGTTTCATCTGGACATTATCTTTGTTTAATACTGTAACTGTCTGATACAATGATAGTATTAAATAATGGTGACTAATTATTATATATACAGCATATATCTAATATATATTGCATATATACATACAGTGAAGGAAATAAGTATTTGATCCCCTGCTATTTTCGAATGTTTGCACACTCACAAAGAAATGATCGGTCTAAAAATCGAATGTTCGGTGTAACACTGAGAGACAGAATAGCAACAACAAATTCAGCAGAAATACGTCTAACAAATGATGACTGATCTGCATGTTCATGAGGGAAATAAGGATTTGATCCCCTTCACAAAACATGACTTAGTACTTGGTGGCAAATCCCTTGTTGGCAATCACAGAGGTCAGATGTTTCCTGGAGTTGGCCCCCAGGTTTGCACACATCTCAGGAGGGATTTTGGCCCACTTCTCTTGGCAGATCCTCTCCAAGTCATTAAGGTTTGGTGGCTGACGTTTGGCAACTCGAACTTTCAGCTCCCTTCACAGATTTTCAATCGGATTAATGTCTGGAGACTGGCTAGGCCACTCCAGGACCTTAATGTGCTTCTTCTTTACCACTCCTTTGTTGCCTTGGCCGTGTGTTTTGGGACATTGTTATGCTGGAACACCCATCCACGACCCATTTTCAATGCCCTGGCTGAGGGAAGAAGGTTCTCACCCAAGATTTGATGGTACATTGCCCCGCCCATCGTCCCTTTGATGCGGTGCAGTTGTCCTGTCCCCTTAGCAGAAAAACACCCCCAAAGCAGAATGTTTCCACCACCATGTTTCACCGTTGGGATGGTGTTCTTGGAGTCATAGGCAGAATTCCTCCTCCTCCAAACACGGCGAGTTGAGTTGATGCCAAAGAGCAAGATTTTAGTCGATTTTACCCCCCTTATGTATTATACATGGAGATCCTATCCCCCCTTATGTATTATACATGGAGATCCTATCCCCCCTTATGTATTATACATGGAGATCATATCCCTCCTTAATGTCCTCTTCTCAGTAGAGAATAAATTCAGTTCCTCTAATCTTTCCTCATAGCTGAGCTCCTCCATGCCTCGTATCAGTTTGGTTGTCCTTCTTTTTACATTCTCCAGTTCCCCAATGTTCTTTTTGTGACTTGGTGCCCAAAACTGAACTGCATTTTCCAGATGAGGTCTTACTAATGATTTGTACAGGGGTACAAAAATAAAAAAATAGTGGGAGGTCTCCTTCAAAATCCATACCAGACCCTTACTCAAGTATGCAGCCTGGATGGGCAGGAAAGAGAGAGAGGCAATGAGTATGCCCCATTCCTGAACCATAACCAGGCCAAACTCCCTCAGCATTGGGAGGGTACCTTGCCATGGGACTCCCCTGGCAAGGCACCATGTCCCCATGTTAATGAGGACAAGGGCTTCAACCCACAATCCTGGCCCAGTGGTTGTGGGGGTCTCTTCAGAGGAATACTTATCAGAATCTGGAACCACCTTTAAAAGAGAGCCTCCCCCTCAGATATCTGCCCCCCCCCCCCATGAATGAAAAAGGGTTACGTAGTACCCATTATTTCTCATTCACAAAAAAATGATATATAGTAAATAAATATACACTGTAGATAGAGTCCTTTATCAAAAAAGAAAAATGTATACAATAATGTATCCAAAAAAATAACTTTCTGAAAAAAAAAACAATGTTGCGCAATAATCCGCTCCTGGCGATACTCCGTTGCAGCTGACTGCTCCCCCGTTGACTGAAGAATGTAAACAAACTGGCCAGGGTGTTGGCTGATGTCATTGACCAAATACTGACATGACCATATTTGCTTAATTATGTCATCCAGGATGCCCACCCACCAGTTTGTGATAAATGTTAAACAAGATGGCGGACGGGAAATCATCCATTTACTGGCAGTAGTTAGAGTATATCCTCACGAAATTCTTTCTGGCTGCAGCAACTTTGGCCATTTAGGTTGCCTGTTCAACAAACCTTGCTCAGCTAGGCTCATCCTTAGTTCCAACTCTAACATGTTTCAGTATACACTGTAGATGAGGATGAACGCCGCTCAAAGCAATTCCCAGGAGTCAGAGAGGAACCGTGACCACGCCCCCTATGGGTGGGGTGAAATGCATAAGAGGGCGTGGCCAGAGTGGCAGCTCAGGCAATCTCACTACATCCTGATCCTCTCTGACTCCTAGGGATCGGTTTGATCGGCGTTCATCCTCATCTACATTGTCAAGTTTCTGGAATTACTCCATGCGCTGCTCCCATCTTCTTTTCTCTGCCGGCGGGGTGATTTTTATCTGCTGTCAGCCTTGAGCAGCGCCAGAAGCGTGTCTAAGGTTCCAATATACCATAAAAATTGTTGTGATTCAATTCATGTGTTTGATGAATGGAAAGAAAAATCAGTTTATCATACTAAAGAAATTCCTTCCTTAATTGTTTCACTAAATAAAGCTCCCAGAACCTCAAAACCAAAGACGGCTAAGCCACCTGGAAAGAAGATAATGAATGTGAAGCCAATGGCATGGACAAATGTTGGTGTTGGGCCAAGTTCTAAACCCACAAAGAAGAGAACAAACAAAGTACAAGCCAATGTTGCCTTTCCCGGAACTTCACAAAACACTGGACAGACTACAACCAAACAGAGAGCAGCCAAACGAAAACCAGACCAACCAAACCAAGGTATTCTACCATTTGTCAACATCGCTTATTGACTAGTGCTCGACTGGGACCAAACATTAGCCTGGTATGAGCTGCTCCATTTTGGTTCCCCTTTTTGGTTAGAGATATTTGATCCTAATAATGTCAGATTCCAGTTGAACCTTCCAGTCAGTGGTGTATTTAGGTTTTGTGTTGCACAAACACAAAAATCATCTGCCCCCACGGACACAGACTAACACAACCCTCCCTTCCCCCTCCCACAGAGAGCCTGACATTGACTAACAAAACCCCTGCCCCCCACCCAGGAGAGCCTTCCACTACAACCCCCTCCTCCCCCCAGTGATAGAGAGACACTCATCTTCACAGCTCCGGAAATCCCAGGAACGAGATTCAGGCTCTACATACACCATCAAGCAGCTCGCAGCCTCCCACCTGGCTCCCATGGTGCACTTGTCCCTTCTTTCATCCCTTCTTCTGGGAGAGTGCTGCCCCCCTGAAAAATGCCGCCCTAGGCAAGTGCCTTGTTTGCCTTGTGGTAAATACGCCCTTGCTTCCAGTGACACCAGAGCTGGTCCCTATTGGGTATAAACTATGATGATCAGAGTCCACACCACACTAAACTGATGATCTCCTATATATTGTAGTATGCCAAGAAGGAAATTTTGTGCTAATGGCCCTTTCCTTCCCGCCGTGTCGTCCTGGGAGTCATTGACCAGTGACACCAGAGCTGGCCCCTAGTGGGTATAAATGACAGTGATCAGTGTCCACACCACACTAAACTGCTGATCTCCTATCTGTTGTAGTACGCCAAGAAGGAAATCTTGCGCTAATGGCCATTTCCTTCCCATTGTGTCATCCTGGGAGTTATTGACCAGTGACACCAGAGCTGGCCCCTATTGGGTATATATGATGATGATCAGAGTCCACACCACAGTAAACTGATGATCTCCTATCTATTGTAGTATGCCAAGAAGGAAATTTTGTGCAAATGGCCCTTTCCTTCTCGCCATGTCGTCCTGGGAGTCATTGACCAGTGACACCAGAGCTGGCCCTTATTGGGTATAAATGATGATGATCAGAGTCCACACCACACTAAACTGCTGATCTCCTATCCAGGGGCGGACTGACAACTCATGGGGCCCCCAGGTAATAGGGGATCATGGGGCCCCAGTGTCCTTGCTCACACTCAAATCAAACCCAAAAAAGCCTATAAAAAGTTACCAGGGGAATTTCATGGGGCCCCCTACTGACCCTGGGCCCTCGGGGAGTGCCCAAGTGCTTGAATGGTCAGTCTGCCCCTGCCCTGCTCCTATCTATTGTAGCATGCCAAGAAGGAAATGTTGTGCTAATGGCCCTTTCTTTCCCGCCGTGTCGTCCTGGGAGTCATTGACCAGTGACACCAGAGCTGGCCCCTAGTGGGTATATATGATGATGATCAGAGTCCACACCACACTAAACTGATGATTTCCTATCTTTTGTAGTACGCCAAGAAGGAAATTTTGTGCTAATGGCCATTTTCTTCCCGTTGTGTCATCCTGGGAGTTATTGGTCAATGCTGCTTTTCTGATGTAGAAGCTGACCTATCTCATTCGTGGCTTCCCTTAGAAGTACGATAAGGCCTGGCTTCCCTGGATATCTCAGTAGGCATCTGTGATTTGAGAGGCCTGGTTTCCCATCTGGGTGGATACTACATGGTATTATGTACAGGGGCGGACTGACCATTTGGGAACTCGGGCACTGCCCGAGGGCCTGGGGTCAGTAGGGGGCCCCATGAGATGCCCTTGGTACCTTTCATAGGCTTTTTTGGGTGTGGTTTGAATGTGGGTGAGGACACAGGGTCCCCATGATCCCCTATTGCCCAGGGGCCCCAAGAGTTGTCAGTCCGCCCCTGATTATGTACCCTCTCCCTCTTTCATCTTCCCATACTTTATGCTGAATCCCTCACCCCCTCATCCCCCTCCAATTGTGTCATACAATAATTTGGATACAGTGGTTTACCTACCCTCTGAGGTATGTGCACCTGCCTTGTATTCCGTATTATTAGATTCCATTTCCCATGCCAAAATGTTCTTTTTGACATTGTAATGTTCTGCTTTTATATTTCTATTAAATCTGTCCTGCATGGAAAAAAGAAATGAGCCTGGTACATTCTACATACCAGCCTAGATACAGTATATCACCAGAACCAAACGTTCCAATACTAAACAGAATGGAGAGCGTACAACCCAGTAGTGAGACAAGGTCTATCAGAACCTAAGGTCCAAAGGCCAAAGTGTGGTGCCCATGAGATGTGAACTATCCTAGTATCACAGGTTGCAGATCCTGCCAGTTTTGTGTCCACCCTCTGCTTAAAAGCCCAAAGTGGCCGTCTTTTTTGCCTACCCCTTGGCCCTGCCCTGCTTACACCACCACAATAATAAAGTGGACCATCACCCAAAAGGGGAAGTTCCATTTTACGTCCTGCTCCCACCCTCCTCTACCATATTTGGCATATCATTTTTTGGGGGGAGTGGGGAACCTAGTTTTGACAGGTACTTCTGCTCAAATAGCCTCCTTCCCCCTCCCTCTCCGAAGTCATCTGGGACATGTCACAGGTCCCAGAAGACTGTGGAACCATGCAATGTGGGCAACTGTGTCAGGGTCCTGTCCATCGGCAGAAGTTCTGGAAGATCTGGCATTTCTGCCAGTACTCTGCATGGCCGCAGAAGTACACATTAGCCTCAGTTTGATGCCAGACTGCCTTTATAAGGAGGCTCATCACTTCCTCAAGTTGCTGGATGATCTCTAGCTCCCCGTGCCCTGTTCCTGTGATTTTGACCCGTGATTTCCTGTTACTGACTCGGCTTGCTCCTGGACCTGTCTACTCAGCCTTACCCCTGAGCTGACTTCGGCTTGGCTTACGGATACTCTTTCTCTGACTCCTCTGTGTATGACCTCAGCTATCCCATCTGACTACGTCTGCTCTGATTCCCACCTGGTACCTGACCTTGGCTTGAACCGACTACCCAGTAAACATCTAAATCCCGGAAGGGCTTGCATACCTCGCACAGGCGCCCCCTGTCTGCAGACCTATCTCCGTGCACCAGCTGTGCTTCTGAGAGGCGACCTGTGCAACTTTGGGCCTGACTCCCGCTATCCCACTCTCAGGGGAGTCCGGAACTTAGCCGCAAGGGAAGCCCTCTCTCCATTGGCCTCCACCACCAGGTACCTGATAAACTGGCTGTGCTGCCCCCGTTAGGATGCTGGTGCTGGGAACCCGAAGGCTAGTGAAGGACTTGCTCATGGCACTGGATCACTGGACAGGTAGGATTTGTAGCTGCTGACTTCATTTTTTTGTTTCCAGAGTGGAGAACTGCTTTAATGTGAACCTTTATTATTTGATGCATAGTTTGCCACTTTGGAAATTGTTATTGTCTCTAGTTGTATGCGTCATGTCAGGACAGAATGTATTCAGCAACTGTGTGCAAGTATAACATTACAGGTTCCAAATGTCATCTGTTACATAGTTACATCTGTTGAACTTTTCTTACCAGCCGCTCCAAGCAACAAGAAAATGAGATTCAACATACCTGGGCCAGGTAAGGGAAAGGTTGGAGGTAGTTTGTCACTAAAAGCCTGCTGTCTGTAGTATGAGCCCTTCAGGGCTACAAATGAAGTCTTTGCTATTTCAGTAAATCCTCATTTTCTTCAATGGAATTTAACCGCTTCCATACCTGGCCAATTCCGGCATTTCTCTCCTACATGTAAAAATCATTATTTGTTTTACTAGAAAAATAATCAGAACCCCCAAACATTATTTTTCTAGCAGAGACCCTAGAGCAGTGGTCTCCAAACTGTGGCTCGGGGGGGCTGGATGTGGCCCTTTGCCTGCCTTTATCTGGCCCTTGGGGCACTATTCCTCTCACTGCCACAAATGATGTGGCACCATTTCTCCAACTAATACTAGCAGTGGGGGACTATCCCTCCCACTAGAACCAATGAGGGGGCACTATTCCTCCAACTATACCCAACAAGGGGGCATTATTCCTCCCACTAGAACTAATGATGGGGCACTATTCCACCCACTAGAACCAATGATGGGGCACTATTCCTCCCACTGACACCAATGATGGGGCACTATTCCTACCACTGATGCCAATGATGGGGCACTATTCCTACCACTGATACCAATGATGGGACACTATTCCTCCCACTGACACCAATGATGGGGCACTATTCCTCCCACTGATACCAATGATGGGGCACTATTCCTCCCACTGACACCAATGATGGGGCACTATTCCTCCCACTGACACCAATGATGGGACACTATTCCTCCCACTGTCACCAATGATGGGGCACTATTCCTCCCACTAACACCAATGATGGGGCACTATTCCTCCCACTAATACCAATGATGGGGCACTATTCCTCCACTGATACCAATGATGGGACACTATTCCTCCCACTGATACCAATGATGGTACACTATTCCTCCCACTGATACCAATGATGGGGCACTATTCCTCCCACTGATACCAATGATGGGGCACTATTCCTCCCACTGACACCAATGATAGGGCACCATTCCTTCCACTGACACCAATGATGGGACACTATTCCTCCCACTGATACCAATGATGGGGCACTATTCCTCCCACTGACACCAATGATGGGGCACTATAGCTGTAGCTGGAGGCATCATCCAGATGCGGACTGACCATTTGGGAACTCGGGCACTGCCCGAGGGCCTGGGGTCAGTAGGGGGCCCCATGAGATGCCCTTGGTACCTTTCATAGGCTTTTTGGGGTGTGGTTTGAATGTGGGTGAGGACACAGGGGCCCCATGAGCCCCAAGAGTTGTGAGTCCGCCCCTGATTATGTACCCTCTCCCCTTTTCATCTTCCCATACTTTATGCTGAATCCCTCACCCCCTTATCCCCCTCCAATTGTGTCAAACAATAATTTGGATACAGTGGTTTACCTACCCTCTGAGGTATGTGCACCTGCCTTGTATTCCGTATTATTAGATTCCATTTCCCATACCAAAATGTTCTTTTTGACATTGTAATGTACTGCTTTTATATTTCTATTAAATCTGTCCTGCATGGAAAAAAGAAATGAGCCTGGTACATTCTACATATCAGTCTAGATACAGTATATCACCAGAACCAAACGTTCCAAGACTAAACAGAATGGAGAGCGTACAACCCAGCAGTGAGACAAGGTCTATCAGAACCTAAGGTCCAAAGGCCAAAGTGTGGCGCCCATGAGATGTGAACTATCCCAGCATCACAGGTTGCAGATCCTGCCAGTTTTGTGTCTACCCTCTGCTTAAAAGCCCAAAGTGGCTGTCTTTTTTGCCTACCCCTTGGCCCTGCCCTGCTTACACCACCACATTAATACTTAAAAGTGGACCATCATCCAAAAGGGGAAGTTCCGTTTTACGTCCTGCTCCCACCCTCCTCTACCATATTTGGCATATCATTTTTTGGGGGGAGTGGGGAACCTAGTTTTGACAGGTACTTCTGCTCAAATAGCCTCCTTCCCCCCCCCCCTCTCCGAAGTCATCTGGGACATGTCACAGGTCCCAGAAGACTGTGGAACCATGCAATGTGGGCAACTGTGTCAGGGTCCTGTCCATCGGCAGAAGTTCTGGAAGATCTGGCATTTCTGCCAGTACTCTGCATGGCCGCAGAAGTACACATTAGCCTCAGTTTGATGCCAGACTGCCTTTATAAGGAGGCTCATCACTTCCTCAAGTTGCTGGATGATCTCTAGCTCCCCGTGCCCTGTTCCTGTGATTTTGACCCGTGATTTCCTGTTACTGACTCGGCTTGCTCCTGGACCTGTCTAATCTGCCTTACCCCTGAGCTGACTTCGGCTTGGCTTACGGATACTCTTTCTCTGACTCCTCTGTGTATGACCTCGGCTATCATATCTGACTACGTCTGCTCTGATTCCCACCTGGTACCTGACCTTGGCTTGAACCGACTACCCAGTAAACATCTAAATCCCGGAAGGGCTTGCATACCACGTACAGGCGCCCCCTGTCTGTAGACCTATCTCCGTGCACCAGCTGTGCTTCTGAGTGGACCACCAACCAGCACTCCTACAGGCGACCTGTGCCACTTTGGGCCAGACTCCCGCTGTCCCACTCTCAGGGGAGTCCGGAACTTAGCCGCAAGGGAAGCCCTCTCTCCACTGGCCTCCATCACCAGGTACGTGATAAACTGGCTGTGCTGCCCCCGTTAGGATGCTGGTGCTGGGAACCCGAAGGCTAGTGAAGGACTTGCTCATGGCACTGTATCACCGGACAGGTAGGATTTGTAGCTGCTGACTTCATTTTTTGGTTTCCAGAGTGGAGAACTGCTTTAATGTGAACCTTTATTATTTGATGCATATTTTGCCACTTTGGAAATTGTTATTGTCTCTAGTTGTATGCGTCATGTCAGGGCAGAATGTATTCAGCAACTGTGTGCAAGTATAACATTACAGGTTCAAAATGTCATCTGTTACATAGTTACATCTGTTGAACTTTTCTTACCAGCTGCTCCAAGCAACAAGAAAATGAGATTCAACATACCTGGGCCAGGTAAGGGAAAGGTTGGAGGTGAAGGTAGTTTGTCACTAAAAGCCTGCTGTCCGTCATATGAGCCCTTCAGGGCTACAAATGAAGTCTTTGCTATTTCAGTAAATCCTCATTTTCTTCAATGGAAATTAACCGCTTCCATACCTGGCCAATTCCGGCATTTCTCTCCTACATGTAAAAATCATTATTTGTTTTACTAGAAAAATAATCAGAACCCCCAAACATTATATATTTTTTTTTTCTAGCAGAGACCCTAGAGCAGTGGTCTCCAAACTGTGGCTCGGGGGGCTGGATGTGGCCCTTTGCCTGCCTTTATCTGGCCCTTGGGGCACTATTCCTCTCACTGCCACAAATGATGTGTCACCATTTCTCCAACTAATACTAGCAGTGGGGCACTATTCCTCTGACTAAACCCAACAATGGGCACTATTCCTCCCACTAGAACCAATGATGGGGCACTATTCCTTCCACTGACACCAATGATGGGGCACTATTCCTCTCACTGCCACAAATGATGTGTCACCATTTCTCCAACTAATACTAGCAGTGGGGCACTATTCCTCCGACTAAGCCCAACAATGGGGCACTATTCCTCCCACTAGAACCAATGATGGGGCACTATTCCTCCCACTGACACCAATGTTGGGGCACTATTCCTCCCACTGACACCAATGATGGGGCACTATTCCTCCCACTGACACCAATGATGGGGCACTATTCCTCCCACTGACACCAATGATGGGGCACTATTCCTCCCACTGATACCAATGATGGGGCACTATTCCTCCCACTGATACCAATGATGGGACACTATTCCTCCCACTAGAACCAATGATGGGGCACTATTCCTCCCACTGATACCAATGATGGGGCACTATTCCTCCCACTGACACCAATGATGGGGCACTATTCCTCCCACTGACACCAATGATGGGACACTATTCCTCCCACTGACACCAATGATGGGGCACTATTCCTCCCACCGATATCAATGATGGGACACTATTCCTCCCACTGACACCAATGATGGGACACTATTCCTCTCACTGATACCAATGATGGGGCACTATTCCTCTCACTGACACCAATGATGGGGCACTATTCCTCTCACTGACACCAATGATGGAGTACTATTCCTCCCACTGACACCAATGATGGGGCACTATTCCTCCCACTGACACCAATGATGGGGCACTATATCTCCCACTGATACCAATGATGGGGCACTATTCCTCCCACTGACACCAATGATGGGGCAATATAGCTGTAGCTGGAGGCATCATCCAGATGCTGTATCTCCACTGAAACCCGAGGATGTCACATGATGTTCTATGGGCAGGAAGTGGTTAAAGGAAAATGTTTGAATTTTGGGACATTGCTTACAGCAGAAGTCTTCAAACTATGGCCAGTGGGCCACATCCCACCATCCCTGTGCTGAGTTCCTGGATCTGTACACCCGCTGTGCCCATTATGAGGGGTTTCCACCATCCCTGTGCTGAGTTCCTGGGTCTGTACCTCCGCTGTGCCCATTGTGAGGAGTTTCCACCATCCCTGTGCTGAGTTCCTGGGTCTGTACCTCCGCTGTGCCCATTGTGAGGAGTTTCCACCATCCCTGTGCTGAGTTCCTGGGTCTGTACACTTGCTGTGCCCGTTATGAAATCCAATAAATGAAAGGGGTGGGCCAGGGACAGTCAGGCTGAGGAGGAATGTTCTAGATGATGGATGCCCCTCCAGCCAGGAAATGAGGCGGAGCTCTATTTGACTGGCTGTAGCTTCTAATGCACATTGTGAGAAGCTCACAGTGTGTAGTGAAACCGGAGTAAGCCATTTCAGTCCAGGAGAGGAGCCGGTACACCTGTGCAAGACTGAAGGGGAGGAGCAGGTACACCTGTGCAAGACTGAAGGGGAGGAGCAGGTACACCTGTGCAAGACTGAAGGGGAGGAGGCGGTACACCTGTGCAAGACTGAAGGGGAGGAGCCAGTACAACTGTGCAAGAAGACTGAAGGGGAGGAGCTGGTACACCTGTGCAAGACTGAAGGGGAGGAGCCAGTACAACTGTGCAAGACTGAAGGGGAGGAGCCGGTACACCTGTGCAAGACTGAAGGGGAGGAGCCAGTACAACTGTGCAAGACTGAAGGGGAGGAGCCGGTACAACCTGTGCAAGACTGAAGGGAGGAGCCAGTACAACTGTGCAAGACTGAAGGGGAGGAGCCGGTACAACTGTGCAAGACTGAAGGGGAGGAGCCAGTACAACTGTGCAAGACTGAAGGGGAGGAGCCAGTACACCTGTGCAAGACTGTAGGGGAGGAGCCGGTACACCTGTGCAAGACTGTAGGGGAGGAGCTGATACACCTGTGCAAGACTGAAGGGGAGGAGCAGGTACACCTGTGCAAGACTGTAGGGGAGGAGCAGGTACACCTGTGCAAGACTGAAGGGGAGGAGCCTATACACCTGTGCAAGACTGTAGGGGAAGGTTGGAGTTCAGTCTGAACTATGATATGTTTGGAGAATCCCTTTTATAACTAAAGAGGAAGCTGTATGAATTGTTAGAACCATGTCTATATTGAAGTCTTCTTTTTCCTCCAACAGAGGTGCCACGCTTTCAGGAGAAACGCAACGTAAATATCAACGTGGTCCACGCTGTTCAACCCAACCCACATCCCTTCCAGAACACATCGCCTGTCCAGGTACATCACCATCACTACCAAAGTAAGCCAAATTGTGTGACTCTACTAATAAATCTTTCACAAAATCCCGACAGCTCACAATGATCCTCTTATCATACACCTCCAATTCCTAATCTTACCTCTTCTAGATATTTCTCCTCCCAGTTTCAGTCCCAACACCACAAAGTGAAGTGGTATAGGCACTGAAAATGAGAAGAGAGAGGAGGAGTGGACATCTCGTGGACGTGACACTAAACACTCACTGTTTAATAACATTGTCCCTGACTCCCTTCTATTTCTCTGTATGGGCGATGGGACTGTAAATAATTTCATTTAAAAAAAAAAACATCTAAGTACCTTTTTCCTAATCAATATACAGCTGTCACATGACCCAGCTCTCTCCCGGCCTGTCTGCAGGGAAACAGTGGCAGGAGGATCTTCTAGTCCTCTGCTGCTGGTCACATGTTAAAAATAAGAAACAAAAAAAGCCTTTGGAATAAAGAGTAAAAATAAATAAATATTATTATTATTATTATTATTATACAGGATTTATATGGCGCCAACAGTTTTTGCTCAATATAAAGGGAGACAATACAGCAACAATACAGTTCAATACAGGAGGGATAGGAGGGCCCTGATCCTGAGAGCTTACAATCTAATATCATTAAACTGTTTTAAATTGTCATACAAATATATATATTTAAAATCAAATCTTTATTATTTTGTGGAACAAAACATGGTGTGGGCGGATGTCTGCCAGTCACAGGCTGTGTCACGCCCCTCCAACCTCTGTCTTAGAGTAAGAGGGAAGTGAAACCTCCGTCAATCAAGATGTAACATCTCACTCCCATTGTGTTTGACTGGTTAGTGGGCATGGAGAAAGAAGGAGGGAGTTGGCTGTCATTTACCGCCCACATGTGTGACTTTATAGCCACATGGGCTGCTCAGATGTGATAGAGAGGATACTCAGCATAGAAACTCACTGAAAACATAGTGAATTGTCCCTGTTCTATCAGTTCTATTATGAAGTCATGCGGTATTTTAGGAGTGAGACATTCATTCATGTTTCACCTGGCAAAGGGGTTTCCCACTGACAGCTGAATGCAAAAAAAAATTCCGGCATTGCCCATCAATTTTTTTTTTTTTTAAAGCGTGGGGTTTCCACCTCCATATCAAGCCTTTCAGGGCTGTTATGGATTTTGAGGGTAACTCCCATGCCAACATTTTTTAAAAAATGTGATGGGGCTCCCCCCAAAATCCATACCAGACCTTTATTCGAGTATGCAGCCTGGTACGTCAGGAAAGGGAGGGGGACAAGCAAGCACCTCCCCTCTCCTGAACCCTACCAGGCCACATGCCCTCAACATAGGGGGTGCTTTGGAGCACTTTGTCCTCATGTTAATGGGGAACGCCTGCTGAACACCCTTACCATTTGTGTGTTCTCTGAAGACATGAACGGCCGATGTTTGAGTTGAACTCGTGTTCAACATGAATATAAAGCCCAACACTAACCAAGGCAAGGACTGAGAAATTGGTAGTGGGTCTACTTTTATCTATGCTAAATAATGACAGCTGAACTTTGACTACTACTACTTATCGAACATAATATATATACTGTGTATGTAACATATTGTAATCTTTATAACAGAAAGGGAAGACTTCCAAAATCAAGAAGGAACAAGACCCAAAGGTATGATATAAACATTGAAGTGTCAATACACATTATAGAGCCAAAGGTTTGTTGACACCCCAACCATTGCACTTCTAGGATCTTGATGGACATCCCTTCCCATAAGCCATGGGAAGGTTTGTTGATGATATGAAGTTGTCCGTCTCCTGCCCATTTTGACCCTCTAACAGCCTACTCCCTTTTCTGACCCACATGGAAGAAAAATATATTTGAAATATATTTTAAAAATATTCTTCCCAAATATATTGACATATTTGAAATGCTACAATTTTGGCCGTATTCAATATATTTAAAAAAAATAAAATATATATATATACATATATATATATATATATATATATATATATTATATATATGTGTATATATACTGTGTGTGGGTGGGTGTGTGTGTGTATATGTGTATATATATATATATATATATATATACTGCATGTTTTTATTACAGAATATATGAAAAATATTTTTACAATTACGTTTCAAATATACTGTATGTGTTTAAAAATACAAATCTACATTTTTGGAATGCATTTACAAATATATGTAAAAATGATGTTTTTATATGTTTAAAAATATTTTTCATATAATATTTTCTTCAAACATATAAAAAAGTCATTTTTACATATATTTGTAAATGCATTCCAAAAGTGTAGATTTGTATTTTTATAATAAATCTCTTACTATCACGGTAATGCATGAGGAGAGTGCGCCCTGTTTTGTTCCTTTTCTGCTAGTACTAATATTCCCCAATAGATAGATCGGGGAGAGCAGATACAGTGAATGCAGGACCAAATTAAAAAAGAAAAAAGCGCCACTTACAAAAAACACCAAAGTGTCAGCAGCATATCCACCCAAAATAAATTTTGGCAACAATAATCCAAATTAAAAGGTATGCGCTAATAACAAACTTATACAAAAGTGTATATCATCATCCAAAAAACATTAGTGTTTTAAAATAAATTATAGTGTCCAAACATAAATTAGTGTCCAAAAAATATATATATCTTCAGTGACTTGAACCAATTGTGAGAAATCCACCACCAAAGGAGATTAAATAAACTCACCAGAGCTAATGGCTGGTCAGATTATAAACCAGCAACAGCGCTTGTGCTCTGGGAGCAATGACCCCGATGTCCACATAGATATGGTGATGTTTCAGATACTTCCAGATAATAATAATCACAGACAAACAACTTTGCAGTCCAAGCTCTTATGATGAACTTCTCCACTCTTTCTCATACCTCCATGAGAGCATGCAGTACACTCAGGGACAAAAAAGAGGACATAATGGTGCAATACGTTTTTTTCATTTATCTCTTTAATAAAAAAGGTATAAGGAAACTCACAAACAAGGTGTCCAACAGACACCAGCTTCAATCGCAAAAAAGGGTTGAGATACAGTTACCGCTCACCGCGGATCTCTCCCATACAGCACAGACCAGCAAGGCTCTCTAACGTCCACATCAAATAGGCTACGCCCGACCGGTTTCATCACACCGACGTCATCAAAGGGACCCAGAGATGAGATATTACAATCCCAATTACAGGGGATGGAATCAAAGAGGTACATATGGTATGAAAAACAATGGAGGAGGTATAGAGGAAAAAGAGGAGGTAAACGAAAACGAAAAGAAAAGGAAAAGAGATCTATAGGCACTGGAATTTTTAATTTAAGTGATGTTTGTCTTACTGAAAAAGAGTTAAAAGTTTTAGATTTAGGGCTAAAATATATACCCAGAAAAAATGTAAGTAAATTCGATGTTTTTATCGATCTGCAAAAGTTCGTTAGAAAGTTGAATATAAAAACATTTTTTGAGAAAAATAAAGATAATAAGAAAGAAGGATCAGTAAAGTACCTGCAAAGGTCTACATGCATAGTAATCTGAAGAATTCTTCTACGTTTAATCCCAAAAATACAGGGAATGAATATTTCGATGTTTTTAAAAAAATGGTTGAGACTGAAATTAAAGATATGAACCTTAAAAAGAGATATTATACTTCAAAAGAACTCAGAGAAGGTATTAAAGATTTAGAAAAAAGAAAAGAGATTGTTATTAGAGGGGCTGATAAGGGTGGTAGCATTGTTATCTTAAATAAAAAAGATTATGAACTTGAGATGGATAGATTGCTTAAAGTTGAAGATACATATAAAATTCTTGCATCAAACCCTACTAAAAGATTGAAGGGTGAATTAAAACTGCTGATTAATAAAGGTAAAGACTTAGGAGTCTTAAACGAGAAAGAGGCGAGATATTTATGTATTAATAATCCAAGAATTCCTACTATATACTACCTACCCAAATTACATAAAAATAAAAAAAAACACCCCCTGGTAGACCCATTGTGAGTGGGATTAATTCTATTTTCTCTCGAGTCGGAGAATACATAGATTCATTTTTACAACCGATAGTGGAGAACAATCGTTCCTTTTTAAGGGATAGTGGAGAACTTATTGGTATTTTGGCGAGTTTAGAGAATATTGAAGGTTGCTACTTGGTCACTATTGATGTTGAGTCCTTATATACCAGCATTAAACAAGATGATGGTTTGAAAGCAGTTAAATGGGCATTGAAACATAAATCACATATTAAAAGAACTCAAAGAGCATTTATTTGTGAATTACTAGAATTTGTGATGTCGAATAACTTCTTCTGGTATAATAATACTTTTTTTCAGCAATGTAGGGGCGTTGCTATGGGTGCTAAGTATGCTCCCAGTGTAGCTAATATCGTTATGGATAAATGGGAAGAAGAATGTATATTTGAAAAATGGCCACAGGTGGCGCTGTATAGGCGCTACATAGACGATATTATAGTAATTTGGAGGGGTTCTGAAATAGATCTTGAAGGATTTTCAAACTATATTAATAAAAACCGTTATGGGTTGAAGTTTACTGTTACTAAAGATTTTGAAAAGGTTAATTTTTTGGATTTGATCTTATATAAATATGATGGACAGATTTATACTAAAACTTTTTTTAAAGATATTGATAAAAATAGCTATATCCCGGTTTCAAGTGGACATCATCCTAAATGGCTATATAATACCCCAAGAAGTCAGTTTACAAGAATTAAAAGGAATTGCAGTTTAAGGAAAGATTTTGTTGATCAAACTGATGTATTGATCGATCAGTTTATTGAGAAAGGATATAAAAAACCTTTTTTTGTCAACAGAAAGGGAAATGATTGATAAAAAGGATAGAAGTACTTTTCTGTCTAATAGAAAGATAAAGAATAACAACTTTGATATGGCTTTTATTACCAACTTTAATAATCAGTATACAGAGATTGAGGGTATTTTCAAGAAATATTGGCCGATTTTGTTAAAAGATGAGGTATTGAAAAAGATCATCCCAAAAAAACCTAAATTTATTTATAAGAAAAATCGATCTATAAGGACGAAATTAGTGCATAATGTTTTAGATCCACCAAAAGAGGTGGATTTTTTTTCCCGATTTGAAGGGATTTGTTCATTGTAACAGGTGTAAAGCATGTAGAACGATAAATAGATCGAATAAAATAAAGAGGAAGAAATTTATTTCAAATATAACTAAGAAAGAATATAAGATCGAACAACTTATTTCGTGTAATTCCTCTCACGTGATTTATGTTTTGGAATGCCCGTGTCATTTTCAGTACGTTGGCAGAACAGGGAGACAGTTGAAGACTAGGATAAATGAACATTTGAACAATATAAAGAGAGGGTTTGACAAACATAGTGTTTCAAGACATTTTAAATTATACACAATAGTGATCCGAGTTTAGCGACATTTTATGGAATTGAGAGAGTAAAAAAGTCATTGGAGGGGTTCAGATCTGATTAAAGAAATATCAAAAAAGGAGACTTTTTGGATATATGAATTGGAGTCTTTAGTACCAAGAGGTTTAAACATAGATATTGATTTAAATTGTTTTTTGACTAATTTTTAAGATAAATATTTTAAAATATTGATTACATGTAGTGATCGTTATATATAGTTTATTTTAATTTGGTTTATATTTTTATAAAAAAAAAATTTAAAATTTTTTTTGTGTATGAGAAGAGTTGTGCTTTAAGTTCTGTGCATGGCCCTTTAAGGGTTTTTCTGTGGTTTGAAGAGCCATGCACAGGATGGTATATATTGCTTTTCTGCATATATTTATGTTTTTATATTTATATTTTTTTTGTGGGTGATTTTGAAGGAGAACGGTATTGTGCTGATTCAAACCTGCAGGGTATATATATTTAGCTTTTTTGTTTATATAATAGAGTATATGTATAATTAAATTGGGAAACACCTGTTCTAGCCGGCGTGATTAAGGAGACTAGGAACGCAGTGATTGGCTGGGTGTTAAAAACTATGTAGATGAAGAGTGGTATTTATAAGAGCTGTCTGACGTTCCCATCTGTACCGCCCCCTTGATGACGTCGGTGTGACGAAACCGGTCGGGCGTAGCCTATTTGATGTGGACGTTAGAGAGCCTTGCTGGTCTGTGCTGTATGGGAGAGATCCGCGGTGAGCGGTAACTGTATCTCAACCCTTTTTTGCGATTGAAGCTGGTGTCTGTTGGACACCTTGTTTGTGAGTTTCCTTATACCTTTTTTATTAAAGAGATAAATGAAAAAAACGTATTGCACCATTATGTTCTCTTTTTTGTCCCTGAGTGTACTGCATGCTCTCATGGAGGTATGAGAAAGAGTGGAGAAGTTCATCATAAGAGCTTGGGCTGCAAAGTTGTTTGGCTGTGATTATTATCTGGAAGTATCTGAAACATCACCATATCTATTTGGACATCGGGGTCATTGCTCCCAGAGCACAAGCGCTGCTGCTGGTTTATAATCTGACCAGCCAATAGCTCTGGTGAGTTTATTTAATCTCCTTTGGTGGTGGATTTCTCACAATTGGTTCAAGTCACTGAAGATATATATACTTTTTGGACACTAATTTATGTTTGGACACTATAATTTATTTAAAACACTAATGTTTTTTGGATGATGATATACACTTTTGTATAAGTTTGTTATTAGCGCATACCTTTTAATTTGGACAGTGAATGCAGGGTCTGGGGAGAGCGGATATAGTGAATGCAGGGTCCGGGGAGAGTGGATATAGTGAATGCGGGGTCCGGGGGGAGCGGATATAGTGAATGCAGGGTCCGGGGAGACCGGATATAGTGAATGCAGGGTCCGGGAGAGCAGATATTATGAATGCAGGGTCCGGGGAGAGCAGATATAGTGAATGCAGGGTCTGGGGAGAGCAGATATAGTGAATGCAGGGTCCGGGGAGAGCAGATATAGTGAATGCGGGGTCCAGGGAGATCGGATATAGTGAATGCGGGGTCCGGGAAGAGTGGATATAGTGAATGCGGGGTCCGGGGAGATCGGATATAGTGAATGCGGGGTCCGGGGAGATCGGATATAGTGAATGCAGTGTCCGGGGAGAGCGGATATAGTGAATGCGGGGTCCGGGGAGATCGGATATATGGAATGCGGGGTCCAGGGAGAGCAGATATTATGAATGCAGGGTACGGGGAAAGCGGATATAGTGAATGCGGGGTCCGGGGAGAGCAGATATAGTGAATGCGGGGTCCAGGGAGACCAGATATAGTGAATGCGGGGTCCGGGGAGATCGGATATAGTGAATGCAGGGTCCGGGGAGAGCGGACATAGTGAATGCGGGGTTCGGGGAGAGCAGATATAGTGAATGCAGAGTCCGGGGAGATTGGATATAGTGAATGCGGGGTCCGGGGAGATCGGATATAGTGAATGCGGGGTCCAGGGAGAGCGGATATAGTGAATGCGGGGTCCAGGGAGAGCGGATATAGTGAATGCGGGGTCCAGGGAGAGCAGTTATAATGAATGCGGGGTCCAGGGAGAGCAGTTATAATGAATGCAGGGTCTGAGGTTTAGTAATACTTTAATGTCTACTTTACATCTGAACACTGAGACAGACAGTGTCATTTTGGCAGCATCTTCTGCTGGATCTGCCCTCTGTATACACCACCTCCTTCCTTGATTAATCAGAGCCAAGAATTGCTGTGGAGTGGGTGGAGAGGTTGCGGCAAAGCGGCAGTTGGACTGTACATGCCACACACGTCCAGTGTATTATGATGACGCTTTTTTTTTGGACGTGTGTGGCAAATCCAGTGTCCTCAACCTGGTAAGTGATTCGGTCCAATAGCATTCACCTAAAAATGAATATTCTTTCTGTGTGAACGTTTACAAAAAGAGAACATGACCAGGAATCGTTGATCATATAATGTGTCTATTATTGCAGCTCCGTCAGTTCTTGGCTACAAAGCTAACAATCACTTTGTGGATAGACATCGGGAGGCTCTGATCAGCCGGGTATCCCCAGTGGACCCATTCTGGACAGTCTGATGAGTGAAAACCTGCTGAGCGATGAACAGTATGCTAACATCCGCAGCAAGGAGACCAGTCAGGAGCAGATGAGAGAGCTGCTGAAGTACACCAGGGGGATGACTGATGCCGACAAGGACAAGGTCTATGAAGCTGTGAAGAAACACAATGGTCCTCAAATCCAGGACTTGGCTCTACAGAGAGGTGCAATGTTCTGTCATTTGGAAAAGGAAACCCAGTAAAACAAAGGATGCGTTTCTTTAAAATAATAATACAAAGTATCACAACATCCGCATTGTTTAATTTGGTGGGATTTGATCACCTCGGGGTTTTTATTTTTTTTTGTATTATAAACAAAAAAAAGACCAAAAACTGTGAAAAAAACTGTTTTCTTATTTCTGTTATAAAAAATATCCAATAAACTCACATTTTGTCATACATTTAGGTCAAAAAGTATTCTGCTCCATGTCTTTGGTAAAAAAAAAATCCCAATAAGTGTATAATCATTGGTTTACCTGAACGTTATAGCATCTGCAAACTATGGTATGGATCAGTGGTCCCCAAACTGCGGCCCAGGGGCCAGATGCGGCCCTTTGTTTGCCTGTATTCGGCCCTTGAGGAATTATTTCTTTCACTGACAGCAACAATGGGTCTATAATTCCTGCCACTGACTCCAATAAGGCACTATTCCTTCCACTGACACCAATGATGGGGCACTATTCCTCCACTGATACCAATGATGGGGCACTATTCCTCCCACTGACACCAATGATGGGGCACTATTCCTCCCACTGACACCAATGATGGGGCACTATTCCTCCCACTGATACCAATGATGGGGCACTATTCCTCCCACTGATACCAATGATGGGGCACTATTCCTCCCACTGACACCAATGATGGGGCACTATTCCTCCCACTGATACCAATGATGGGGCACTATTCCTCCCACTGACACCAGTGATGGGGCACTATTCCTCCCACTGACACCAGTGATGGGGGCACTATTCCTCCCACTGACACCAATGATGGGACACTATTCCTCCCACTGATACCATTGATGGGGCACTATTCCTCCCACTGACACCAATGATGGGCACTATTTCTTCCACTAATACCAATGATGGGGCACTATTCCTCCCACTGACACCAATGATGGGCACTATTTCTTCCACTAATACCAATGATGGGGCACTATTCCTCCCACTGACACCAATGATGGGGCACTATTCCTCCCACTGACACCAATGATGAGGCACTATTCCTCCCACTGATACCAATGATGGGGCATTATTCCTTCCACTAATACCAATGATGGGGCACTATTCCTCCCACTGATACCAATGATGGGGCACTATTCCTCCCACTGACACCAATGATGGGGCACTATTCCTCCCACTGACACCAATGATGGGCACTATTTCTTCCACTAATACCAATGATGGGGCATTATTCCTCCCACTGACACCAATCATGGGGCACTATTCCTCCCACTGACACCAATGATGGGACACTATTCCTCCCACTGATACCAATGATGGGACACTATTCCTCCCACTGATACCAATGATGGGGTACTATTCCTCCCACTGACACCAATGATGGGGCACTATTCCTCCCACTGACACCAATGATGGGGCACTATTCCTCCCACTGACACCAATGATGGGGCACTATTCCTCCCACTGATACCAATGATGGGGCACTATTCCCCCCACTGATACCAATGATGGGGCACTATTCCTCCCACTGACACCAATGATGGAGCACTATTCCTCCCACTGATACCAATGATGGAGCACTATTCCTCCCACTGACACCAATGATGGAGCATTATTCCTCCCACTGATACCAATGATGGAGCACTATTCCTCCCACTGACAACAATAAGGCATTACTCCTTCCACTGACACCAATGGGGAACTATTCCCCCCCACTGACACCAACGATGGGGCACTACCGCCCCCCGACACCAATGATGGGGCACTATTGTCATGAATAGCAATCAATAAAACATTAATCACAGCAGCGCTCCACACTTTAAAAGTTTTAAAGTCTTCCACCAATTGGTAATAAAAAGTGCACCAAATAGGGAGATGTTTTCCTGTGGGTTAAATAGCTCCCAGCTTCACTTCTCCACCTTTAATCAGAGTAGTAGATCAATCCCCCTTTGTGCTCAGTGATCCACATGCCCTCAGGATACAACACTCACCGCAAGCAAATGCCTGTCCTATACCGATAGGCAAACAGCATTTTTATTTGATCGTCCATTTAAATGGATCTATCCAAAGTCTTCCTTCCCCACAGCGGTACTTTAAAACTCTAAGTTCTCACGCACACGGGACATTTTGATAATGCTGGTAACAATAGCTGTGTAGTCCCGTTAAAAAAACGTGGTTTGCAGCTTTTTTGCATTAGCGTTTAGTGGAATTTTCCCGCGTTTGAGTTTTTTTTTCAGACCCCTCCATTTTTTGGGGGGTAAAAAAGCCCTTCCAAAAACACTGGTTTGCAAAGTTTTACCGTGTTTTTCAGCGTTAGAGTTTTTACAGCTCCTCTAGAAGCCCACTAGTTCTGGGTTTTTTTCCAGCCAAAAAACGTTGATTCCAGTCTGTGTGTGTATGGACACATAGGATAACATGCCGGGGATGGACACATAGGAGAAACATGCCGGGGATGGACACATAGGAGAACATGCCGGGGATGGACACATAGGAGAACATGCCGGGGATGGACACATAGGATAACATGCCGGGGATGGACACATAGGATAACATGCCGGGGATGGACACATAGGAGAACATGCCGGGGAGGGACACGTAGGAGAACATGCCGGGGAGGGACACGTAGGAGAACATGCCGGGGAGGGACACGTAGGATAACATGCCGGGGATGGACACGTAGGATAACATGCCGGGGATGGACACGAGGATAACATGGGGGGGATGGACACATAGGAGAACATGCCGGGGATGGACACATAGGAGAACATGCCGGGGATGGACACATAGGATAACATGCCGGGGATGGACACATAGGATAACATGCCGGGGAGGGACACGTAGGATAACATGCCGGGGAGGGACACGTAGGATAACATGCCGGGGAGGGACACGTAGGATAACATGCCGGGGAGGGACACGTAGGATAACATGCCGGGGAGGGACACGTAGGATAACATGCCGGGGAGGGACACGTAGGAGAACATGCCGGGGATGGACACGTAGGAGAACATGCCGGGGATGGACACGTAGGATAACATGCCGGGGATGGACACGTAGGATAACATGCCGGGGATGGACACGTAGGATAACATGCCGGGGATGGACACGTAGGATAACATGCCGGGGATGGACACGTAGGATAACATGCCGGGGATGGACACGTAGGATAACATGCCGGGGATGGACACGTAGGAGAACATGCCGGGGATGGACACGTAGGAGAACATGCCGGGGATGGACACGTAGGATAACATGCCGGGGATGGACACGTAGGATAACATGCCGGGGATGGACACGTAGGATAACATGCCGGGGATGGACACGTAGGATAACATGCCGGGGATGGACACGTAGGATAACATGCCGGGGATGGACACGTAGGATAACATGCCGGGGATGGACACGTAGGATAACATGCCGGGGATGGACACGTAGGATAACATGCCGGGGATGGACACGTAGGATAACATGCCGGGGATAGACACGTAGGATAACATGCCGGGGATGGACACGTAGGATAACATGCCTGGGATGGACACATAGGAGAACATGCCGGGGATGGACACACAGGATAACATGCCGGGGATGGACACACAGGATAACATGCCGGGGATGGACACGTAGGATAACATGCCGGGGATGGACACACAGGATAACATGCCGGGGATGGACACGTAGGATAACATGCCGGGGATAGGACACGTAGGATAACATGCCGGGGATAGACACACATGCCGGGGATAACACAGGAGCATGCGGGGATGGACACATAGGATAACATGCCGGGGATGGACACATAGGATAACATGCCGGGGATGGACACATAGGATAACATGGGGGGGATGAACACATAGGATAACATGCCGGGGATGGACACGTAGGATAACACGCCGGGGGGGATGGACACATAGGATAACATGGGGGGGATGAACACATAGGATAACATGCCGGGGATGGACACATAGGATAACATGCCGGGGATGGACACATAGGATAACATGCCGGGGATGGACACATAGGATAACATGCTGGGGATGGACACATAGGATAACATGCCGGGGATGGACACATAGGATAACATGCTGGGGATGGACACACAGGATAACATGCTGGGGGGTTTACTGGCTGTAGAAAAAACATCAAAAGCAAAAAACAGCCGCTGTAAAAGCGTCCCGTATGCAGGAGGACTTTATGTTTTTAAATGCAGTAAATGAAAATGTATTAAACTCACATAAAAGTGCTATAATAGTGCCAAAACTTCACCATGTGCCACCAATCTAAATCCGTAATTCCTACTCTTACCCTCCAATCAAAATTCTTGTAAGGGGAGATGATGAATCTTGTGAATTCCTCCTTTCCTGTTATTCTTCATACGTGGTAAATTGCTCTCCAAAAAAAACAAAAATTCCTAGAGTGTAGTATTTACAATAAAGCGATACCGATCGTTCCAGTGTGTTCACATTTATCCAAATTAAGTGACCATCAATCAGTCCTTGAGGCAGAGACCAGGTTGGCCAGGACAGGAGAGACAACAAAAGCCTAATTCTATGTCTGCTTCAGATACATCTTTTTTTGGGGTGTCCTTTGGGTTGGGGTACCAGGAATGGCATCAGGAAAATGCCTCTCATGCAGCCGGCTAATTCATCTGTGTTGGGGGTTGGGGCCACAGCACCTTCTGGATACAAAAGGTCCGTGATGATCTCTTCCTGCAATTTTAGGATGGATCCACTTCTTCCAGTTGCTTTGTAAAGCACAAAAGCGTTGTACAGAGCCAATTGAAATCAATGAACAGACACTTTTTTGTACCAGCATCTGGCTTTACAGGAAACTAAGTACGGCTTCATCCTCTGGTCGTTGAAGTCCACCCCTCCCATGTTAAGGTTTTAGTCGTGGACACAGAGGGGCTTCTCAACAACACCAGCTGCCGTGGTAATTTGGATGGTCGTGTCTGCGTGAATGGAAGACAGGATGAAAACATCTTGTTTGTCCTTACACTTCACTTTTTTCAAGCAGGCTGTCTCTTCCTTTCTAAGACAGGTATTTACAAGCCGTTGGATGAAGCCCTGGCGACTAGGTCGCACGGTGCCAAATGCACCAATTCCAAGATTGTACAAATGTCTAAATAGTGGCACACTTGAATAAAAATTGTCCACGTATAAGTGGTACCCCATATGGAGAAAGAATGACACCAAGTCCCAAACTATCTTGCCACTACCATGTAGTCTGGGCATCCGGTGGACACCATGTGATGTATCTTTTCCGAAAATTACATATAGAGCCTGTTGCCCCCTCACAGGTCTTCTACATCTTGACACCATATCTGGCACGCTTGCTTGGGAGAAATCGTTTGAATGCAAGGCGGCCAGAAAAATTAATGAGGGACGCATCAACGCAGATGTTTTGCTGGGGAGTATAGACATCTGCAAATTTCTGGTTAAGGTGATTTACGAGGGGCCGAGCTTTGTGGAGCCGGTCAAATTCAGGGTCCCCCCGAGGACGGCAGAGTGTATTGTCAATAAAATGCATAAATTGTATTATATTCTCATATCTATGCCTGGCCATGGCAGCAGAGAACACGGCATATGATGAATCGGCTTTTAGGCTATTCCATGCTAATTCTAAAAATGTCAGTTGATCAAATGGGCAGCTGTTTATGGTGGTAAGCAACAAGGGCCGTAAATAACACAGCTGGCCTTAATAAATTTTTTCATTTTGATTCACATGATCAAAAGTGTTTGGTTAGCCAATCAGAAACCACTCCAGGGTCAATAGCTGTTTTTTTAGCGGTGAGGTTTTAACTTATATGAGAAAGATTATAATCTGGAAGGGAATGAGTATGAAAGCACGGGGCTAGAATGTAGTATACATTATTGTATGCAGGGAAGCTACCTAGGTGCACATTATTGGTTGGACATACAGTTGTGACCAAAATTATTCAACCCCCACTGAAATTGAGTGTTTTGGCCAGTTTGACATTGCTTTTGATCATTCAGTCATCTTGCTTACATTTACATTAAAGAGGCACTTGTAGGTCAGACAAATATAACATAACAGTTATAATGAAATAACCACAAATGTCTTTTCTGTGCTCACAGCATTATCAGTTTTATTCAACCCCCAAGTGACATTCAATCTTAGTACTTAGTACAGCATCCTTTTACAGTTATAACAGCTTTTAAACGTGAAGCATAGCTTGACACAAGTGTCTTGCAGCGATCTACGGGTATCTTCGCCCATTCTTCATGGGCAAAGGCCTCCATTTCAGTCACATTCTTAGGCTTGCGCACTGCAACTGCTTTCTTTAAGTCCCACCAGAGGTTCTCAATCGGATTTAAGTCTGGTGACTGCGATGGCCACTCCAAAATGTTCCAGCCTTTCCTCTGCAACCATGCTCTAGTGGACTTGGAGGTATGCTTGGGATCATTGTCCTGTTGAAAGGTCCAACGTCTCCCAAGCCTCAGGTGTGTGACGGACTGCATCACGTTTCCATCCAATATCTCCTGGTACTGAAGAGAATTCATGGTACCTTGCACACGCTGAAGCTTCCCTGTACCTGCAGAAGCAAAACAGCCCCAAAGCATGATTGACCCTCCACCATGCTTCACAGTAGGCAAGGTGTTCTTTTCATCATAGGCCTTGTTCTTTCCTCCTCCAAACATAGCGTTGATCCATGGGCCCAAACAGTTTCTAATTTTGTTTCATCAGTCCACAGAACACTATCCCACAACTTTTGTGGTTTGTCCACATGGCTTTTGGCATACTGCAGTCGACTCTTCTTATTCTTTGGAGACAGCAAGGGGGTACGCCTGGGAGTTCTGGCACGGAGGCCTTCATTACGCAGTGTGCGTCTTATTGTCTGGGCTGAAACTTCTGTACCCACATCTGACAAATCTTTTCTCAGTTCCTCAGCAGTCACACGGGGACTTCTCTCCACTCTACGCTTCAGGTAGCGCACAGCAGTCGAAGTCAGCATCTTCTTTCTGCCACGACCAGGTAGCGTTTCAACAGTGCCCTTTGCCTTGAATTTGCGAATGATGCTTCCTAAGGTGTCTCTTGGTATGTTTAACATCTTTGCAATCTTCTTATAGCCATTGCCCTTCCTGTGAAGAGAAATCACCTCTTCTCTTGTCTTCCTGGACCATTCTCTTGCCTTCACCATGTTTGTAACCACACCAGTAAATGTCTAGAAGGAGCTGAGTATCACAGTCATTTTAAAGCTGCCTAATTGGTGCTTATTATGCTTGATTGCTGCTCGGTGACATCCACAGGTGTTTTCAATACCTGATGGAAAGCACCTGTATGAACCTCTGTTCTTCAGAGTGGTAGTCTTTAAGGGGTTGAATAATTGTGGCAATGAAGAAACCACATAAGAACCATTTACTACTGTATTACATAAACAATTGATGTCATTTTAGTTGCATTTGGGTAGTTACAACGTCCTTGTAGGATTTGATTCTGAATACAATTCCAAATGTACACTATAGTCCCTAAACCCCTTTACAGCATTGGGGGTTGAATAATTTTGGTCACAACTGTATATGCTGGATGGTGTAGTGCCTCTGTGCTTGCAATGACAGAAATGGGCTGAGTATTTTGAGTAGGACTGAAGGCTGCAGTTCGTTATACTTTTGGCCAAAATTCTGGACGGTCGTCTCTTCTGGAATTCAATAAATACTGATCTCTGGTAAAGAAGCTCGTTGCAGCAGAGATACTTATTAAGGGCTCATGTACACTGCAGCTGCTAAATTCACGTTCAGGAGATGTTCAGCGGTTTTTTTCAGCAGCCCCTGAACTCACCCTAATGATTTCCTGTGTCCATGTACACATCTTCGTTTACAGTCATTTACAGGCAGTTGAGTTTACAATCATTTTTTTTAACTCAACAAACTTGTGTTCAGACATCGATGTTATCAGCGTTTCAAATGCAAAACACTTGTAAACGCGTCTTAACGCGGCAAATCGCATTTATAAGCTTTTGCATTTGAAATCTTTTTTAAAACACTTCCAGTTCCCAATTCTGTCCAGAGCCTTTTTCATCATGAAAAATGCATGCAAAGAGTTTTCAAGGTACTCAGATGGACAAAACACTGAACACAGGATGTTCCTACCAAGCTTGTCACTCATTGTAATGACCAATTCACACCTCAGACCTCTCCCACCCTTGGAAACAAAAGATATGTTAATGACCATTCACACCTCAGACCTCTCCCACCCTTGGAAACAAAAGATATGTTAATGACCATTCACACCTCAGACCTCTCCCACCCTTGGAAACAAAAGAAATGTTAATGACCATTAACACACATTAGACCTCTCCCACCCTTAGAAACAAAGGATATGTTAATGACCATTCACACCTCAGACCTCTCCCACCCTTGGAAACAAAATATGTTAATGACCATTCACACCTCAGACCTCTCCCACCCTTGGAACAAAATATGTTAATGACCATTCACACCTCAGACCTCTCCCACCCTTGGAAACAAAAGATATGTTAATGACCATTCACACCTCAGACCTCTCCCACCCTTGGAAACAAAAGAAATGTTAATGACCATTAACACATTAGACCTCTCCCACCCTTAGAAACAAAGGATATGGTAATGACCATTCACACCTCAGACCTCTCCCACCTTGGAAACAAAAGAAATGTTAATGACCATTAACACATTAGACCTCTCCCACCCTTAGAAACAAAGGATATGTTAATGACCATTCACACCTCAGACCTCTCCCACCCTTGGAACAAAATATGTTAATGACCATTCACACCTCAGACCTCTCCCACCCTTGGAACAAAATATGTTAATGACCATTCACACCTCAGACCTCTCCCACCCTTGGAAACAAAAGATATGTTAATGACCATTCACACCTCAGACCTCTCTCCACCCTTGGAAACAAAAGAAATGTTAATGACCATTAAACACATTAGACCTCTCCCACCCTTAGAAACAAAGGATATGTTAATGACCATTCACACCTCAGACCTCTCCCACCCTTGGAACAAAATATGTTAATGACCATTCTCACTCAAATGCCTCATGAAGACCCCCTGCCAGGTGACCTTAATGACTCCCTCCACCAGACACCTTTTCCACCCTTGGAAACAAAAGAAATGTTAATGAGCAACTCGCACCTAGCCAATATCAACACATACTGCTGTCTCTGCTTCTACTCTCTGTATTTCTCTGAAACAGTCTGAAATAGTTAATAATTTACCACTTTTTAGTGCATTCTGGGCATTTGGGAGGTTCTCCTGTGCTTATCTTTAAGAAACACTTCTAAACGCAAACGTGCATAAAACGCGTTATGCGAACACAGCTAAACAAACGTTTTCCAGTCAGTTTCCATCGTTCAGAACCGTCCCGTGTACATGGGGCCTAATCATCATCCCTCTATATATTATGACAACACATGATATTTTCACAGCTGTTTATCATACCCCATATTTTCAGATAAAATGTACTGAAATTAATTTTAGCGCACACAAACACAATACCCATTTTTTTAAGTAAAATATAAAAGATGAGGTTGTGTCAAATAGTTGGGTCCCAAACATGTCAAGACTCGGGATTAACTGAGGTTTGTCTGTGGTCCTTCAGAGTTGGTGTCTCCAAGTGAAGCTGCAACAGGTCATATCTTTAGGAAGGCAGGAGGACCCACCAAAACGTTAGTAGCTTCTGCAGGGTTAGATCTACACTAGCAAAAAGGATATACTTTATATAACCGAGCACAAGACATAGGAGCCCTCAAATCTTTCAGGGACTTCGTGTTCAGGTAAGAAAGCCAAACAAAGGATTTTAGCTCACAGCAATAACTTTATTATATATAATAGACATGATGAGAAATGTCGGCAGCAAATGCCAACTCCGAAATCTATAAAAGCTGGGAATGATGATCACGGACAAGAGATCAATAGTTGCTCTGGTTGGGCTGGTCTCTCCTGTATCCTCTCCTCATGTAGCCGCCCTCTTTCCGTTGGTAAGAATCTTTTTGGTCTGAAAAGTGAGAAAAAAAAAGTCAGACATACCCAAAGCCAGGAAAAGGGGCCTATAGTATTCACCGCAAGTGTGTTTGGTTTGCTTCCTCAGATGATGATGAGACTAGAGGGTGTTTCCTAAAACCTCCGCCTGCTTTGAGTGAGTCTGTGCTTCAAGAGTTTTCCTGTACCCTTGGGTAGGTTGTGACCACCGCTCATTCATTTATATATATACACACTCACCGGCCACTTTATTAGGTCCACCTGTTCAATGGCTTGGTAACACAAATAGATAATCAGCCAATCACATGGCAGCAACTCAATGCATTTAGACATCTAGACGTGGTGAAGACAACTTGCTGAAGTACAAACCGAGCATCAGAATGGGGAAGAAAGGGGATTTAAGTGACTTTGAACATGGCATGGTTGTTGGTGCCAGACAGGCTGGTCTGAGTATTTAAAAAAACTGCTGATCTACTGGGATTTTCACACACAACCATTTCTAGGTTTTACAGAGAATGGTCCAAAAAAGAGAACATATCCAGTGCGCGGCAGTTGTGTGGAGGAAAATGCCTTGTTGATGTCAGAGGAGAATGGGCAGACTGGTTGGAGATAATAGAAAGGCAACAGTAACTCCAATAACCACTCGTTACAACCAAGGTATGCAGAATACCATCTCTGAATGCACAACACGTTGAACCTTGAAGCAGATGGGCTACAGCAGCAGAGGACCACACCAGGTGCCAGTGTCCCCATCTTCTGATGGCTCCTTCCAGCAGGATAATGCACCATGTCACAAAGCTCAAATCATCTCATATTGGTTTCTTGAACATAACAATGAGTTCGCTGCACTTCTAACGGCCTCCACAGTCACCAGATCTCACCACCTTTGGGATGTGGTGGAACAGGAGGTTCACATCATGGATGTGCAGCTGAGAAATCTGCAGCCATGGCGTGATTCTATCATGTGAATATGGAACAAAATCTCTGAGGAATGTTTCCAACACCTTGTTGAATCTATGCCACCAAGAATGAAGGCAGTTCTGAAGGCAAAAGGGGGTCCAAACCAGTGCTACCAAGGTGGTCCTAATAAAGTGGCTGAAGAGTGCATGTCCCGTTAGGAACTCCGATAGTTTAGACATGGGCATACTAATTACTATGGTATCAGATCCAAGACATTAACGACACCCATAGTCTGCATTTCATCTGCCCACTTTCCAGGTAGGTGAGTTCAAATCACACCCACTTCATGGGTTGGTCCCACCCAGACCCAGCCTTTAAATATACAGGGACCAACCATTAAACCCATTTTAGGCTTGGTCCCATCTAGACCCCACCCTCTAAGTATGCAGGAACCGCCTATTTTCACCCAGCCCACTGTAATTAATGTCTCTGATTTTTTGTAAGGTTGATGCCGTAATCCAGGGACACAACATCAGTGCAGCATAGCCACACATGTTTACAATGGATATTCTGAGATCTCCTTCCCAGCAGCATTTTTTCTGATTTTGGGCCCCCAGGAGAGGCAGCTGAGCCTGGTACCCCTGGGAAAGGGGGGGGTAGGTTGGTTGGTGATTTTGGATGTGCTCCAGATGTGGGAAGGGGTCACCACTTCTGCTCCTAGTAAATGTGATCACTTTTAATAAAAAGCTAGCAGCCCGCAGTTAACACCACCACCAAGCCTGGTACACTGTTGATCTGCATATCCACCTAAAGTGTATGGAACCTTGACAACAAACTTCTCTTCATTTCTCCCTTTTGGTCTGTTAAACTTTTGTTTTATCTGTTTAAAGCAGAGTTCCACTCAAAAGCAGACGCTCCGCCTATTTGCCTCTCCCCCCCTCCCTGCCATATTTGGCACCTTATGGGGTGGAGCGGGTACCTCGTTTTGAGATTTACCGGCTCAATTCACCACGGCAAAGTGAGCCAGCAGTCCCCTCCTCCCTCCCGCAGTCTCCTGGGAACTTTCACAGGTCCCAGGAAACTGCCGGGCCAATCAGGAGGCACGGCGCAACTCGCGCATGCGCAGTGGGCACCAGGCTGTGAAGCCGCAAGCTGTCACAGCCTAATGCCCACAGTAGAGATGCCGGTGCCGTGGAGGACAGAGTTTACCTGGTTTTGACAGGTACCCGCTCCCACTTCCGGCTCAGTTCGCCGTGGCAAAGTGAGCCAGAAGTTCGGCTCCATCCTACCTCCTGCAGTCTCCTGGGAACTTTCACAGGTCCCAGGAGACTGCCGGACCAACCAGGAGGCGCAGCATTACTTGTGCATGCGCAGTGGGCACCAGGCTGTGAAGCTGCAAGCTGTCACAGCCTGGTGCCCATAGTAGAGATGCCGGCACCATGGAGGACAGAGTTTATCTAGTTTTGATAGGTACCCGCTCACACGTCCGGCTCGCTTCGCACCGGCCCCCTCCTCTCCTCCCGCAGTCTCCTGAGAACTTTCACAGGTCCCAGGAGACTGGGCCAATAAGGAGGTGCGGCGCAACTTGCGCATGCACAGTGGGCACCAGGCTGTGAAGCCACAAGCTGTCACAGCCTGGTGCCCACAGTAGAGCTACCGGCACCAGGAGAAGGGACTGCGCGAGAGTGAGCACATCGCTGGTCCCTGGAAAAGGTAAGTGTGTGCTTATTAAAAGTCAGCAGCTACAGTTTTAGTAACCGCTGACATTTAATAAACACAAAAACATTTGGAACTCCACTTTAATAAATGGAGCAAACACCAGTTGATCCTGCCAGAAATCTTGGGACCTGATAATGTAATGGACAAAAGAAAACGAGGATTTTTTTCTATTGTCCCAACACACCTCCTTCCAAGGGTGACAATGCTGCTAGATACAGTATGACTGTCACCCTAGGACAGGAAGTGTGTTATTGGCAAGACCATTAAATGGACATAAAGTGAAAAAAAAAGCTAAAGAGAGAAAAGTAATGCAGCCACTACATCTAAGAACTGGTAAGCTGCAATATACCGTATAACATTTGTGTTCTTGGGTTCAGAGTATGAACTAAATGAAAGGTGATAGATAAACCAATAACCACAAAAAGAAAGAAAAAAATGAAGACGTGAATGAGAAAGTACTTAAAGTGGACCCTTCGCTGACACCCAGGAGACGGCCATGTAGAAATTAACATTTAGCTTTTCAAGTGGAATGGTAAAAATGTTCTCTCTTTTCTGTCCTGAATAAATGATGGCTGCCATTACTGGGATTCTGGACATGCTAGTTGTTTCAGGTCCCGGAGTAAGGAAGGAAGAGAGCCAGGGATCTAATATGTTTGGGATAAATCAATAGTGGCAACATACAATACTGGCAACAGAGCAGAAGGGGTCAGGGATTGGATGGGGGGGGGTGAAACAATAAATGTTTTGATAATATGCTAAGGTTTTAATGAGTATGTTTGTATAACTTGTTTATCTGAAAAATTAATAAATATTTAAATAAATAAATTAAAAAAAAAAAAAAAAATATAGTGGCAGCCATTATGACCGTTTCCTTTGTATGAACAGGTGAGGACAGGATAGAACCTCCATCGGGTTGTACTGGCATCTGTGTTCTTGTTACGAATATTTGGGTGGGGAATCTCCTCAATGGGGAGACATCAATAAATACCTAAAATCCTATCCTTCCTCCACTACATACAAAACTGAGATTCCACCTCAAGTGCCTCATTGGTAGGACGTCACCGCATGAGAGACAAAAAAATCATCAGCTCAGCCCTGTAAATGGCCGTCACCAAGTGCAGTTCATGAGTCCACTTTATATCTGAGTGAAGAGAAGGTTGTAGGATGGACATTCCACGTGGACTATGGTAGAAGATGAAGATGCAGGATCCTAAGAACATACAGCTTTCCTCACCGCGATTGAAGTATCCTCCATAACTGCCCTGCTTATGATCAAAAATGCGCTCATTGTTCTCCACCAGGTTGCCTAGTTTCTCGGCCAGTTGCAGGGCAGTGTTCTGCAGAGAGCTGGGCTCCGTCCCATGCATCACCACCGTCTGGGTGGGCTGATCCAGGGACGCCTGCGGGAAGACCAGAACGGAAGGGGGGATGATTACCGAACAATCAACAAACTTTTTATAAAAGAACATCAACTAGAAAGGTAAAGTAGAGCTCCGGTATGCGTGAACTGAAAGGAAAGCGAGAGGTAAAGTATTAAAAAATGAGTTATACTTACCGCTGTGCTGTCCTTTGCATTTCCTTGGCAGGAAAATTCTGCAGTGTCAGCTCAATGCTTCCCGTCCCAACTTGTAAATTAGTATGGACAGGAAGGACAATGCAAACAGAAAGTACTGAGCTTATGGGGACCACTGCCCTGTCCACACAGTTTTCAAAGAGCTATGGTTAGGAAAAGACACCACGGAGGCACATGTACCCACATGGAAGAAAAATATATTTGAAATATATTTTTAAAATATTCATTCCAAATATACTGATATATTTGAAATACTACAATTTTGGCCATATTCAAAAAAATGTGTGTATATATATATATATATATATATATATATATATATAATATATATATATATATATATATATATATATATATATATATATGTATGAGGTTGGCCTCCCCTCTGATGAAGTGCCGTAGCACGAAAGGCCTCAGGAGGAGCCGGCAGCACGTGTGACGTCATACACCGCCGCGACCACGAGGAGGTCCGGCGGCCATTTTCCTTGCTGGGTCAGTGCAATATTCCTTTCCACTGAATGCTGGCAATTTATTTTTGTACATGAACCCGCGGATCTTTTATTAAATGTGACCAATAAACTAGCTTGAACCTACTACACTATTGGCACTCCCTCTTTGTTTTGACCCTCTTTCTGAGGGTTTCATATCTACAGCAGCTGGTTCCCAGTGTATCTTGCATCCAGAAGAGGGAGCCCATTCACCTAGGCTGTCCATTCACTGGTTCAGTGTGCTCTCTGAGTCCTGCTGTATACCACTACACCCAAGGCTGATAATCTACCTGTGAGAGATGTATCGTGTGTATTTGCTGATTACCTAGATTGATGGTCATATACAGGCGCATATTTAATGCGCGGTCGGTGAATGCGCATTTTTTTCTATAGAGTTCCAGTCACCTATTTAATATAAGGAAGACTTTCACTTCAAGTTCCATTTCAGATTTTCTGTATATTTATGAAGATTTCATGAACTTTATATACATCTATATATTATTATCCATTAATTTATATTTTATTCAAATCTCAGCGCTGCACTATACTTATATGATTTATGTTACAAGGTTTGGGTGATTCCTTTGAGTGTTCTAGCAGCTGAATATATGAGCGCTCGCTGTATTCCTATATATATATATATATATATATATATATATATATATTATATATATATGTATGTATGTGTATATATATATATATATATACATATATACACACACATATACACACATACATACATACACACACACACACATACATATATATATACACACACATACATATATACAGTGGGGATCGAAAGTTTGGGCACCCCAGCTATAAATTTGTATTAATGTGCATAAAGAAGCCAAGGAAAGATGGAAAAATCTCCAAAAGGCATCAAATTACAGATTAGACATTCTTATAATATGTCAACAAAAGTTAGATTTTATTTCCATCATTTACACTTTCAAAATAACAGAAAACAAAAAAATGGCGTCTGCAAAAGTTTGGGCACCCTGCAGAGTTAATATCTTGTGCTGCCCCCTTTGGCAAGTATCACAGCTTGTAAACGCTTTTTGTAGCCAGCCAAGAGTCTTTCAATTCTTGTTTCAGGTATCTTTGCCCATTCTTCCTTACAAAAGTCTTCCAGTTCTTTGAGATTTCTGGGCTGTCTGTCACGCACTGCTCTTTTAAGGTCTATCCATAGATTTTCAATGATGTTGAGGTCAGGAGATTGTGAAGGCCATGGCAAAACCTTCAGTTTACGCCTCTTGAAGTAATCCCCCGTGGATTTCGAGGTGTGTTTAGCATCATTATCCATTTGTAGAAGCCATCCTCTCTTTAACTTCAGCTTTTTCACAGATGGCATCAAGTTACCATCCAAAATTTGCTGAAATTTTATTGAATCCATTTTTCTTTCTACTCGTGAGATGTTCCCTGTGCCACTGGCTGCAACACAACCCCAAAGCATGATTGATCCAACCCCATGCTTAACAGTTGGACAGAGGTTCTTTTCATTAAATTCTGTGCCCCTTCTTCTCCAAACGTACCTTTGCTCATTCCGGCCAAAAAGTTCAATTTTAACCTCATCGGTCCACAGAACTTGTTTCCAAAATGCATCAGGCTTGTCTATATGTTCATTTGCAAAGTTCAAACGATGATTTTTGTGGTGAGGATGTAGAAGAGGTTTTCTTCTGATGACTCTTCCATGAAGACCATATTTGTACAAGTATCTCTTTATAGTGGAATAGTGTACCACAACTCCAATGTCTGCCAGATCTTTCTGGAGGGATCGTGCAGTCAAACGTGGGTTTTGAATTGTTTTTCTCACAATCCTGCGAGCTGTTCTGTCTGATATTTTTCTTGGTCTTCCAGATCTTGCTTTAACTTCCACTGTTCCTGATGACTGCCATTTCTTAATTACATTCCGAACAGAGGATATTGACATCTGAAAACGCTTTGCTATCTTCTTATAGCCTTCTCCAGCTTTGTGAGCGTCAACTATTTTCAGTTTCAGTTTTCTAGACAACTGCTTAGAAGAACCCATAGTGCTGATTGTTGGGGCAAGGTCAGATGAGTCTGGGCATTTAAAACCTTTGAGATTGACATCACCTGGTCTTCCCAGACATGATTGAGAACAATCCATGACACTGGCAGGTCTCAGCTTGCAAAGGGGGCAGTGCATGCTATAAATTCTGCAGGGTGCCCAAACTTTTGCAGACGCTATTTTTTTGTTTTCTGTTATTTTGAAAGTGTAAATGATGGAAATAGAATCTAACTTTTGTTGACATATTATAAGAATGTCTAATCTGTAATTTGATGCCTTTTGGAGATTTTTCCATCTTTCCTTGGCGTCTTTATGCACATTAATACAAATTTTTAGCTGGGGTGCCCAAACTTTCGATCCCCACTGTACATATATATATATATATACACATATACATACACACACACACATACATATATACACACACATACATATATACACACACACATACATATATACTGTATGTTGAAATGCGTTTTTATTACAAAATATCTGAAAAATATTTTTCACAGTATTTTTTTTTTATATATTCGTCAGATTTTTTTTTAACATATAAAAAAAAGTCATTTTAACATATTTTACATACATTTGTAAATGCATTCCAAAAATGTAGATTTGTATTGTTAAAGACATACAGTATTTTTTAAAAATATTTTCATATATTTTGTAATAAAAACGCATTTCAACATACATTATATATATTTATTTTTTTAAATATTGAATATGGACAAAATTGTAGTATTTTAAATATATGTTAATATATTTGGGAAGAATATTTTCAAAATATATTTCAAATATATTTTTCTTCCATGTGGGTAATAACCACCCTACACTTACATTATATTGCCAAAAGCTTGTGGACACCCTGACCATTACACTTACATGAGCTTGTGGGGACATCCCAACCATGGTCATTAATTTGGGGATGGTTTCCCTTTGCAGCTATAACAACCTCCACTCTTCGGGGAAGACTTTCCACAAATGTGTGCCTGTAGGAATTTGTGTCCATTCAGCCAAAAGAACATTTGTGGAGTCAGGTATTGAGGTTGGATGAGAAGACCTGGCTCACAATCATCACTGCAATTCATCCTTGTCCATCAAACCTACCGATAGGACCAAAAGTATGTAGAAACCTCTCCAAATGATGGAGCTCAGGTGCTTCCAGTGAAGGGTACTGGATACAGTGGCACTGTTCCTGCCTTGTGGTACCAGTCTGGTGAAGACCCTCTTCTTTTCTAGCATGAGTGCACCCTTGTGTACAAAACCAGCTCCATAAAAGACATGGTTTGGTGTGGAGGAAATGGAGTGTCCTCAGGAACCCAGACCCCAATCCTTCTGAACATCTTCTGACATATCAGCATGGATGTCACACCACTTCCTCGATCTTTCTAAAACTGAGCTTGTAATATTCCCTCCAGCCCGTGCCCCCCCCCCCGACTTCTCCATCAAGACCAGTAATACAACCATTAGTCCCAACGCTCACGCCAGGGTACTAGGTGTAATCCTGACCTGTCCCTTTCAGCCCCAAATCCAATCACCGTCCAAATCTTGTAGACTTCACCTCCACAACATCTCCAAGATACGTCCCTTTTTAACCATTGAGACCACTAAGCACCTTATTCACCTCCTTGTTATATCTCTCCTTGACTACTGTAACTCCCTCCTCATTGGCCTTCCTAATCGCAGGCTATCCCCTCTTCAGTCTATCGTGAATGCTGCTGCCAGACCCATCCACCTTACCAACTGTTCCGTGTAGGCCACCTCCAAGGAGGGAGTAGCATTCATCCTCCTTAAGGCAAGGCTAATACCCCAGCAATCTGCTGTGTCCACCAGTGAATGTTCCGAAAAATGTTGAGTGCACTGACCTTTGAAGGACATCATCACAAGCAATACTCACCATTAGTTCCTCATTGATGATCATCTTGCTGATAATACTGTGTACTGTGGGGATCTCCAGCTGAAACATGTCTCCCAATATCCCCATCCTGGAAGAGAGGAGACACAGGAAGTATAGGAAGAGATCAGAAAGGGTTCGCAAACCAACAGGGAATAATTTCTTAGGGTGGTCACAGCCTTTTCCAACATATCTGTAGCACACATTAACAAAGTAGATAGCCAAGTAGAAGACCCAGACCTGATAGAATCATAGACACTGCTGTAGGTGAAGAGGTAAGTCCTTAGAGATTCCTCCTGGATCTTCCTGAGGATGAAAGAAGACAAGATGGTGACAATGTGACCTTATTACAAACGGATTAGAATCTCTCGACAGGTTGGAATTCCTACCTGACCAGCATGTTCCGTACACGGTCAGCCTCAGGGAACAAGTCCCACACCTTTCCGTTCATCTTCTCGTTAATGATGAAGTTCCTGCAGGTCTTCCAGTCTCCCATCTTCATGGCCTTGGAAGCAGCGACCACATGTTCTCTCATACTCTCCGGTGGACCTGAAAGATGGAGGACATGGTGATTAGACCCGAGTCACACTAGATGTAGTCACAACCTAATGCAACCTAATGAATCACATTGATCTCATCCAAAAGGAAACTTTTTCAGGTTTTGAAGGATGATGGAGAGTTATTACACCTGAAATGTTTTGCTTCTCTCTGGGAATCCAATGGAAAGATCTTTTTCGGGGTTGCCAATTATACCTCTCCCGCTAGGATTTATATTATTAAAGTCCAAATAAAATCTCAAAGCCTTTTCATTTTTTTTATTGCCAACTGCCATGTTAAAGCTGAACTCCTGGCAGATAAAAGACAAAATACTGCAGCTCTGTAATCATTCATACATTATTAAACAAATTTACTTTTGAAGGCAAATTCCAACTTCCAATTTAGCAAAATAAAATAAACGTACCCACACTACCTGCAATCGAGGGCTGGAGGAAGTATCAATGGACTTCAAGTGCGGTGACATTGTTGCACTTGTGCTCCATTGGAGGCTATGAGTCCCTCTGCTGCAGTGGCAGATGGGACTTGTAGTCTTTTCATTCACAGATCATTGTGAATGAATAAAGCCACACACAGCCAATCAAAAAAAATAACAAAAAAAATAGACTGGGTACTGCAGGGAGAAGAACCCAATGATTCAGTAAGAGGAGGGTCCCAATTTAGGGGTGGGGGGCTGCAGACATGAAATAAGGTCAGAAAAGTGGACTTCGCTTGTAATGTAGCCACCCAAATATGACTTGTATATAAGAGTTCAGGACAGAAGAGGAGGTAACTGATCATTGCTGCAGTGCAAGCTGCATGCTGATAGGTGGAAACTGCAAAGTGAGAGATGACCTCACTAATCTGCGGCTTCTACTTTTAATGTCCAGTCACAGGCTGGAGGAGGGACAAGACCTATAAATGTTGCCTAACTGCAGCAGAGAAGAGTCAGGTCTCCTCCCCTGCCAATTCAGATTGTGTCACAGAGTGGAGTAAATCTCAAGACTGGATGCACAGAAATACAAATCCTTTGTAAAATAACTTCCTTATATGTATTTTATTTGGGTGTTTAGCCATTTGCCTTGGTTGGGAGAGGACTGGGAGGGATTAAGCAAGGCTTCCACACGTCCAGGATATGCAAGCTCTTGCAAAAACACAAATGAGTGGTCAGTGCTGAGGGTGGGTCTGGGCTTGGCATCAAGGACAGAGTTGTCAGTGCTGCGGGTGGGTCTGGGCTTGGCATCAAGGACAGAGTTGTCAGTGCTGCGGGTGGGTCTGGGCTTGGCATCAAGGACAGAGTTGTCAGTGCTGCGGGTGGGTCTGGGCTTGGCATCAAGGACAGAGTTGTCAGTGCTGCGGGTGGGTCTGGGCTTGGCATCAAGGACAGAGTTGTCAGTGCTGCGGGTGGGTCTGGGCTTGGCATCAAGGACAGAGTTGTCAGTGCTGCGAATGGGTCAGGGCTTGGCATCAAGGACAGAGTTGTCAGTGCTGCGGGTAGGTCAGGGCTTGGCATCAAGGACAGAGTTGTCAGTGCTGCGAATGGGTCTGGGCTTGGCATCAAGGACAGAGTTGTCAGTGCTGCGGGTGGGTCTGGGCTTGGCATCAATGACAGAGTTGTCAGTGCTGCGGGTGGGTCTGGGCTTGGCATCAAGGATAGAGTTGTCAGTGCTGCGGGTGGGTCTGGGCTTGGCATCAATGACAAAGTTGTCAGTGCTGGGTGGGTCTGGGCTTGACATCAAGGACAGCGTTGTCAGTGCTGCGGCTGGGTCTGGGCTTGGCATCAATGACAAAGTTGTCAGTGCTGGGTGGGTCTGGGCTTGACATCAAGGACAGCGTTGTCAGTGCTGCGGCTGGGTCTGGGCTTGGCATCAATGACAGAGCTATCACCAAGGACAAGATCTAGGAAGCGTGTTGTCAGCCTATCAAAGGAAGTACCTACCCAGTGGCTGTATAATGACAGGATCAACAAGTATTTAGAAAATGTTCGTAGGGCACTTTGAAAAGTTTGACCATAGTTCTACTTTAGGTATGAAAAGCACGGAGTGGGAAAGGTGGGGGTGCAACATCCAGACCTTTGAGGTGGGTGAGAGCAGAGCTAAAGATATACAAGGATCCAGAAAACTCATTTACAAATCAGATATCACTTTTGGATGGGTAAAGAGTAACCTCTGATATATCTAAATATATGAGAATTCTGGACATCCAAAAGTCTGACATGTTTCGCAGGCTAGCCTCTTCCTCAGAGCCAACTACCTAAATGAGACCCTATGAGACATATAGGCAGTTGGCTCTGAGGAAGAGGCTAGCCCTCGAAACGCGTCAGTTTTGGATGTCCAGAATTCTCATCACAGACAGATACGCAGTGCGAATTGGACAGAGCTCTTCCTTCATGATGTGCCTTTTATTTATTGACGATTGTGAGTAGAAAACCTATTTTTTAACATTCAATTAATATACTTTTAAGGTAATGCACTAGGCCGGTGCGCCCTCTGTTTGTTCTTTCTTCATTCAGTATATTCGGACTCCCCAGTCCTTTGAGGGCAGCAAGGCGTGCATATCCCAAGAATTTCGTTATGTGGTCCCAATGACATTGAATCCATCCCCAAGCACAGGAGTATCTGGGTTTTCCACTTCTACATATCTAAATATATCCTGAAAACCCCAATTTTCCCATCGAGGACTCACCAAGCAGCGGCTGCCTCTCGCCCACACGCAGCTGATGGTGGAACTGCTTGCTGATCATCCTCCGCCGCGCATCGAACTCGTGGGCTGCCATGTAAGGGATCTCCAGCAGCATGGCGGACACCAGGTAGACACATTCCAGCAGCTCCAGGTTGATGTGCATGTGGAAGGGGATCTGCCTGCGTTTCTCTATCTTCTCCTGTTCCTGATTTCTCTCCTGCATGGTCCTCATCAGCAGACCCTGTCCCAGCAACTCCTTGGCTCTCCCACTAGACTGGATGTCCAGGAGAGCGTTGTGCGCATCGCGGATCATGCCTTGCCGGAAGGCGCAAATACCCAACTGCACCATGGTCCGGTTGTACAGGATCTGGAAGTGACAATAATCTGGTCATTACATGAAAACAATTTTTTAAAGCACAGAGGACAACTATATAGGAGGCTCTCTAGAGGATTAGGTCAAGAAACTCAAAATCATCTGATGGACTAAAACCTACACCCAGACCACAAGAGGGGCCGAAGCTAAACTGGGGCGCACTACAAATACAGACCGATTTATGGTTGTGGGTTTAGTAACACCAAGTACAGTATGTGGTGAAGGGCCAGTCTCTCCCTTACCTGCACTGGAGGGTCAGCATGCTGGATGTTGTCCTGCAGGTGGGACATGAGCATGAGGTCTCTGGCCTGGAACCAGCGGTTGTGCAGGGCGTGGTGGTAGATGTGGCACAGGATGGCACACGTTCGAATTCTGTCCGTCCTGTCCTTGGCGTAGATGTATTTACTGAGTCTGTCCATGAGGATTGCACTGTCCTCGCCTTCGTTCTCAGCCTGGTCCTGTTCTGACTGACAGGAGGAGATAAAAATGAATATTAACACCTCAGAACGGGAGATCTAGGTTACTTTGTATTCACAGCAATCAATCTATCCTCAATGGAAACAGAAAGGCAGCAAGGAAAAGAAATCAGTGGCCTCACAACAGAAACCGAGCCAAATTCAGACAATCTATCCAAGGACTAGAACATGGGGGTTCCAAGCACTTCCTACAGTCTATTCAATGACTAGAACATGGGGGTTCCAAGCACTTCCTACAATCTATTCAATGACTAGAACACGGGGGTTCCAAGCACTTCCTACAATCTATTCAATGACTAGAACACGGGGGTTCCAAGCACTTCCTACAATCTATTCAATGACTAGAACACGGGGGTTCCAAGCACTTCCTACAGTCTATTCAATGACTAGAACACGGGGGTTCCAAGCACTTCCTACAGTCTATTCAATGACTAGAACACGGGGGTTCCAAGCACTTCCTACAATCTATTCAAGGACCAGAACACGGGGGTTCCAAGCACTTCCTACAATCTATTCAATGACTAGAACACGGGGGTTCCAAGCACTTCCTACAATCTATTCAATGACTAGAACACGGGGGTTCCAAGCACTTCCTACAATCTATTCAATGACTAGAACACGGGGGTTCCAAGCACTTCCTACAATCTATTCAATGACTAGAACACGGGGGTTCCAAGCACTTCCTACAATCTATTCAATGACTAGAACATGGGGGTTCCAAGCACTTCCTACAATCTATTCAATGACTAGAACACGGGGGTTCCAAGCACTTCCTACAATCTATTCAATGACTAGAACACGGGGGTTCCAAGCACTTCCTACAATCTATTCAATGACTAGAACACGGGGGTTCCAAGCACTTCCTACAATCTATTCAATGACTAGAACACGGGGGTTCCAAGCACTTCCTACAATCTATTCAATGACTAGAACACGGGGGTTCCAAGCACTTCCTACAATCTATTCAATGACTAGAACATGGGGGTTCCAAGCACTTCCTACAATCTATTCAATGACTAGAACACAGGGGTTCCAAGCACTTCCTACAATCTATTCAATGACTAGAACACGGGGGTTCCAAGCACTTCCTACAATCTATTCAATGACTAGAACACATGGGGGTTCCAAGCACTTCCTAGAGTCTATTCACCAGAGGAGGGATGTGAAAAAGTTTGCTAACATGAACAAAGGCTCTTTTGAGAATGCCAATAATTCACAAAGCTAGAAAGCATTAGTTACTTTTCAATTAACAAGTGTTCTTTTCAGCCAAATGATTTATTATTTTTAGCTTTGATTGGCTGGCAATGTTGAAAGTAACAAATCAAAGATACAGTTGAATTTATTAAAAAAAAATAGAGACAGACAAATCACCACCCACATAAGTCATGAACAAGGGTAGAACTACATTACCCAGCACTCTTTCCTCTGTTGTACTAATTATTAACCACTGTACCACCGTCTCATAGCAGAAATACTGCAATATATGTGTGTGTGTGTGTGTAATATATACATATACATACCCACACATATATTGCAGTATTTCTGCCATGGGACGGTGGTAAAGTGGATAATAATTAGTACAACAGAGGAAAAATAAAAAATGCACAGGCGATCAAATACCCCCGAAAGAAAGCTTAATATATGAGGAAAAAAAGAACGTAAATTTAATTTGGGTGCAGCGTTGCACGACCGTGCAATTGTCAGTTAACCATTAGCCGCCCGGCCAATGGCCGTTTGGCGGTTTCAGATGTGCCTCTTCATTCCGGGTGCACGCCATTTGGCGTGCTCCCGCACATGCGCCGTTTGCGGTAATGCAGAGCGGCGCAGCAGCAGGATCTGTCACAGGCCGTGCACCTCGGACACGGCCGATGACAGATCCGAGTACCGGCTCCCGTTGCTGGTACCATGTGACCTGCTGTGACCAATCACAGCAGGTCACATGACAGTTGTATACAATGGATGGCTTCATTCATGATGCCATCCATTGTATACTAGTGCCTAGCTGTGAATGGTCACAGCAGGTCACATGCACATGTCATGTGATTAGCTGTGACCAAATCACAGCTAAGCACAAAAAAAAAAAAAAGAAAAAAAAAAAAAAGCTGAATGAATCGATTTAATTCAGGTAAATGCTTGCTTATAGCAAAGTAATTCTTTGCTATAAGCAAATTGTGTAAAAAAAAAAAAAAATACTGATCACTTCCCCAAAGTAGTACAGTGTTACTATGGTAACATTGTACTACTTTGGTCATAGTAAAATATGAAAAAAAATCTTAAAAAAAATTTAAAAAAAATGTAATAAAAAATTTAAAAAAAATAAAAAAAATTAAAAAAAATTTAAAAAAAAATTTTTTTTTTTTTTCATACTGTCACCAGTCAGTGTCCCTGTTCACCGCCATGCCAGTTATATGACGACGCTGTACTGCACTGGTGACAGTATGTAAAAAAAAAAAAATAGTGAAAATTTTTTTACATTTTTCATTTTCCGAAAAATTATGACATAAAAATACAACTTCAAAAAACTCGCCATGCCTCTTATGAAGTACGTCGGACTGTCTACTCTGCAAAAAGGGGTCATTTGGGGATATCTGTACTATTCTGACATTTTTGGACCTCAAGATATTAGATTGGCCGTCAGTACTTCAGGATTGATCAATATTCAGATCTATACCATAGTTTGTGAACTCTATAACTTTCCTACAAACTAAATAATACATCCTAATTCGGGTTATTTTCACCAAAGACATGTAGCAGAATACATCTCGGCCTAAATTTATGAAGAACAATTATTTATCTGTAAACTTTTATAACAGAAACAAAGAAAAATGTGTTTTTTTTTCAAAATTTTTGGTCTTTTTTTGTTAATTTAGCAAAAAATAAAAACCCCAGCGGTGATTAAATACCACCAAAAGAAAGCTCTAGTTGTGTGAAGAAAATGATAAAATTTTAGTTTGGGTACAATGTTGTATGACCGCGCAATTGTCATTCAAAGTGTGAGAGCGCTGAAACCTGAAAAATGGCCTGGGCAGGAAGGTGTGAAACTGCACGGTATTGAAACGGTTAAAGAAACGCAGCGCCGTATGGCAATAATGGCCTGGTCAGGAAGGGGGGGGGGGGGGAATCAGAAATAAAACTTCTATAGAGGTGTTGCTGGTCCTCCTGGGTGTACAGAAAACATCACCTTAGACTCCTGCCCGGTACTGAGTTGTCTCTGATGGGCCTTGTAGTCAAATTTGTAGTAAGTGTGCATGATCCTCCGGAGATACACCCGGCAGATCTCCTCGGTGCTGCCCTTCTCCTGCAGATATTTCTGTACGCGCTCGATCACCTCACACACGCGCGCCTCGTCTTTCAGATTGTCCACATATTCTGCAAAAAAACAAAACCATGAGATGAGCCCAAAATCCCCAACAAGGCAGAACCACGGACGGGCTGGTCTCCTGCCCAAAAATACCAAACAGTGACCTCCTCTATCACCCGAGGTTATTTGGAATGTCAGGCCGGTTTAATCATGCTGCAATAATACTCAAAGCATGCCAAAGTGTCCCCTCAAACATTGAATGGGATAATCCCACACAAAAATCCATTTTTAGAATTGTTCGGATTTATGTCTCCGCCCACATCCAGTCCTGAGATTTATACAGCTCAGCTACACAGCACAGCCCTGCAAAAGACTTAAAGTGGAGTTTCAGCCTTTTTTTTTTTTTTTTTTTTTTTTTAAACTTCCAATATTTCCAATGCCCCCCCCATGTACAGTGCGAAATGGAAATTATTGTTTTTGTTTGTTTCTAAATACCTTTATTATAATTCTTCGGGCAGCACTTCCTGTCCCGGCCGCCTAGGCGATGATGTCATTAGGAGATTCCCATTGACTCCTGGGATATCGGCGTCATCTATCCCAGGAGTCTTTGGGAAGCCCAATAATGAAATGTGATTGGCAGGTTGCCATAACGGGGAGGGTACTTCCACCGATGCTGTACTAAACAAACTGCACTGCGCAGTGTCATTACTCCACAGGCACGAGATCGGGAGGTGCATGCTGGGTAGCCAGCTGCACTGAATCCTGGAAAAAGACACAAGCGGGCTTCAGATGCCCACATCCTAGATGGCCACCTGCCTGCTTCTGAGATCAGGTACATTTTTAAAGATTTTAAAGCACAAATACTGTTCTAACAGTATTCCAGTTTAAATGTACAAGTAATAATCACATAAAAAAAAAGTGATTATGGGGAGTGGAGCTCCGCTTTAATTTGTCTCTTTTGTGTCTTCTCAAGCTCATAATCAGACAGTGAAAGGAGAAGCAGCGGGCTGAAGATCGCATATCCCTGCTCCTGTCTTCTCACAGCGTGCCCTTTGTTGGTGCATGAGCATAGCAGCCAACTTTGGCTTTCTTGTGCTGCTTCTCCCTCTTTCAGTCTGAGCTCTGCTGTATGGGTGATTTCATAAGGACAAATACATTAAACAATGCACAGGCGTACCTCAGTTTACGAATTTAATGCGTTCTATGGCACTTTTTGTATTGCGAAAAATTCGTAAACCGAAACGCGGTTTCCCATAGGAATGCACTGAAAACCAATTAATCGGTTCCGGAGATCAGAAAAAAAGTTAAAAAAACCCCAAAAAAAAGTCTTATCTGTTCAAAACTCTTTATAAAGTGCACTTTAAAGGCATAAATACTAGGGATGCACCAAAAATTTTGGCCACCAAAAACATATCAGCCGAAAATAGCCCAATCGGCATTTTGCCGATAGGACAATTTAGCTGATACAGGTGCTGATACAGGAGACCATGTGTACTGCAGACGTGGGGGGGGGGGGGGGGCAGCAGAGAGAGGCAGGAGAGGAGCAGTGTATACAATGACTGGCTGTCACTATAGGTCAGTGGTTTTTAAATTTAATTATTTTTTTCTTCACTATAGCTCAGAGAATCAGCTGTCACTTTCTCTCCCCAGCTGAAATAAAAGAAAAAAGTTTCCTTTTACTTTCCTGTAAAAGAAACAAAGTTTCTTTTAGTTTATTTCCCCAGCTGAAATAAAAGAAACAGTTTCCTTTTAGCTGGGTGGAAAGTGACAGCTAATTCTGTGAGCTATAGTGAAGAAAAAAAAAAAAAAAGCCGGAAATTGCATTTAAAAAAAAAAAAAAAAAAAAAAAAAAAAAAAAAAAAAAAAAATCGGTACCTACATACACGTCGTATTGCGAAAAAAATTCGTAAACTGAGGCATTATTTTCAATCGATTTTCATTTGTAAACCGAAAATTACGTCAAAGAGGCATTTGTAAACCAAGGTGCACCTATAGTAATATTTTCAGACCCGTATTTGTGTCTTTTTAGCTCTGATCTGATGAATCAGGCCCATTGTAATTTACAAAATAAAGCCATTCAAACAGCCTGACAAGAATCATTATATAGAAGAGAGGATGAATATCACTCGGATGGAAGACGGAAATCCTGCACTTTTATTGATAGTATAACATGTCAAAACACCAACACATCTCCCAAACAGGGAACTGCTGTCTCCCATTTAGGAGCTACATTGGTGTTTTGACATGTTATACTATCAATGGCAGCTGCGGACCGGACCGGCACCTGAGGATACATTGGAGGGATTGGCATTTTAGTGGGTCAGCTTGGATTGGTGTACTTTTCTCTGTCGAGAATCATTACATATTTTATGTGTCACATGACATAAGCCCTACATGTGCTCTACATACCTTGTGAATGGGGATCTGTATTTTGCATAATTTTGGTGAATTCTTCATCCATTCTCTCGACCAGAGTGAGGATACAGCCGCGTACACGCAGAGGCTGGAGGGACGACACAGAGAATTCACATTATACACTTTTTGGGCTGAGCGGTAACATTTACAGAACTGGTCACAGTTTGGGGAAGATCCTTCTCTGTTCCAGCATGTGTGCCCCTCTGTACAAAGCCGGTTCCATAAAGACATGGTGTGACCGACTGGATGTGGAGGAACTCACTTGGCCTGCACAGAACCAGGACCCCCAACCCTACTGAACACCCTTGGGCTGAATTGGAATGCTGACTGTTAGTCAGGTCTTCTCATCCAACATCAGTACTCAACCAGACAAATACCCCCAGACACCCCCCAAAGCCTTCCCAGAAGAGTGGAGGGTGTTACATCTACAAAGGGGGTCACTTCCATATTAAAGCAGAACAAAAACTCTCCCAATTATTATTTAGGATTTATATAGCGCCAACAGTTTGCGCATCGCTGAACAAAATGAAGGCAGACATTAGTTACAATACAATTTGGTACAAGAGGAGGGCCCTGATCCTTAGAGCTTACAGTCTAGGAGTCAATTAAAATGAACCATTTTAATCCTTAGGCTGCTAGCATTCATACATAGACAGAAAGATATATAAATTATTAGCTCTCAGCTAAGCACACTATCCTGCCGGCATGCCTGAGCTAAGGGCAGCTGGATTTCAGGAAGTAAATGCTACATGACTCTTCTGCCCTTATTCAAGATGGCCACAGCAAGAAATGATAGGGGAGTCATTTTCTCAACAAAATAAAGCATGGAGACACGGATGGGTTGGAGGAATTTGCTTTATTATATAAATGGATTAACCAGTTCAGCTCTTTGGACATACTACGTACGTTCAAAGAGTGAACCTTTAATCACAAGCTGATGGCTGTAGTAGCAGCCATCAGCTTGTGTGGTTTTAGTCTCCCGACTTTAGAGTGGTGCGGCGGCTCCCCAGCCACCAGTTACTTTCACAGAACCGGTGGCGTGGTGCTTCCCTCCCACCATGGTTCCTGGGCTCTGTCGATCTTAACACTGACTCCAGAATGGAGGCGATGCGAGACAGAGGCAAATTCATGTCTCAATATCACATGTAAGCAATAAAAAATGGAATTGATGATGATGTTGTCACTTCTGGTTTCAAAAACCATCATTTTCTGTCCGGTCACAACTCCCTGGCTGCCTGCTCTGCCGATCTGTGCTTGGTTAGATGGTGTGTGAAGAGCAGGGGAGACATTAGGGTCTATCAGACCTCTAATGTCTTTATATGAGTACCTGTCACCTGCCCAATGCTGTCACATGGGGGTTTATTAACCTTTCTTTGTGAAAAGCAATCAAGTGAAAAGGAAAAAAAGTAAAAAACAAAAATTATAATCTATTAAAAAAAAAAACCAAATTGCCATAACCCTCGTTGCCCCACTCATATGTGCAAATGCAAACGTAAGCCCATGCGACATACTGCAGCGAATGTCAGAGTGAGAGCAATCATTCTAACGCCAGAGCTTAGTTAAACCATTTAAACTGATAGGCTGTAAAAGCTCTTAAAGCAGAGCTCCACTGAAAAGGGAAGTTCTGCTTTAAGTTCTCGCCCCCATGTTAAAGATTGGCACCTTTGGGGAGCAGGGGGGTGGAGAGGGCACCCGAATTTGACAGATACCCGCTACCACTTCCACTGCGAACGCCTAGGCCAGGGGAAGGCAACTGTGGCTCTCCAGCTGTTGCAGGACTACAAGTTCCATCATGCCTCTGCAAGTCATAGCTGCAACTGTCAGTTTTGTTCATGTTGCAATTCCTCATGGGAAATGTAGTTCCCAACAGCTAGAGAGCAGCAGGTTTCCTAGGCGATCGGTCCCACATGGAAGTCGTCCTTCCCCCTCCCTCCCCGTAGTCTTCTGGAACACGTGACAGGTCCCAGAAGTCTCCGATTTTTATATTGTACTTGTTGTTCAATAAACCATTTTTGAGGTTAGCCTTTTTAGGTGTGCAGCCTTTTCCTTCTCTCTGTATTTTGCTCGTCCACCAGCATTGCGGTCACATTAGCGCAGCGAGCGAGAGAAACTGAGGAAGAAAAACACTGAAACACTAGTCAGTACCAGTGTGCAGAGGTGTATTTGCATTGGAAGAATAAATCCCCTCTAATGTCGGGTTCCTCGGTGTGTAGATGTTGCTACATTATGTAAATCTATGAGTTTAGTTTTTTTTAAAATTTTAGAATGAGGTGACTGAATATTGTACAGAATTTTAATGGGTGCCGTGACTTAACCACTTCCCGTCCAGCCGCTGTATATTAAACGGCCGGACGGTGGCAGTGCAGGGGCGGGTTGGCATTCAGAAACGGCGCCCGCCATTTTGGATTGTGCACGCTCCCTGGCACCGCGATCTGTTGCCCATTATGTCCTCCATACACAGTGAAACACCCGATCGCTGTATGGGACCTCTGTGTGAGGTCCCGATCATGTGATCAATGATTGGCCAATCAGTGATCACATGAATAGGTGTAAGCAAGATGTCACTTCTGACATCATTGCTTACTACGTGTGAAATCTGTGAATGATCACCGAGGTCACATGGTACAGGGCTATTCACAACAGCCATGTACCATGTGACAAGCTGTGACCAATCACAGCTCACACAGTATTTCTCAATGGGTGCAATGGGTGCAATGGGTGTAAAAGCAATCAGTGTTAAAAAAAAAAAAAAAAAAAAAAAAAAAAAAAAAAATGTCATCACCCCCCACAAGTAGTACATTGTGTCAGGGTGACACTGTATTTCTAGGGTGACAGTATGTTTAAAAAAAATAATAAAAAAAAAAATAAAAATATGAAAAATTTTTTTGAAAAATTATAATTTTTAGTTATAAACTAATTTGGGTTATTTTTTTTTACTAAAAAGATAACTTAATAAATTGTGGCCAAGATTTATGAAGAAAGATTATTTATTTACAAAATTTTATAAGAAAAACACTTTTTTTCTCAATTTTTGGACTTTTTTTATATATATATATTTATATATATATATATATATATAAATAAATATCGCAGTGGTAAATAAATACCACCAAAATAAAGTTTTATCGGTCTCAAAAAAATGCTAAAAAATTAATATGGGTACAGTGTTGCATGACCGCGCAATTGTCATTCAAAGTGTTATAGCGCTGAAAGCTGAAAATTGGCCTGGGGGGGGGGAAGGGGGGGGTGAAAGTGTCCGGACCGGGGTGAAGGGGGGGTGAAAGCGTCCGGACCGTGAAAGCGTCCGGACCGGAAGGGGGTGAAAGGTCCGGACCGGAAGGGGGTGAAAGTGTCCGGACCGGAAGGGGGGGGACCGGAAGGGGGTGAAAGCGTCCGGACCGGAAGGGGTGAAAGCCGGACCGGAAGGGGGGGGGGACCGGAAAGTGAAAGCGTCCGGACCGGAAGGGGGGGGGTCCGGAAGTGTCCGGACCGGAAGGGGGGGGGGAAAGTGTCCGGACCGGAAGGGGGTGAAAGTGTCCGGACCGGAAGGGGGTGAAAGTGTCCGGACCGGAAGGGGGTGAAAGTGTCCGGACCGGAAGGGGGTGAAAGTGTCCGGACTGGAAGTGGTTAAAGGTTGGGAAACCCTGCTACAGATCTCAACTGGTTAAATAGCATTTTCAGTTTGTGGTGCTCAGACAGTTTAGTTTCTGCTTTATTCCCTATGGTTTTATAATGGGATGTCCCACAAGGTGTGATGGTCAGCAGTCCAAAACCTTTGGCCATATGATATATCAGACTCAACATTCACCATGCAGAAGACACGGTGCAGGTAAGTACGATGAAAGCAGCAAAGTCATTACCTGGTCTGAGACAATGAGGTTCTCTGAGTCTTCAGCAATGTTCTCCCCGATGAACATGTTGGAATTAGCAAAGAGGATATCCAGGAGATCGTGAATACAATCCAGACATTTCTTCCACATGTCCGCCTGATGAGAAAAAAAAGAGAGGAGATGTGATGCTGAGCCACACAAATACACCTTGAAATTGCCTGAAAGACCCAAACAACCTTCTCCCCAAATACTGCACTTTTCTGTCCGGCTCTTTAAAATATAACACAGCACTGGGGGGAGGAGGGGGGGGGTCGTACCTTCATGTAAGCGGCCAAGTTTGGGTTGTAATCATACAGAGAGGCCACAATGTTGAACTTTATCTTGACGGCGATCCCTTGTCCAAGGTTGTGTTCGTTTGAGATGTTTGCCAGCATGTGTAGGAGTTCGATCTGAGCCGCCCTGGTGGAAGAGAAGGAGTTAGGTGAGGAACTGTAGAGGCAAAGGGAATACATGGGCCTCCAAAAGACACAAGCTGAGCAGCAAGGCCAAAGTCGTCATCAACGGATCACAGAACTTCTCATCTGGAGCCTAGAGTTGCACTTTGCAAGTCTTATTTGAAAGCGGCCTTCCCTTCGGTCACTCAAAGTTGGGCAGCACAGTGGCTAAATGGTTAGCACTTCCCCAACTACGGCACCACCTGCCTGGAGTTTGCATGTTCTCCCTGTGCCTGCGTGGGTTTCCTCCTCCAGTTTCACACTCCAAAGACATGATGGTAGGTTAATTGTCCCTAGTATGTGTATGTATGAATGTAAGTTAGGGACCTTAGATTGTACGCCCCTTGAGGGTTACGGACAGATGTAAATGTACAATCAGGGGTGTATTTACCACATGGCATTTGCCTAGGGCGGCATTTTTCGGGGGGGGGGGGGGGGGGCAGCACTGCCCCTTGGATGAAGGGATGGAAGAAGGGACCCATGTGTCATGGGGACCTGGGGGGGGTTCCGAGAGAGGCTGTGGGTTTCATGACGGTGTATGCACAGCCCGACTCTCGTTCCTGGGGATGTCCAGAGCTGTGAAGGTGAGTGTCTTTCTCTCTCTTCGCCATGGGGGATGGTGGCTGGTGTATGGGGGGCAGTGGTAGTTGAAGGTTCGGGAGGAGGGCAGGGGTGCTCTTGGTCAATGTCAGGCTCTTTCTGCGGGGTGGGCGCCAATTTTTTTGTGTTGCCTAGGACAGCATAAAAAACCTAAATACACCTGTGTACAATAGTGTGTGTGTGTAAAGTGCTGCGTAAATTGACGGCGCTATATAAGTACCTGTAATTTTAAAAAATAAAGTTGTACAGGCCCCTCCCCTATACTGAAATGACTCTGATTTCCCTGCACACTGTGAGCTTCTCACCAAGTGCATTAGAAGCTGCAGCAAATCAGGTAGAGCTCCGCATCATTTCCTGCTGGATGACGTCATCTAGTGCTTTCCTCCCCAGTCTGACTGTCCCCGCCCCTTTCCTTCATTGGATTTCAGTTATTCCAATCATGGAGGCCCAGCATCATGGAGGCCCAGCATCACGGGGCGTTTACCCAGGGTGGTCTGCACACAAACGCAGGTGCCTAGGAATGCCCACTCCCACAGAACGACCCATTTAAGCATTTTTATTTTTGCATAGCTCCTCCCAAGAGCCCAACTGCTTGTATCAGGAGAGGAGTCCCGAGGAAGGTTGCTGTGATGTTTTCAGAAAGCTATATACAGCACCTTGCTGCTACCCTCCCACCAGCCATGACCTGCCGGAATTGCACAGTTGCTGAATGGTTAGCATTTCAGCCTATCAGCACTAAGGTCATTGGTTCGAATCCCAACCATGGCACTACCTGGCTGGAGCGTACATGTTCTCCCTGGCCTGAGTGGGTTTTTTATGTATACTCCGGTTTCCTCCCACACTCCAAAGACATGCTAATAGGTTGACTGTCTGAATTGTCCCTAGTGTGTGTATGTATGCGAGTTAGGGACCTTAGATTGTACGCCCCTCGGGGGCGGGGACTGATGTGAATGTACAATATATATGTAAAGCGCTGTGTACATTGATGGTGCTATAGAAGTACCTGAAATAAATTGCAGAGAGACCCAGTGATGAACAGACTGGCTCTACAATCATAACGTTATGAATAGAGAAAAAGTTTATATAAAATAAAACATTTACTAGCATGTTGATGAGGGTTGCTGAAATGGGAAGGGGAGGGGGGAGATAGGTGTTGGAAACAAGGTGCTGCAAAATATAGGCAACTTCTAGAGGTTGATGACAAAACTCCTATAGGGAGCGAATCCCTTCAGGCTGGAAACACGCAAAGTCGTCACATAGTTACAGTTGACTGTGTGGATGCTGCGACTTACCTGTCTGTGCCTTTCTTTCCTCTGGCCTGGAGGATCTCGTTCAGCTTCTTCACCACAATGGGGGGAGTGATCTCTGTGCCTTTGGCAAACATCTTTGGTTTCTCCTAAAGATAAAGGACACGGTTACGGAGGTGGCCGGAAGAGAGTACATGTTCCCACAATGCCTTCAGTTGGCTCTTACCTTAACCATTGGGGCGCCTCCTTTGACCTTCTCCCACTCTCCTCCACCTCCTTCCTCATCCTCTTCACCCTCTTCCTCTCCCCTTTTCTTCAGTTTACGATGTTGCTTCTTCTTTTCTTTCTTTTTCTCTAAAGTTTGGCGATCCCCTTCAGGAACCGTCCTAAAATATGGAGAAATTGCAGGGAAAATTATGCATTCCGAAATTAAAGTAGACCTACAGGTAAAATTTATTTTTTCCTGTCAGTATTTTGTTTCACCATCTGTGCCCGATTGGGGAGAAATCCCTTCACTTCCTGCCCCATAGCCAAACGGGAAGTAAGAGGGAATCCCTACAAATTAACTTTTGGCAACAGTGCCTCCCGGCCCTTTAAAAGTTTCAGAAGTGAGGAGGCGGGGCGGGGGTTTTAGCATCATGTGACCGCCGTGATTCGCCGTCACATGATCGGAAAAGGTCCCGATCTAAAGGGGCGATCGGGACCTTTCCGGGAGTAGCACACATATGTGTGCTAGGAGTACGCTCTCTCAGCACATATGTATTTTAAATGGCATGCAAATATGCGGCCGCTCGGAGTCAAGGCCCAGACGCCAAGAGGCTGCATATTTGCGTGCAATCAGCGTCAAGGGGTTAATGGAATTTCTTGGGCACCGCCGTGATTCGCTGTCACATGATCGGAAAAGGTCCCGATCCAAAGGGGAGATCAGGACCTTTCCGGGAGTAGCGGACATATGTGTGCTGGGCGCTCGCTCTCAGCACATATGTATTTTCCAATGGTACGCAAATATGCGGCCGCTCGGTGTCAAGGCCCAGATGCTGAGAGGCTGCATATTTGCGTGCAATCGGTGTCAAGAGGTTAATGGAATTTCTTGGGCACAGCCAGATCACCAGAACTAGTGTCCCCATTGGAAGATTTCCCCTCTATTACTTTTTTAGGGACAACCCAAAACTTGGGATTTTCTTTTACTTTCAATGATGACGGTAAACCTGACAAGTCGTACCCCATGGTTTTCAATGACAACCATTCAAAGATGTACAACGTAAGGTGTGCTACACCCCCCTAGTGTCAGTACAGAATGACATACGGGTACATTGCTTTGCCTGTACATAACACCCGCCTGCAGTAAAAGTGCTGTAGGTGGTTGGCAAGTGGCTAGTTGAAGTTATCTTTTTGAAGATTTCTCCCTGCAATTCTTAGGTCCTCAACTGGGCAAGAATGACGTGTCACTTGTCCATAGCCTCCTCAGATGTCCACATCACTCATCCCAGGAGGCCGCAGGGTATGCTACTGTACATGCCCCATGATGCATCATTACTGCAGTCTTTCCCTGGTACTTTCAGGACCCACTGATGACATGACTCAGCACACACACGTCATCTGGGGCTAGCTGCAAGAACCAGATGATGGCGGTACATGGGACCTGGTGTGCAGCAACACCGCAGGATTTGTGAGTGTGAAGTTCCACTCACCCTGTCAAAAATAAAAGTCAGCAGTTACAAAAACTGTAGCTGCTGACTTTTAAAAAACAGTCACTCACCTGTCCCATGATCCCGCAGTGACCCCGCCGCAGCCCGTTTCACTGGCCATCTTCTCTCCCTGGTGCCAGCATCTTCAGTGTGGGCACCCGGCTGTGACAGCTTGTGGGCACAGATGGGCGGCACTGATGGGCACAGATGGGCGGCACTGATGGGCACAGATGAGGAGGCACTGGGTGATGCTGCACTAATATGCAGCAATGATGGGCACAGATAGGCAGCAATGATGGGTATTGATGAGGTGGCACTGATGGGCACGGATAGGCAGCACTGATGGGCATTGATAAGGAGGCACTGGGTGATGCTGCACTAATATGCAGCAATGATGGGCACAGATAGGCAGCACTGATGAGCAATGATGAGGTGGCACTGATGGGCACGGATAGGCAGCACTGATGGGCATTGATGAGGTGGCACTGATGGGCACGGATAGGCAGCACTGATGAGCATTGATGAGGCACTGGGTGTGATGCTGCACTAATATGCAGCAATGATGGGCACGGATAGGCAGCACTGATGGGCATTGATGAGGAGGCACTGGGTGATGGTGCACTAATATGTAGCAATGATGGGCACCACTGCTGGGCACTGATGATCAGGGCACAGATAATCAGTGCCCTGATTATCAGTGCAGATCTGCTCTAACATTTGCTGGTTATCGGCAGTATTTTCCTCACGCTGCTGCCGATAATCGGCAACTGTATTTATTTTGTGATCGGTTGTGTCATTGGGCTCATGTGGTAAAAGGCCGCTGTGATTGGCATTTTACCTCATCATGTGATGTCACACGACGACCCTCCCAGAACTGGACAACCGCACTGGACCCGTCTTTCGGCTACAGTGTGGTTGTGAAGTGGTTAAGAAAACTACATTTTCCAGGAGGCAGAGTTTTTGCTGAAAGAGACTTTATAAATCTCCTCTGCCAAAGAAATTACTGTATCTTCTGTTCAGTGAAAAAACTTTCATCACCAGTACAATGAGAGCCGTGTACAGTCCTGGGCCAGTCACAGCATCTGTAGGGTGCCAAAAGCAGAGCCTGATGTGGAGATAATGTAAACAGAGCACACGAGGAGATACATCAGCAGCTACCCGATCGGTAAAGCATGAAGATGCTGGACCCCACAGAACACCCCCAACTCACTTCTTCAAGAATTTGGAAGCCAGCGAAGTATATTTGCCTTCATCATCCTCAGATTCGGAGTCAGAGTCCTCGGAGTCAGAGCCCCAGTCTTCATCATCAGAGGATTCCTCTTCATCTTCAGCCTCCTGTAGAAAAGTTACATTCAGGCCACCATACATTTTAGTACTTCCTGTCTAATCTCATACATTCTACAAATTCTGCAGTTGTACACTTCACTGTTGTGCTACAGGAATGCAAAAGTAACTGAAAGATGACAGAACTCTCATTCGGACTTCTCCTCACCTCTGTTTTTTTCAAATATTTGCTTCGGGTGTCTTGTGGTGCGGCTTCCATCTTTTTCAGGAACTTGCTGGCGCTCATACCTTCATCCTTCTCATCCTCGCTAGAAGACGACGCTGGAAAGCAGAAGGAGAAATTAGATTGCATTGATAGCCCCAGTGTATATAAACCGACCCAAATAGAAGATAAAGATTTAAAAAATATCAAATATATTGACATATATTTGAAATACTATAATTTTGGCTGTATTCAATATATTTAAAAAAAAAATAAAATAAAAAAAATAATAATAAAAATATATATTAATAATTTGTGTACATATATATATATATATATATATATATATTACATATATATATATATATATATATATATATTCTGATTGCAATAAAAAACGCGCATTTCAAATATATTTTTTTTTTGTTGTAGGTTGAAATGCGTTTTTATTACAAAATATATGAAAAATATTTGTAAAAATACTGTATGTCTTTAACCAGTTGCCGGCCGCAGGTAGCCAATGGACGGCTGCACTGCAGCCGGCCAGTTCAGGGAGGCCGTCATATGACGCCCTCCCAGAACACGCACTCCTGCGCACCCCCTGGCGATCGCTGTGTCCTTTTGACCATGTGATCAGCCGTGTGGCCTTTTACCAATCAGATATCAAGACAAGCTGATCACCGGGAAATACAATTGCCGGTTCTCGGCTGCAGTTTCCTCACGCTGTCAGAGAGTGAGAAAAGTACTGCCGAGAACCAGCAGTTGTCAGAGGAGGGATCGGCACCGATCATCAGGGCACTGGTGAAGCAATTTGTGAAGCGAAGCAAAGAAAACACAACGTGTGAACAGGACTGTAAGCAAACCATTATATTTAGTGACAGGTTCTTTGACTGGCATTCAGAGTGCTTTAAAAAAACATGTCCAATGACAATTTTTTGAAGCAAGCCTAAATATGGCCCTTAAAGTAACAGTTCAGATCATGGAATGAACAGACTGGACAGCTAGTACTTTCTGTTATCAGCTAGCGCCTGAAATGAGTCCTGGCTTGATCTGAGCAATGCACCTCTAGCACTTTGGATAATATGTGGGCATCCAGCTTTGTGCAACACTTTAGTCCTGATTTTATCAATATGTGAACTAGGGCCGTATGAGGATTCCTCACCTTCTGAGTCGTCATCTTCATCCTTCTCCTGATCTTCATCAGCTGATTCTTCGGGATTCTGGAAAACACAAAGACCACAAGTGGGTATTGTAGCAAACTAGCTCATCAGAGTTGGACGCGGAGTTCCCCTTTTTCTTTTAGTGGAAGTATTCCTTATTCCTCACACTCCCTACCCCTCCCTTCCTGAGAGGCAAACGTTATCTCCTGAGTGACAGATGGCGGGGGTCAATCCAAGTTAAGGCATCCTCAGTCCGGTGCCAGGCCGTCTGCGGAAGTGTAACTTTTCTCACTTAAAAGCACTGACCTGAGAAACTTGTGTAGGCTCACCCATCATAAAAACAGAGAAGACAGCTTCTCCCCAGACTTGAAAGAAGTTGGAACCTCATAAACTGACCAGCAGTTAATTGAACATTCCTCAGGTCAGCTGTCACCTATGTTTCATATCATGGATTATGAAGCTGTTAGTTTTAATTGAGAGTCCACTGACATCCTGCCCAAAATATTGTATTGGGCAGACTAGAGCCACCCCCCCTTGCAGAGGGGCAATTTAAAAAAGGCGGGGGGTACAGGCTGCAAGCCTGGAGTTTTAGCTGAGTTTAAGACACACATCTCCTGACACATCTTAACATCATAACAGAGGAGATCAAAAGACCCTTCCTGCTCTGCACTTGGATCTGCTTACAAACTGAGGCATATTGGCAAGTAACTTAACTCTTTAATTTCCTTCCTATTATCTCTTTGCTGTACCTTTATATGCATATATATAGTTACATTTTCTTTGTAAATATTTTATTGCACCTGTTTGACTCTTTTAGTAATAAATCTTTCTTTCTGAAAGTGTTAAACTGTTTCTAAGCGCTTACTTGCAATTCACGAATTCCTGCCTTTGAAGAGACGCTACTGTGTTTGTTTAATCCTCTGCCCAATCGGCCTGCGGTGATCGTATTGGACAGGTGACGTTTCAATCATTATAGTGTATATTTGATAACGGGAGTTTCCCAGTCTCCGACAAAAGTGGTGGTGGCAGTAGAGGGTTAGTTGCATAATTAACCCAACCCAGTAACAAGCGCATTCAGGCTGCAGGCACCGATTGTAGCCCATTAGCTGGACAATCGCTGTGCAGGGTGCAGCCTTGTTACGCGCATCACACCGTGGTTTTAGATCGGCCGGTCCTTCGGTCACGAGTTGGTGAGAAGGTCTGCGGTCTGACGCCACGGGCGTGGCGTATTGCTGTTAGTCGCGGTCGTGCGATTGTCACATGTTGGTGGCGGCGACCGTGCGATCGTGACAGGTATAGCATGACAGACACCCACATACACAGCATAAGACACCTTACAGCCACCTTGAAAATGGGAAACCTGATTCTCATCCAAGATTCCTTAAGGTTTGGGAACCTTGGAGAGGTTACTCCTTGCCATCCCTGCCTCCTACTAGTTATGGCCTCATAGTCGCTGCTTGTGTTAGCCCTGGATCTGTGAGATTCTTCTAGTTTTCCTTTCCTTCAATGTTTTCGGATTCCTTTTTTTTTTTTTTTTTTTTCTTATTACTCTTCTTTTTCTGGTAATATGTTGGATTACTGCTGCTATTATTTGGTTCAGCTTTTTGCCGTCCCTCCTTGCTGTCATTGGACATTTCGTTATTTGCCTAATACAAGTCAGCAGGATGTATATGTTTAATGTGTTATTGTTCTGCTCTGCCCCTGTGTGGGCGTATCTTGAGCTTGCTGTATTCTTAAAACAAATCTTTAATAAAAATATTGAAACAGAAAATGGGAAACCAATAAAAGTAAAAAAAAAAATAATAATCTGAGGTTGCCTCTCCCTGCTCAATATGCTCCAGAGCTGTCCCCAACCAATCAGCCCCAGAGGTCCTCTTTGGGCAGAACACTGGCATCCTGCCGGTTTCCTGTAAGCCCAGCCCCCCCCCCCAGGGCAGAGGCATCAAACTCAATTTTATGATGTGCCACATCGACATTATGGTTGTCCCCGAAGGGCCGAGTAAATCTAAGACTATATAATGTATCCAGGATATTTTATTCTCAGAATAGGTGCAGCCCCCCCATTTTAACAGTGTTACTTGATCTACACGGCCCATGTGCCGGTAGGTGTCACTGACAAGTCTATACCGGGGAATGGCGGCTCACCTGTTTGTACGCCGTTATCGGAGCTTCGAAATCCCGGTTGTACTTGCGCAGTTTCTGCCGCAGCGTGCTCAGAGCTTTGGCGTTGTTCTTATTCATCTTCTTCTTGCCCTCTTTATCCTCCCAAAGCTGCAAAAAAATGAAAGCCAGTCAGTAAAAGGCAGAGGAAAGCTTGTTTAAATGAAAAGATTTCAGTGATCCGAGAAGTAATGCAGGCCATACATGGGTCGAATTCCGAACGATTTTTAATCCGAAAACGTCGTTCGCTCGGTAATACGATGGTGTCATCAATTTCGAAAATCGGCCTACCAAGTTATAAAGTTCTCCCTATATAACAGGCGACATTTCTGTTCCTTCCAGGTCACAGGTCATGCGAATATTCTTTTCGGAAAAAACGATCGTACGATTTGACCGTCACTGAGTCAAAAATCGGTTGTTTTTCATGAATTTTCCAACATGCCCGATCACTGAAAAGGGGAGGAACCATGAAAATCGGCCGGTGCCATTGACCAACAGAGCGAAAATCGGGCGATTATCCTTAGATCGGACAAAAAATCTGTCGTCGGATTTCGACCCATGTATGGCCGGCCTAAGCAATGTACATCGATAGAAGTCCCATCCTGTCAGTGGATCGTCTCTCAGACGAGAGCTTCTCACCTCATTCAAATAGTCCTCCAGATCAGACAGGAGACGAATGTAGAAACGGGGGACGCCCTCTTTGTCGATGATGTTCTTGGACTTGATGTAAGCCTTGCCCAGCTGCTCGAACTCCTCCAGGCATTTGGTCATGTCTCGAATCTTCATGGCGTTACGAATTGTCTTGATGATGTTGGTCAGCTCCTCAAACCTGTTACGAGAAAAATGAGCATCGACTCTTAGCCTGGGTTCACACCTCTGCAGTTTGCGTTTGACCTGTTTCTGCAGTGTATTTCGCTTTGCCTTTTTGCACTATCCAGGAAAAAGCCAGCTGCATCCTAACAACGGAGGTTGCTAGGCAGCAACAACCACCTGTTTTCCTGCAACAAAGGATGCTAGGTGGCTTACTTGGAAAGCCATTTCTGTTCCAGCCACAAAGGGCAATAAACGCCAATAGCAGACTGCATTGTAGGAAAAGGAAGATGTTTGGCAGCTTCCATGAGAATCTATCCAAGCCCTAGCAACAGAGGACACCAGGTTGCAATAGCTTCCTGCGTCCAAGCAGCAGGGAACTACTAGGTGGCAACAGCTGTCTGCATCCTAGCAATGAAGAATGCTAGGTGCCAATAGCCACCTGCGTCATAACAACTGAGGATGTTAGGCAGCTTCCTTGAGAAGCCCCAGCGTCCTAGCAACAGAGGACACTAGGTGGCAATAGCTGCCTGTGTCCTAGCAGCAGAGTATGCTAGATAGCTTCCTTGAAAAGCCAATAAACGTGTCTTGGTAACAGAGGTTGCTAGGTGTCTGCCTTTGAGACCTAGCAACAGAAGGCACTAAACGGCAATAGCTGCCTGCATCCCAGCAACAGAGGATGTTATACAGCTTCCTTGAAAAGCCAACAACGCTAATAGCAGACTGCACCCTAACAACAATGAATGCTATTCAGCTTCCTTAAGAAGCCACCAGCGTCTGAGCAACAGAGGATGCTAGGCCACAATAGCAGCCTGTGTCTTGGCAACAGAGGTTGCTAGGTGTCTGCTTTTGCCTTTGAGACCTAGCAACAGAGGGCACTGGGCAGCAATAGCTGCCTGCATCCTAGCAACAGAGGATGTCGTACAGCTTCCTTGAAAAGCCAATAAACGCTAATAGCAGACTGCACCCTAACAACAATGAATGCTATTCAGCTTCCTTAAGAAGCCGCCAGCGTCTGAGCAACAGAGGATGCTAGGCCACAATAGCTGCCTTTGTCTTGGCAACAGAGGTTGCTAGGTGTCTGCCTTTGAGACCTAGCAACAGAGGGCACTGGGCAGCAATAGCTGCCTGCATCCTAGCAACAGAGGATGTCATACAGCTTCCTTGAAAAGCCAATAAACGCTAATAGCAGACTGCACCCTAACAACAATGAATGCTATTCAGCTTCCTTAAGAAGCCGCCAGCGTCTGAGCAACAGAGGATGCTAGGCCACAATAGCTGCCTGTGTCTTGGCAACAGAGGTTGCTAGGTGTCTGCCTTTGAACCGAGCAACAGAGGGAACTAGACGGCAATAGCTGCCTGCATCCCAGCAACAGAGGATGTTATACAGCTTCCTTGGGAAGCCGACTGCATCCTAGCAACAGGGCCATTTACACTGTGATGTTATATACATGTAAGTATTCCTCAAACATTACATACCCTCAGTGTAAAGAGCCGTTTGTAAACAGAATCTTGCTACCTGCCAGATCCTGCATACTAGTTGCTTTCATTTCATACAGCTGTGTGCATGTTCCCCAAGGATGAAAATGGTACAAGACCTCAGAACAAATTCTGGACAGTTGAGGAAGGACTGCGTAAGTGTTGGAACTTTATAAAAAGACGTCGCTTTAACCCGCAGAGTACGGAGTAAGATGCTTCCAGTGACAGTAGGCCACCAACGGGCAGACAAGGAACATACCTTTTATCCTTGGCGCTGCGCACCACACGCTTGGTGTCCTCTTCATCGTCACTGAGGAGAAGCGGCCTGAATTTTTGGAAAAAAAAAAAAAAAAAACAATATAAGGTCAGTAAGTGACGTGGATTGATCAACCTCAGTCTACAGTCCAGCCGCTGCGGCACGTGAGAACGGTGCAGGATATGGAGAGGTACTCACTGCTTGCCGAAGGTTCCTCCCACTGGCTTGGGCAGGATTTCATCTCCAGACAGGGATGACTCCGACTCGCTGTCCGAGGCAGTGGCGAAAAATCGAGACATTTTGCCGGCTTTAACGAGTCACACAACACTGCAAGGCAAAAAGAGCAAATAAATGTCCAGATTGTGGGGGTGTAAGGAAAAAAAGTGAGAACTCCAGAATAATGCAACAACCAAACTAAGGAGGCAACACAATTCAGGAGAGGAGGGATGGTGGTGACCTCATGCCGGGAAACAGCTGTCTCAGCACTTATTTAGCAGCTTTCTCATCTGGGACCCGTGTGAAGGACCAAAAATGTTCAGAGAATCTGCACACTAGCAACTACCACACCTGAACTTCCACTGGAGGATTGTGGGTGGGGGAAGGGTGCAAATCGTATGACCCAGAGGGACGACTAATGTAAACCTGCCAGCTTCCAAGACCACAGTTCTCGCTAGCCTATGAGGTCACTCCTGTCAATTAGACTGCTAGCTCCTGGGTTCAGTCTTGAACATTGCAGAGTTAAATCCTGACCATTATAGTGCTAGCTCCTGGGATCACTCCATGCCATTAGAGTGGTAGCTCCTGGGATCACTCCATGCCATTAGACCTCTAACTCACAGGGTCACTCCTGTCCATAATTAGACTTCAAGCTTTTGTGGTTTTTCACCCCCTGACCATGAGAGTGCCAGCTCCTGCGATCACTCCATGCCATTAGAGTGCTAGCTCCTGGGATCACTCCATGCCATTAGAGTGCTAACTCCTGGGATCACTCATGCCATTAGAGTGCTAGCTCCTGGGATCACTCCATGCCATTAGAGTGCTAGCTCCTGGGATCACTCCATGCCATTAGAGTGCTAGCTCATGGGGTCACTCCATGCCATTAGAGTGCTAGCTCATGGGGTCACTCCATGCCATTAGAGTGCTAGCTCCTGGGGTCACTCCATGCCATTAGAGTGCTAGCACCTGGGACCACTCCTGACCTATAGACCTCTAGTTCATAGGGTCACTCCAGTCAATAATTAGACTAGAAGCTCCTGTGGTTTTTCACCCCTGACCATTAGAGTGCTAGCTCCTGGGGTCACCTCTGGCCATTAGAGTGCTAGCTCCTGGGGTCACCTCTGGCCATTAGAGTGCTAGCTCCTGGGGTCACCTCTGGCCATTAGAGTGCTAGCTCCTGGGGTCACCTCTGGCCATTAGAGTGCTAGCTCCTGGGGTCACCTCTGGCCATTAGAGTGCTAGCTCCTGGGGTCAGTCCTGGTCATGAGAACGCAAGCTCCTGGAGTCCGTCCTGACCACTAAAGTGCTAGCTCCTGGGGTCAGTCCTGGCCATTAGAGTGCTAGCTCCTGGGGTCAGTCCTGGCCATTAGAGTGCTAGCTCCTGGGGTCAGTCCTGGCTTTTAGAACGCTAGCTCTCGGGGTCAGTCCTGACCTTTAGAACGCTAGCTCTCGGGGTCAGTCCTGACCATTAGAACGCTAGCTCTCGGGGTCAGTCCTGACCATTAGAACGCTAGCTCTCGGGGTCAGTCCTGACCATTAGAACGCTAGCTCTCGGGGTCAGTCCTGACCATTAGAACGCTAGCTCTCGGGGTCAGTCCTGGCCATTAGAACGCTAGCTCTCGGGGTCAGTCCTGGCCATTAGAACGCTAGCTCTCGGGGTCAGTCCTGGCCATTAGAACGCTAGCTCCTGGGGTCAGTCCTGGCTATTAGAACGCTAGCTCCCGGGGTCAGTCCTGGCCATTAGAACGCTAGCTCCTGGGGTCAGTCCTGGCTATTAGAACGCTAGCTCTCGGGGTCAGTCCTGGCCATTAGAACGCTAGCTCCGGGGGTCAGTCCTGGCCACTAAAGTGTTAGCTCCTGGGGTCAGTCCTGGCCATTAGAATGCTAGTTCCCGGGGTCAGTCCTGGCCACTAAAGTGCTAGCTCCTGGGGTCAGTCCTGGCCACTAAAGTGCTAGCTCCTGGGGTCAGTCCTGGCCATTAGAATGCTAGTTCCCGGGGTCAGTCCTGGCCACTAAAGTGTTAGCTTCCAGGGTCAGTCCTGACCATTAGAACGCTAGCTCTCGGGGTCAGTCCTGACCATTAGAACGCTAGCTCTCGGGGTCAGTCCTGGCCATTAGAACGCTAGCTCTCGGGGTCAGTCCTGGCCATTAGAACGCTAGCTCTCGGGGTCAGTCCTGGCCATTAGAACGCTAGCTCCTGGGGTCAGTCCTGGCTATTAGAACGCTAGCTCCCGGGGTCAGTCCTGGCCATTAGAACGCTAGCTCCTGGGGTCAGTCCTGGCTATTAGAACGCTAGCTCTCGGGGTCAGTCCTGGCTATTAGAACGCTAGCTCTCGGGGTCAGTCCTGGCCATTAGAACGCTAGCTCCTGGGGTCAGTCCTGGCCATTAGAACGCTAGCTCCTGGGGTCAGTCCTGGCCATTAGAACGCTAGCTCCGGGGGTCAGTCCTGGCCACTAAAGTGTTAGCTCCTGGGGTCAGTCCTGGCCATTAGAACGCTAGCTCCCGGGGTCAGTCCTGGCCATTAGAACGCTAGCTCCTGGGGTCAGTCCTGGCCATTAGAACGCTAGCTCCGGGGGTCAGTCCTGGCCACTAAAGTGTTAGCTCCTGGGGTCAGTCCTGGCCATTAGAATGCTAGTTCCCGGGGTCAGTCCTGGCCACTAAAGTGCTAGCTCCTGGGGTCAGTCCTGGCCACTAAAGTGCTAGCTCCTGGGGTCAGTCCTGGCCACTAAAGTGCTAGCTCCTGGGGTCAGTCCTGGCCATTAGAATGCTAGTTCCCGGGGTCAGTCCTGGCCACTAAAGTGTTAGCTTCCAGGGTCAGTCCTGGCCATTAGAGTGCTAGCTCCTGGGCCCAGTAAAGTGTTAGCTCTTAAGTTTAGCCCCAAGCCGCCTCTTGCTGCCCCCCACCCCCCGATCCGGCAGATATCCGCCTTCTAGGCCCAATTCCCGGCTACAGAGTACCAGCTGTTCGGTTTAGTCCTCCGTCAGCCCACGTGGCACACCGGCCCCTCACACAGCCCGCCCGCCCCAGCTACCCAAATCCAGGAACCCCCGACCCTCCTCTCACCTCTCGGTGCCGCTCACACGCGCCCGGCAAGGCTGATGAAAAGCCTGGAAAGGTCTGATAACAGTACGCCTGCGCAGAACCCACTCACCGGAAGTCACTCTCTCTTCCGGTTCCCCGGCTAACTACATCTTCCGGCATGCTCTGCTCCCCGGACTACTAACTCACTATTCCTGTGAATAGTAATACTAAAAATAAAGAAACATAATAAACTTCTAGGGGAAAACTAACATGTTGCAATTCTCTGAGGAAATCATAGGGGCTTTCTGGTGCCCGCCCACTCTTGCCTACAGCCAATAAGAGACGTGTCTGGTACAATAAAGGCGCCAAGACGGATTACGTGGGGGTTGGGTGTACCAATATGGCGGCTGCTGAGCAAAGTTTGGAAATATTTAGAAAATGATGGCAGCTCTACCGCCCTCTTCCCAAATCAGTCCATGAATGCCAGTACTTCCAACATTTGCTGAATCAAAGCAGAGCATGGGGGTCAGGCAGGGGGCAGTACACGGGGCAGCAGGGCAGAGCATGGGGGTCAGGCAGGGGGCAGTACATGGGGGAACAGCAGGGCAGAGCATGGGGGTCAGGCAGGGCAGAGCATGGGGGTCAGGCAGGGGGCAGCAGTGCAGAGCATGGGGGTTAGGCAGGGGGCAGCAGGGCAGAGCATGGGGGTCAGGGAGGCACACAGTGATTCACATCACCTGGCACAGAACAGGACACGGGGCACACAATAGGGCAGATTATGGGACACGGGGCACACAGTAGGGCACATCACCTGGCACAGGACACGGGGCACACAGTGGGGCACATTATGGGGAACAGGACACGGGTCACACAGTGGGGCACAGAACAGGACACGGGGCACACAGTGGGGCACATTACAGGGTACAGAACTGGACGTGGGGCACATTACAGGGCACAGAACAGGACACGGGGCACACAATAGGGCACATTACGGGGCACAGAACAGGACACGGGGCACATTATGGGGCACAGAACAGGACACGGGGCACATTATGGGGCACAGAACAGGACACGGGGCACACAGTAGGGTACATCACCTGGCACAGAACAGGACACGGGGCACAAAGTGGGGCACAGAACAGGACACGGGGCACAATATGGGGCACAGAACAGGACACGGGGCACACAGTAGGGCACATTATGGGGCACACAGTGGGGCACAGAACAGGACATAAGGGGCACACAGTAGGGCACATCACCTGGCACAGAACGGGGCACAAAACAGGACACGGGGCACACAGTGGGGCACAGAACAGGGCACGGGGCACACAGTAGAGCACATTACGGGGCACAGAACAGGACACGGGGCACAGAACAGGGCACGGGGCTGTTATGATCCGCCAGGTGGTGCCTCTGGCAGCCCACTTGACAGACCTACCCAAAGCGTGGAGTCTAAGTCCCGGTCTGTGCTTTCACCAGGGCCCCTGATGGTGGGGATGGACTTGAAACAGACCAGGACCAGGTCACGACCTCTGAGCAAGCCCACCAGTGGCAGAGGGAACCTCCGGGGATGTATAGGTACCGGGAGAGCCAGATGTGAGGAGGACGGCGGGACCTAGCAGGATAGTTCACGAGCAGTGGTCCCGTGGGGTAGGCGAGGTACAGAAACGGCAGGCGGAGAATCGGCAGGTCACACGCAGGGTCAGCAGGATAAGTCAGTCCGTAGGTAGGTCAAAACAAGCCGGGAGTCGGGAGGGGAGAAGGCAGAGTAGTCAGGACAATCCGGGTCAAATACAGGAGAAGGCAGCGTAGTCAGGACGATCCGGGTCAAACACAGGAGAAGGCAGCAAAAATCAGGGTCAATAACTAGGTACAGGATCCAGGAACACAGATAGACCTTGTGGCGATAGTGACAGTGCAGGGCATCTTTAAATATTGCGCCCTGCACTGTCATTGGCCGTCCAGGACGCGCCCCCGGGCTGTCATTGGCCGCCCGAGGCGCGCCCGCGGGCTCCTACTGCGCATGCGCGGCGTCCTGTCATCTGCGGCTCGCCGGGACCTGGTGCTTGTGTCCCGGCGTGAGCCGTCGCCAGTGCGCGTGCGCCGGCCGACAGGACGCCGCGCTTCCTGACGGGCACACAGTAGGGCACATTACGGAGCACAGAACAGGACACGGGGCACACAGTAGGGCACATTACGTGGCACAGAACAGGACACGGGGCACACAGTGGGGCACATGGTTGCAGTACTTTCCTGGCACTGGCATCCTCCAGACTCATCACTGAATCTCTAGACTCCTAGTGCAGAGAACCTAAAGAAAGATTACACGGTCCCACCCGACACGCCAGGAATAACGAGACCTCTCATGGCGCACTCCTCCCCGGCGACCCCTCCGCTCTTCTCCTCAGTCCCAGCTAATGCCACATACAAGCTCCTGGGGTGGATGGCAGGGAAGGAGAGGCCGGCAGGGAGCAGCGCACCACGAGGGGTCTGCTGACAGACACTTCCTATGCTGCTCTGCATGTGTTGGCTGAGCAGAGCCTCTCATGGGGCCCCCTATTGACCCCAGGCAGTGCCAAAGTGCCTGATGGGTCAGTCCACCCCTGGTGCACTTTATCTTTGGATGTTTTCTTACTCCATGTGGGTAGAGTGTGACATGACACAGTGGGCCCCCTGCCCTTGGGGCCCGTGTGCACCGCACACCCTGCATACATGGATGATACGCCGTTGTATTGCACCCTAAACACGGATGATGTAATGTGTTGCTAAAGATGGAGCTAGTCTTTAAAGAGACAAATCAGGAAATGAGCATGTATTGCAGAGATGTACGGCACCGACCTGTACAAACATCACCCAGGACAGCGGAAGATGTAATGATCACACTTTCTGATCATAGAGACTCGTTATCATGGAATCATTGGGCTCCAGCATACAGATATGTGAGAAATCTTTGTATCTTTATTAACCTAGTTCCCACAATAGGAAGGAATGTGTCAGTGATAACATGAAAGCCTGTAGGCTAAGAGAGAAGGATGCATCACGCAGAGGAATACGTATATTGTATATGATGAGTTCATACAAGTATATATTGGATAATCAGTACAATTACAGGATGCAAGCAAATGAAAATGTGTGATTACAGAACATGTATAGCAGACCCAGAACATTTTTTCATTACTTTTTGTGCAGCACAACCTACAATTGTGCCGCTCATTCAGTGCCCATCCCCCCCCCCCACCCCCCGTCACATTTTACACAACTGACTTCTTCTAAACAGCCGTATCATTAAGTGTTCTTGCAAGAACACTTATTGTTATCTCACAAATATACTCTTATTTTTATTATTATTATAGCCAAATTTGCCACGCTAACTCCTCCCACAGTTTTTACACTACAAAGACAAGTAATATATCCAAACGTGGTCTCCAGAAATGCGGCCCCAAACGTGCAAGGAACCTCCACCATACTTCACAGTTGCCTGCAGACATTCATTACTGTATCGCTCTCCAGCCCCTCTGCTAATAAACGGCCTCCTGTTACAGGCAAATATTTAAATTTTTGACCTATCAGTCAAGAGCACCTGATGCCATTTTCCTGCACCCCAGTTCCTATGTTTTTGTGCTTCGTTGAGTCGCTTAGCCATATTGAAGGTTTGGCTTTTTGGTCGCAATTCTTCCATGAAGACCACTTCTGGCCAGACTTCTCCGGACAGTAGACGGGTGTACCTGGGTCCCAGTGGTTTCCACAAGTTCTGTGCTGATGGCACTGCTGAACATCTTCTGATGTGGAAGGGAAGTAAGCCTGATGTGTCTGCTACATTAGGTTTCCTTGACCCACGACTGCATCTGTGTTCCTCAATGTTGCCCTTTTTCTTTGTGCTTCTTCAGAAGAGCTGGAACAGCACATCTTGAAACCCCCAGTCAGCTTTGAAATGTTTGCCTGGGAGAAACCTTGATGATGCAGTATAACTACCTTGTATCTTGTTGCTGTGCTCAGCCTTGCCATGGTGTATGACCCTTGACATTAAACTGTTTTCCATAACCTCATCTTGGTAGCAGAGTTTGGCTGTTCCTCACCAAGTTTGAGCACGGCTGTTGCTGTTTCAGTTAATGACTGTTTCATTCTACATATAAAATTGATCACCATTAGCACCTGCTTGGGTATAATTGGCTAATCATAGTTACATAGTTAGTCTGGCTGAAAAAAGACAAAAGTCCATCCAGTTCAACCAAAGAAAAAAAAAAGTTATAATCCTCCACCCACAGTTGATCCAGAGGAAGGCAAAAAAAAAAACCCCCAGCAAAGCACGATCCAATTTGCACCTACACATGACTCCAATCCTACAAAACCCTGACTTTGTGTACAAAGTGTGGAAGTGTAAGAATTGATTCTGGTTTGAAGCCAATGGGTAGTCACGCCAAATATTGATTTGGTTTAGATTTTAATTCTGTTTTTTTTGCTCACTCTGCAATGTGTAAATTGATACAAAATAATCAAATAAAATACAGTATATATTTTTGAAAAAATTCTTACTTGAAAGCATTTCTTCACACCTGTCTATAACGTTTACTGTACTGTGTCTGTAAAAAAAAACTATTGCACCCCATGTGTCATATTGAGCCATCGCTGAGTTGGGTAAGCCCTTCATCTTGCAGGCTCCTTCTAGCAGAGGTTTCGTATTTTTCAATTTTAGGAATTATTATTATACAGGATTTATATAGCGCCAACAGTTTGCGCAGCGCTTTACAAAATGAAGGTAGACGTTACAGTTACAATACAATTTGGTACAAGAGGACACAGAGGGCCCGGCTCATTAGAGCTTACCATCTAGGAGGAAGGGTTGAGTGATGCAAAAGGTAATAGCTGTGGGGGGGGGGATGAGCTGATGGAGGAAATAAATGGCAGATTTCTAGTTAGAAGCAAGATAAGAAGAGAAAGGTTTTCAGGGATCGTCTAAGGGTGCATAGATTGGGAGACAGCCAGACAGATTGGGGTAGGGAGTTCCAAATGATTGGAGAAGCTCGGGAGAAGTCCTGAAGGCGAGCATGGGAGGAGGTGACACAGGAACTAGAGAGCAGAAGGTCTTGAAGGGATCGAAGAGAGCGGTTTGGTTGATATTTTGAGACCAGGTTGGTGATGTAGCTGCAGCGCTTTACAAAATGAAGGCAAACACTACAGTTACAATACAGTTTGGTACAAGAGGAATCGGAGGGCCCGGCTCCTGGGAGATTACAATCCAGGACGAAGGGTTGAGTGATACAAAAGGTAATAGCTGTGGGGCGATGAGTTGATGGAAGAAATAAATGACGGTTTACTAGGTAGAAGCAGGATAGGCTTCTTTAAAGAGAAAGGTTTTCAGGGATCATCTAAAGGTGGATAGATTAGGAGACAGATGGACAGATTGGGGTAGGGAGTTCCATAGGATGGGAGAAGCTCGGGAGAAGTCCTGGAGGCAAGCATGGGAGGAGGTTATACGTGAACTAGAGAGCGGAAGGTCTTGGGAGGATCGAAGAGAGTGGTTTGGTTGATATTTTGAGATCAGATTGGTGATGTAGCTGGTGGCAGAGTTGTGGATGGCTTTGTAATTTGTTGTTAGTATTTTGAATTTTATTCATTGGGCGAGTGGAAGCCAGTGGAGGGATTGGAAGAGAGGGGTGGAGGACACTGAGTGGAAGCCAGTGGAGGGATTGGAAGAGAGGGGTGGAGGACACTGAGTGGAGGCCAGGGGAGGGATTGGAAGAGAGGGGTGGAGGACACTGAGTGGAAGCCAGTGGAGGGATTGGCAGAGAGGGGTGGAGGATACTGAGTGGAGACCAGTGGAGGGATTGGCAGAGAGGGGGGTGGAGGACACAGAGTGGAGACCAGTGGAGGGATTGGAAGAGAGGGGTGGAGGACACTGAGTGGAAGCCAGTGGAGGGATTGGCAGAGAGGGGTGGAGGACACTGAGTGGAGACCAGTGGAGGGATTGGCAGAGAGGGGTGGAGGACACAGAGTGGAGACCAGTGGAGGGATTGGAAGAGAGGGGTGGAGGACACTGAGTGGAAGCCAGTGGAGGGATTGGCAGAGAGGGGTGGAGGACACTGAGTGGAGGCCAGTGGAGGGATTGGCAGAGAGGGATGGAGGACACTGAATGGAGGCCAGTGGAGGGATTGGCAAAGAGGGGTGGAGGACACAGAGTGGAGACCAGTGGAGGGATTGGTAGAGAGAGGGGTGGAGGACACTGAGCGGAGGTCAGTGGAGGCATTGGCCGAGGGGGATAGCAGACACTGAATGGTTGGTAAGGTGGATGAGCCTGGCAGCAGCATTTATAATGAACTGGAGGGGGGATAGCCTATGTAAAGGTCATCCAATGAGGAGGGAGTTGCAGGAGTCCAGGCGAGAGATAAAACCAGGGAGTGAGTTAGGAGCTTTGTGATATCATTGGTTAAAAATGGGCATATTCTGGAGATGTTGCGGAGGTTGAGGAGGCATGATTTGGACAGGGATTGGATGTGGGCCTGAAAGAATAGTTCAGAATCCCCTAGCACCCTGGCATGTGGGAATGGGTTGATAGTGGTGCTGACCTGACTGAGAAATCAAGGGAAGAGGCACGCGTAGGAGATATTATAAGCTCAATTTTGGATAGATTGAATTGTAGAGAGTGGTGTAAGAAACAATTGAGTACTGTCCGTGATACTTTTTTTTATTTGCACTAACATACAATTTTGAGTACAAGCTTTCGGGGTATGTCCCCTTCTTCAAAGTCCAAGCAGTACTAAGTTAGCACTGCTTGGACTTTGAAGAAGGGGACATACCCCGAAAGCTTGTACTCAAAATTGTATGTTAGTGCAAATAAAAAAAAGTATCACGGACAGTACTCAATTGTTTCTGTCGCAAATGCACTAACACGGCTACAATCATCTCAAGCAAAATAGAGAGTGGTGTGACATCCAGTCTGATATGTCTATTAGTAAATCGGTGATACATGAGGCAACTGATGGGGTGAGGGATAGAGGTAGACTTCCATCATCTCCTGAATGCTGGCCCAGTAAGCTGCCTGTCCTGGATCAAAATAATGCGTTGCCATGGCTCGGGAGAGCTGGCACGACACCCTGGTTGAGAAACACTGGCTTAGTGACACTTTAGGCAGCACCTAGAGTTCAGATACGACTAGGTAGGATTATGACACCTAAAGAAAGGTCTACAAACCTAGAAGATGTTCAAGAAAAATGCAGCCAAATAGTTACAAGGATGATGACATGACCTAAAGGTGTCTACATAGCAAGAATGAAACCTAAAAATTATACCCGGATATTTATAAAAATAGTACTGATTTCATAGGAGGTCTTCCTCATAATAGAATAGAATAGTCCATCACCAAGCCTCCTTCAGATGTTGGATGAGAGGAGAATTGTGCTTCTCCAGAGCGTCATAGAGCTTGGCCTTGTGAGGCATACCCCAGCCCCTGCTGATCCTGTAGAGCTCCCTCATCTTCTCCTGACTTGTGGTCTTGCTGCGGACATTGTCATACTCTTCATTGGTCAGCAGCTTCTGGGCCACAAGACTATCCAGGATGGGATCCACTAGGGACACCCAATTTATCAGAGACTCCCGATACTTATCCACAAATTGCTGCTTAGCACCACTGAGTAGAACCAATACACCTGCAACAATAGAAATGTAGGTTACCATGAATTCTCTATCATTATAATTATTATTTTTTTAACAGTTGGCCTACTGAAAAGTCGTATTTCAAATATAAGTATACAGATAGCCCCTGGAGTTTTGTAAATCCTGGATATGTCAAAAGTGAGATCTCCCATTCATAATTCGTATTTCCCTGTCCACTTGGGAGTTTTTGAGTGTCCCTGTCCACCTTTTTGTGTTCCAGATCCTCAATGGTGTTGGTTGCAGTCCCTCTTAATGTGCACAGCTTATGTCCAGATCCATGAACTTAGTACAGGGATGATGGGAACCCCTTACAATGGGTACAGCAGGTGTACAGACTCAAGAACCCAGCACAGGGATGGTGGAAACTCCTCATAATGAGTGCAGCAAGTGTACAGACTGAGGGAACTCAGCACAGGGATGGTGGGAACCCCTCATAATGGGCACAGCGGGTGTACAGACCTGGGAACTCAGCACATGGAGTGGTAGAGACTAGTAGAGGCTACAGACTTCTCTAAATTATCTAGATACAGTATATATATATTTTTGCATAATAAAATCTACATGTAATACCTTTGGGCTTTGTACATTTTTGCACCTTTGTACGCAATTCTTCAACTTCTCCTACAAAAAAGAAACTTGTTAAATCAGTGTTTTTTTTTCTTTTATCTATAAAATGCAATATTTAATAATTATAGAAATGATAGAAGCAATATCCATCACTGGATACACGAAAATAGTACTGTATATACTGGGACATATCCTGTACTATGTATACTGACACATATCCTGTACTGTATATACTGACACATATCCTGTACTGTATATACTGACACATATCCTGTACTGTATATACTGGGACATATCCTGCACTGTATATACTGACACATATCCTGTACTGTATATACTGACACATATCCTGTACTGTATATACTGGGACATATCCTGCACTATATATACTGACACATATCCTGTACTGTATATACTGGGACATATCCTGTACTGTATATGCTGGGACATATCCTGTACTGTATATGCTGGAACATATCTGGTACTATATATACTGGGAATATCCTGTACTGTATCTACTGGGACATATCCTGTATGCCATGTTTCACATGACTGTCATATTGACTGCCATATGCCTTTAAGTGTTTTCTATGTCTTGTCTCTGCTCCTCCCTTTCCTTTGGTTTAGTTAATGTTGAATAGACAGCCCCTTCTCCCCCTTTCCCAAGAATGCATTGCAGTTCTAGCCTCATATCATGGAGCAAAAAACATGATCTTTTGACCTATCGAATGTTCATTGTTGTAAGATTCTTTCAGTTTATGGAATAAACTTCACAAGATCTACAAGATGTCTTATTGATTGAGTCACTGACTATGGTATCCAACTGAGGTTGAAGTTATCGCTATCTTATCACAACTGTAAGTTACAGAGATCACTATCAATGCTTAGATTGGAGAGACAGAACACTGTACTGTATCTACCGGGACATATTCTGCACTATATATGTTGGGACATATCCTGTACTATATATACTGGGACATATCCTGTACTATATATACTGGGACATATCCTGCACTATATATACTGGGACATATTCTGCACTATATATGTTGGGACATATCCTGTACTATATATACTGGGACATATCCTGCACTATATATACTGGGACATATCCTGCACTGTATATACTGGGACATATCCTGCACTGTATATACTGGGACATATCCTGTACTATATATACTGGGACATATCCTGCACTATATATACTGGGGACATATCCTGTACTATATATACTGGGACATATCCTGCACTATATATACTGGGACATATCCTGTTCTGTATATACTTATACAAATCCTGTAATGTATATGCTGGAACATATCTGGTACTATATATACTGGGATATATCCTGTACTGTATATACTGGGATATATCCTGTACTGTATATAATGGAACATATCCTGCACTATATATACACTGGGACATATCCTGTGATACAGTATATATATAATATATATATATATATACACACTTGGGCATATCCTGTACTGTATATACTGAAACATATCCTGTACTATATATACTGGGCTATATCCTGTACTGTATACATATACTTGGGCATATCTTGTACTATGTATACTGAGACATATCCTGCACTGTATATACTGGAACATATCTTGTGATATATAAACATATATCCAACTTTGATGACGACCCCCAAACACACCTCAAAGACCACCACTGCCTTGCTAAAGGTGATGGACTGGCCAAGCATGTCTCCAGACCTAAACCCTATTGAGCATCTGTGGGGCCTCCTCAAACGGAAGGTGGAGGAGCGCAAGGTCTCTAACATCCACCAGCTCCGTGATGATGTCATGGAGGAGTGGAAGACGGAAGGTGGAGAAGCTCAAGGTCTCTAACATCCACTAGCTCCGTGATGTCGTCATGGTGGAGAGGAAGAGGACTCCAGTGGCCACCTGTGAAGCTCTGGTGACCTCCATGCCCAAGAGGGTTAAGGGAGTGCTGGAAAATAATGGTGGCCACAAAAACTATTGACACTTTGGGCCCAATTTGGACCTTGTTACTTAGGGGTGGACTCACTTTTGTTGCCAGCGGTTTAGACATTAATGGCGGTGTGTTGAGTTATTTTTTGAGGGACAGCAAATTTCCATGTTATACAACCTGTACACTGACTACGTCACATTGTAGCAAAGTGTCATATTGACACAAATGTGAGGGGAGGACTCACTTCTGGGAGATACTGTATAATATATATATATATATATATATATACAGTCAGGTCCATAAATATTGGGACATCGACACAATTCTAACATTTTTGGCTCTATACACCACCACAATGGATTTGAAAATGAAACGAACAAGATGTGCTTTAACTGCAGACTGTCAGCTTTAATTTGAGGGTATTTACATCTAAATCAGGTGAACGGTGTAGGAATTACAACAGTTTGCATATGTGCCTCCCACTTCTTAAGGGACCAAAAGTAATGGGACAATTGGCTTCTCAACTGTTCTATGGCCAGGTGTGTGTTATTCCCTCATTATCCCAATTACAATGAGCAGATAAAAGGTCCAGAGTTCATTTCAAGTGTGCTATTTGCATTTGGAATCTGTTGCTGTCAACTCTCAAGATGAGATCCAAAGAGCTGTCACTATCAGTGAAGCAAGCCATCATTAGGCTGAAAAAACAAAACAAACCCATCAGAGAGATAGCAAAAATATTAGACGTGGCCAGAACAACTGTTTGGAACATTCTTAAAAAGAAAGAACACACCAGTGAGCTCAGCAACACCAAAAGACCCGGAAGACCATGGAAAACAACTGTGGTGGATGACCGAAGAATTCTTTCCCTGGTGAAGAAAACACCCTTCACAACAGTTGGCCAGATCAAGAACACTCTCCAGGAGGTAGGTGTATGTGTGTCAAAGTCAACAATCAAGAGAAGACTTCACCAGAGTGAATACAGAGGGTTCACCACAAGATGTAAACCATTGGTGAGCCTCAAAAACAGGAAGGCCAGATTAGAGTTTGCCAAACGACATCTAAAAAGCCTTCACAGTTCTGGAACAACATCCTATGGACAGATGAGACCGACATCAACTTGTACCAGAGTGATGGGAAGAGAAGAGTATGGAGAAGGAAAGGAAACTGCTCATGATCCTAAGCATACCACCTCATCAGTGAAGCATGGTGGTGGTAGTGTCATGGCGTGGGCATGTATGGCTGCCAATGGAACTGCTTCTCTTGTATTTATTGATGATGTGACTGCTGACAAAAGCAGCCGGATGAATTTTGAAGTGTTTCGGCCAATATTATCTGCTCATATTCAGCCAAATGCTTCACAACTCATTGGACGCCGCTTCACAGTGCAGATGGACAATGACCCAAAGCAGACTGCAAAAGCAACCAAAGAGTTTTTTAAAGGGAAAAAAGTGGAATGTTATGCAATGGCCAAGTCAATCACCTGACCTGAATCCGATTGAGCATGCATTTCACTTGCTGAAGACAAAACTGAAGGGAAAAATGCCCCAAGAACAAGCAGGAACTGAAGACAGTTGCAGTAGAGGCCTGGCAGAGCATCACCAGGGATGAAACCCAGCGTCTGGTGATGTCTATGCATTCCAGACTTCAGGCTGTAATTGACTGCAAAGGATTTGCAACCAAGTATTAAAAAGTGAAAGTTTGATTTATAATTATTATTCTGTCCCATTACTTTTGGTCCCTTAAGAAGTGGGAGGCACATATGCAAACTGTTGTAATTCCTACACCGTTCACCTGATTTAGATGTAAATACCCTCAAATTAAAGCTGACAGTCTGCAGTTAAAGCACATCTTGTTTCGTTTCATTTCAAATCCATTGTGGGTGTGTATTATAGAGCCAAAAATGTTAGAATTGTGTTGATGTCCCAATATTTATGGACCTGACTGTATATACTAGGACATATCCTGTACTGTATATACTGGCACATATTGCTATTTTGTGGAAAAGAAGTTAAACTGTAAAGTATTTGAAAACATTTTTGCATAAAATCAAGATTTAAGCCTAGTGATGAGTGAATTCATTTCTCATTTAAGACCAATTGTAAATTGGAATATTGCAAGTTGTTTACCTTCACCCTCACTCAGCTACCCCCTCATCACCCCTCTCATCCCACAGCCCCACCACTGCTCTGACCTCCTCTTCCACCCCACCCTACATTCCTCAATACTGAAGCTCCCCCAACACTCCACACCTTTGACCTTACTACCATCGAGGAAGTCTCCAAGATCCTCTCTAATGCCCGCCTCACCACCTGCCCCTCGACCCTATCCCCTCACAACTCCTACGACCTTCCTCCTCCTCCATCCTACGCTCCCTCACCCACATCTTCAATCTCTCCCTCTCCTCAGGCACTTTCCCCTCCCCTCTGAAACATGCACACATCACCCCCATACTTAAAAAGCCCTCCCTGGACCCCAATGACCCGAACAACCTCAGACCCATCTCCCTGCTCCCATTTACATCTAAACTCCTCGAGCGCCTAGTCTACACCCGCCTATGCTCTCACCTCAACGACAACAACCTCCTCGATCCCCTACAGTCCGGCTTCCGTCCCCTACACTCCACCGAAACTGCCTTACTCAAACTCTCCAACGACCTGCTAACCGCCAAAGCTAATGGCCACTATTCAGTGCTCCTACTCCTTGACCTCTCTGCGGCCTTCGACACAGTCGACCACCCCCTCCTCCTCAAAAAACTACACTCCCTCGGCCTCAGAGATTCTGCTCTCTCCTGGCTCTCATCCTACCTGTCACAACGCTCCTTCAGCGTTACCTATAATGCTACCACCTCCCCCCACTTCCCCTCTCTGTTGGGGTCCCTCAAGGCTCTGTCCTCGGGCCCCTTCTCTTCTCCATCTATACCTCCTCCCTTGGCCAACTCATACACTCTCACGGCTTCAACTACCACCTCTATGCCGACGACACACAAATCTATCTCTCAACCCCCCACCTCACCATCCCTTGGTCTCAGCCCGAATCACACACCTACTGAGCGACATATCAGACTGGATGTCGCTCCACTTCCTTAAATTGAACCTCTCCAAAACCGAGTTTCTTGTCTTCCCCCCAGCCCCGGACCCCACCCCCCATTGATTACTCCGTCACATCCAACAACGCTACCATCAAACCTGCCCTGCAGGCCAGAGTACTGGGTGTCATTCTGGACTCCAACCTATCCTTCCAGCCCCAAGTCCAATCTTTAACAAACTCGTGCAGACTCCACCTCCGCAACATCGCCAAAATCCGCACGTTCCTGACCCCAGAAACCACTAAACAGCTCATCCACTCCCTCATCATATCACGACTCGACTACTGCAACTCCCTCCTCACTGGCCTGCCTCGCCGCTGGCTATCCCCGCTTCAGTCCATCCTGAACACGGCTGCCAGACTCATTCACCTTTCCAACCGCTCTGTCTCCGCCACCCCCCTCTGCCAATCCCTCCACTGGCTTCCGATTGCGCAACGGATCAAATTCAAAATCCTAACGCTAACGTACAAAGCCGTCCACCATACTGCCCCGTACTACATCACCGACCTAATATCCAAGTACCACCCAGCACGCACACTCCGCTCCTCACAAGACCTCCTTCTCTCTAGTTCCCTGGTCTCCTCCTCCCATGCCCGCCTCCAGGACTTCTCCAGGGTGTCACCCATCCTCTGGAACTCCCTGCCCCAACCCATCAGATTATCACCTACTCTCCTCTCCTTTAGGCGCACCCTGAAAACCCATCTCTTCAGGAAGCCTACCCCACCCCCTGCTAACTTGCCGACCTCCTCCACTCTTCCTACCACTCCATCCCCCACAGCTATCTCCTCCTGTGCCACCACCACCCCCTCCCTCCTAGATTGTAAGCTCGAAAGAGCAGGGCCCTTGATCCCCTCATGTTTTGCATTGTATTGGTATTGTTCTGTCACATGTTCTGTCTCCCTTTGTAATGTACAGCGCTGAGCGAACCATTGGTGCTTTATAAATACTGTATAATTAATAATATAATAATAATAATGTTGTGAATATAAGTACTGTATGTATGTTTGTCCATCCTGCAGAAAATCGCACAATTCAAGAATGACCATTTCCTGGATTTGCATTTTGTATGATTCTCCACAGATCAGACAGGTTTTAATAAAAAAAAAAAAATATTCAGGATCATTGTTAATGAGTGACGTTAGTGACTATCCTGATTTTATTGTATCCAGCTGCTTAGTTTGGCCAGAGGGAGCAAATATAAAGACAGTGTTCTGCAACTGCTCTGTGTGCTTATACAAGACACAGAGGCTGGGTTTCAATGCTTTTCAGCATCCATCCAGCAGAGGGAGCCAGTGGGCATGAAGGGATTGAGAGCATCTTTAGGCCACTCTGAACTATGGGAAATGTAGTCTGGGAAAGAGGAACTTGCATAAAAATAAATTGAGTGGTGAACTACAACTCCCAGGTATACCCTTGTAACAGGAGGGGAAAGGAGCATATTTCTCCCAGGCTTTAGAGGAGAGACCTTTCTCTTGCTGCAGAGTGCATATCTCTGCTGCTATGTGTGTACTCATCGCCTGTAGTCTGAGGCATGAAGTAGAGTTGGAGTGCTGAGGACCGCAGTCAACCCTGAGTGCAGAGCCAGAAAGATTGCTGATAGCCAAGCATCCAAATCCGAGTGCACTGTGTGCCTTGGACTGGTGAGCGTCTGCTTACGGTGCTTAATTTTGAGTTAGAAAGGGGACTGACCATCCATCTGGTAGCCTTAAATGACTGGATGCAGAGTTTTAAAGGGACTCTACTTATGTGCACAACCATAAAGACTGGGCCCCACCAATTAGCCGGATAAAGATTGCAATTCAGGAGCCATATACTTACCAAGGAACCTGAACTGAGCTACTAATAGAGGTACCTCTCCTGGGATATATGTAATTATGTATATATATATATATATATATATATATATATATATATATATATATATATATTGCACTCTGAGGCATTTACTGACTTTTGACTGCAGAGAACTGCTATGGGATTATTTTAACTTACTGTGTGCAAACGGTTCCTTCTACCTGCTCATTGATATGTGTGTGTTGCTATGTGCTCTTAATTTGTGACAATATACATACTTTACCAAGTACTCTGGTGTTTTTTTCCTGACACCCCAATATAGTTGTCTGTAGGATACTAGTACTCACATAGGTTTTTGCAGTAAACACCTACTTAGCCAGGTGTGTCAGAGGGGACGAGGCTATTCACAGAGTGGAGGCATAAGAGCAGAGACCCGATATACCCAGCGGCTCCTCCGGGGCTAAGTGCTACTTAGTTATTAGTAACTGAGCTCTTAATCAAGTTAGATGACATCCCTGAGACATACAAGGTGGCGGTCTCATCATAGAGTCTTTAGCTCTTACCTCTGGCCATACGACAACCCCAGATCTGGTCCTTGCCTCCTTCTTGCACAAGACATAAGTCAATCAATATTATTGCACGCATTTATGGTGATATCCGTGTAGCTCTCTAATGGGGAGGCACATTGCACGTCCAACTCCTAAATCATTTGTAGATAAAAAGTATATTATTATGTGGCAGTACAATTGTTGTAGCAAAAAATCTGAGCGTCAATCTATCTGCAACCTCATTGTAGCAAATCACATGATGAGATACTAATCATTTCAAAATGATTAGTGTGTGTGTATATATATATATATATATATACATACACACACACATTATATATACACACACACATATATATATATATATATATATATATATACAGTATATATAGTGCTTTGAAAAATGATGTGCCCCCTTCCTGATTTATTTGTTTTTTATTTGTCACACTTACACTTTAGTACATTTTAATTTGAATACAACATTTAGCTTTTAAATGATTTCATTTATTAAGGGAAATAGGAACTCTGTGCACAGCACAGCCATGCAAAGCAGTGTGCTTACAGTGAAGCACAAACACAACACACATTGAAAAACGGCACACAGGTAACCCTTTGATCGCCCCAGATGTTGACCCCTTCCTGTCCAGTGCCATTAGTACAGTGTCATTGCTTTTTTTTAGTGCTGATTACTGTATTGGTGTCACTGGGGATGTCAGTGATACCAAGTCAGTTCCCCCCCCCAGTGTCAAAATGCCCGCCGTAGTCCCGCTATAAGTCACTGATCGCTGCCATTACTAGTAAAAAAAATGTTAAAATCCCAGTATCTGTACCGCCAATTGTAAATGCTACAACTTTCACGTAAACTAATTAATTTACATGTATTGGGATTTTTTTTTAGCAAAGACACGGAGCGGAATACTTTTTGCCCCAAATTTAAGATGAAATTTGAGGGGTTTTTTTTTTCTTGCACTTCTTAGCATTTTTTTACTGGTCATGTTTAATATTGTTGTTTTTTTTTTCAAAATTGCTGGTCAATTTTTTTTATTATAGTGCAAAAAAATAAAAACCGTACAGGGAATCAAATAACACCAAAAGAAAACTCTATTTGTGGGAAAAAAAGGATGGAAATTTAATTTGGGTGCAGCGTTGCATGACCGCGCAATTGTCAATTAAAGTAACGCACCGCTGTAATGCAAAAAAATGGCCTGGTCAGGAAGGGCGGGTAAATCCTCTGGAGGGCAAAGGTTAAATGGGTTTGGTGGGCTTACTAACCAATAGGGAGGTTTGGAGGAATGGGAGGACAGGCTTGACTTTAGCAATAAAAAGTCAACATTTGCATACAGTTCACAGTAGATCTGTAGGAGTATGTGTGTGTTCATTCATCTTACCGTGGGTTGTACATGGGCATTCTCTGGTCCCTTCACAAGGTAGTTTTTCTTGTGTAGATTGTTTTAGTTCTGGGGGGTTTGTCAATCTTCACAAATCCATTACTAGTCTTTTCTTGTAAAAAATTCTGGAAATGATAAAAGCATTTTTAGCACAGTAGTTGTATGTGTTTTTTGTCTTTTGGCATTTCTTTGTCTTAAGATTTTTGTTTTCACTGAAGTGAATAATTATCTTAGGACAGCCATGTGTTGATGAACAGAGTGAATGTGTGGTCAATAGCTCAGTGTCATTCAACATGGAAAACTGAGGACATACAGTGAGTGCAGAGGGTCATGGGCACACCACCTACGGAGGTCTCACCGTGGCACCCTGCGGTCACATACGGAACATCTCTGCATTATTGAGGGCCTCCCCACCACTGGGAATGGATCGGAAGAAAACCCAGTGTGTCACATGACTGAAAACTTCTGAAGAAGGTAAGTATTAAAAAAAATTATAAAATACAAAGCTGGGACCTCCATAGGGGGAAGGGGGTGACTGAAGGCTGGGAGGATGAGCCCAAAATTGGGCTTTAAGTTAAGATTACATTTTAAGATTATCTTAGTATTTAGGGAGTTAGGTTTAGTTTTAGTCCTCTTTCACACGGGCGTTCCGTATGTCCGATTTTCATCTGTCCGTTTACGGATGAAAAACGGACCCCCCATGTATTTCTACAGACTTGTGGATGTAAACGGATGAACATCTTTTTACATACGTTAATGTTCGCATCCGTTTTTTTGAACGGAAGAAAACCCTATTTTTATTCCGCAGAAAAAAATGGAACAGATAAAACAGATGTAAACGAATGTAAGACGGATGAAAAACGGATCTAAACAGATGAAAAAATTGATGTAAACGGATGAAAAATGGATGTAACGGATGAAAATGGATGTAAACGGATCTAAAGGAATGTAAACAGATCTAAACAGATGAAAAACGGATGTAAAGGAATGTAAACGGATGTAAAATAGATCTGTGCTTTTCCGCCCAATGTTTAAAACTAAAAAACCGCCCCGGCCCCCATAACTTCCATTGGCTGGTTTCATTTACCTGGTCTACTGGTGCAAACGCAGGCATTAGGTACAGGTGAATTTTATACTCCACACATTTGCTTCCAGCTTTTTTGAAGTACAAGAGAACTTTTTCCATGTATTGGGATGTACAGTTGTGGCCAAAATTATTCAACCCCCAATGCTGTAAAGGGGTTTAGGGACTATAGTGTACATTTGGAATTGTATTCAGAATCAAATCCTACAAGGACGTTGTAACTACCCAAATGCAACTAAAATGACATCAATTGTTTTATGTAATACAGTAGTAAATGGTTCTTATGTGGTTTCTTCATTGCCACAATTATTCAACCCCCTTAAAGACTACCACTCTGAAGAACAGAGGTTCATACAGGTGCTTTCCATCAGGTATTGAAAACACCTGTGGATGTCACCGAGCAGCAATCAAGCATAATAAGCACCAATTAGGCAGCTTTAAAATGACTGTGATACTCAGCTCCTTCTAGACATTTACTGGTGTGGTTACAAACATGGTGAAGGCAAGAGAATGGTCCAGGAAGACAAGAGAAGAGGTGATTTCTCTTCACAGGAAGGGCAATGGCTATAAGAAGATTGCAAAGATGTTAAACATTACCAAGAGACACCTTAGGAAGCATCATTCGCAAATTCAAGGCAAGGGCACTGTTGAAACGCTACCTGGTCGTGGCAGAAAGAAGATGCTGACTTCGACTGCTGTGCGCTACCTGAAGCGTAGAGTGGAGAGAAGTCCCCGTGTGACTGCTGAGGAACTGAGAAAAGATTTGTCAGAATGTGGGTACAGAAGTTTCAGCCCAGACAATAAGACGCACACTGCGTAATGAAGGCCTCCGTGCCAGAACTCCCAGGCGTACCCCCTTGCTGTCTCCAAAGAATAAGAAGAGTCGACTGCAGTATGCCAAAAGCCATGTGGACAAACCACAAAAGTTGTGGGATAGGGTGTTGCTGTGGACTGAATGAAACAAAATTAGAACTGTTTGGGCCCATGGATCAAACGCTATGTTTTGGAGGAGGGAAGAACAAGGCCTATGATGAAAAGAACACCTTGCCTACTGTGAAGCATGGTGGAGGGTCAATCATGCTTTGGGGCTGTTTTGCTGCTGCAGGTACAGGGAAGCTTCAGCGTGTGCAAGGTACCATGAATTCTCTTCAGTACCAGGAGATATTGGATGGAAACGTGATGCAGTCCGTCACACACCTGAGGCTTGGGAGACGTTGGACCTTTCAACAGGACAATGATCCCATAGCATACCTCCAAGTCCACTAGAGCATGGTTGCAAGAGGAAAGGCTGGAACATTTTGGAGTGGCCATCGCAGTCACCAGACTTAAATCCGATTGAGAACCTCTGGTGGGACTTAAAGAAAGCAGTTGCAGTGCGCAAGCCTAAGAATGTGACTGAACTGGAGGCCTTTGCCCATGAAGAATGGGCGAAGATACCCCAGTAGATCGCTGCAAGACACTTGTGTCAAGCTATGCTTCACCAGTTTTTTAAAAGCTGTTATAACTGTAAAAGGATGCTGTACTAAGTACTAAGATTGAATGTCACTTGGGGGTTGAATAAAACTGATAATGCTGTGAGCACAGAAAAGACATTTGTGGTTATTTCATTATAACTGTTATGTTATATTTGTCTGACCTACAAGTGCCTCTTTAATGTAAATGTAAGCAAGATGACTGAATGATCAAAAGCAATGTCCAAACTGGCCAAAACACTCAATTTCAGTGGGGGTTGAATAATTTTGGCCACAACTGTACTTGGTCAACGCTTTTGGTAACAAGTTAAAGAAAAAAAAATCGTTAAAGAAAAAAAACCCAAGTGAGGAAAACGAGGGATTTTCCAGAACGACGTGGAACGGGAAGAAGAACTTGTGTTGGTGTTTCCACACTCAGTTTCCATCTTTGAAATGAGCACATTTAATCCAAGACATGTCTCCACTCAGTTCTGGAAAACAAGATGCCAAAGTATACACATATATATCATACATACATACATATATACTGTACATACATATATACATACATACATACATACATATATATACATACATACATACATACATATATACATACATATATACATACATACATATATACATACATATATACATACATACATACATACATATATACATACATACATACATATATACATACATACATACATACATACATATATACATACATACATGCAGTAGCATTTCTATCATAATCTTACTGTAAATGTAACATTATTCTATGCAATGTAACCTTTTTGAAACAGCTTGTGACGGGAGTGACTTTGGGTGGGGGCCCATGGAACACAGCCCCCTTTGGAGAGGTGGGGAGACCCCTGTCTCAGCTTACATTAATGTAACGGGGAACCGGACCCCGACACTATGCACTAGGGTATTTCCGTTAGACTCCCGCTTCCCTGTCCGAACACAGATCCACGGACACCTACCGCTGACCATAAAGATCAAGATGAGACAGCACCAGACTTGTATTAAAATTGGAAATGGACTGCTTTATTTAACACAGACACAAGATATATACACAGGGCGGGGCAATACATTTAGTAACAAGAGACACACAGCAGACACCCCCCACCAAGCCAATACCCAAACACACCCCATAATAGTTTGCTCCCAAGCAAGACACACAATAGAACAATGGGACCCACCATGGCAGTAAACAATGAACAACTCCCCACACCCCACCTATACATGTCTACACAATATCAGGAACATTCCACCCCTGTACCCCTAACAGCCACAGGGTGACCTATACACATAATAGGGATATGGGGTATGAGCTGAGACAGGGGTCTCCCCACCTCTCCAAAGGGGGCTGTGTTCCATGAGCCCCCCACCCAAAGTCACTCCCATCACACAGCTCTCCACTTTAATGTTTTAAACAAAAGTTGCCAAAGTACTACTCCTCCTTTCCACACTCCAGAACTGCCCTCCATGTTCTCTTTAGCTGTTTGTAGGCAGGTGCAGGATTTATTCTCCACTGCATGGTGGTGCTCGACTGCAGCGGCAATACAGATGGGAGAGGAAAGTTGAGGAAAACCAGGTTTCTCTATGACTGCCTTGGTCACACAGGAAGTGATCTGGTTGGATGCTCACACCCCATGTGACCCTGGCAGCCATCTTGGGTCAGGCAGTGTCTATTTAAGAACCAGCAAACACAAATACTCCTGCGCTTGGGGATGGACTCAATGTAGTCTAGAAACCACATCATGAATGTCCTGGAATATGCACCCTTTGCTGCCCCTCAAAGAACGGGGAAATCCAAATATACTGAATGAAGAAAGAACAAATAGAGGGCGCACGGGCACTAGGGCATTACCATAAAAAATGTTTAATAAAGAATTAAAATAGGTGTTGTACTCACAAACATCAGGAAAAGTCAAAGGCACCTCATAAAAGAACAGCTGGGTCAACACCGCGCTACGTCACTGTCCACAATGGGGAGTGGAGACATCCAATAGGCTGATGATTTCGAGGACTTGCAGCTCTTCCTCAGCCAACTGACCAAATATCTGCACCCTCTTTTATATGTTCACATACCAGTATAACCAAAAGGTCACATGTGGGTGGGGGGGAGGAGTCACAGGGGCTATTTGTGTTTGCCTTTCACAATGTTAATAGCCCCTGCGACTCCCTCCCCCCCGCCTTGGGCAGTGTCCGGGATGGCCCACATGTGACCTTTGGTTATACTAGTAGTGAAACATATAAAAGAGGGTGCCGACATTTGGTCAGTTGGCTGAGGAAGAGGCAAGTCCTCGAAACTCGTCAGCCTATTGGATGTCTCCACTCCCCATTGTGGACAGTGCTGACCCCATGCTGTTCTTTTATGACGTGCCTTTGACTTTCATGATGTTTGTGAGTACAACACCTACTTTTATTTCTTTATTAAACATTTTTTTATGGTAATGCACTCGGACCCGTGCCCTCTGTTTGTTCTTTCTTCATTCAGTGTCTATTTAAGACTCTGACCCCTGGGTTTGATGCCCTCAATACAAGCAGTAGTGTAGGAAACAGGTTCCCATGACTGTCAAGGACAGTGCTAGAAAGTTCTGGTGGAGGACAGTAGGAGAGAGCAGGGACTACATCTACTTTCTCAGGAAGCTATCGCTTTGGGTGGGGATTGGCCAGGCCACACTCCGCTCCTTGTGGCAGATGCTGTTAGCATCCCTGAGCCTTCAGACCATTGTCCTTTCTTCTGCACAGTTGTAAGTGGCACCACACTGGAGAGTCCCCATTCCCACTGAGCCTGTTTGTACCGTTGAACCACTTTTATATTACATCATTATTTGCAAATCGGGACTCTGTGCTTACTGCCCGCTACACCACACTGCACCTTCCCAACATACTACCCACCGCTGGTCTTCCAGGTGCCATGATGTCTACCACCCTTCAACCCACTTCCTTCAAGCCAAGGCTGGCATGGAGATGCACTTCAAGGCTCACAGAAAAATGCAGAAGAGAACAACTGTCAGGAACGTCCATTCCAGCCAATAAGAAGATCGCCACCTGTGGAAATCACAAGAACATATGGGCGCAACGTCCAACACAGATAGTGGTGCCTAGCAGGCTAATTAAACATGAGTTCTGCATAGAATCATTGCTAATTTTTTTTTTTCAGTTTTTATTCCTGCAATTCCTTGGCTATTGACCTGGCTTTGGTCTGACATGCTTCTGGATTATCCTTGTTTGCCTTCATTGCTGCTCATCTCCATTACTGAACTTCGGACATTTGACCCAAGATTTCGACTTGGTACCTCAAGTTCCTGACCTTGATTTTGCCTATGATTTGGTAAGTTCCCTCTCAGCTGTTTCTGAACATGGCAGAGCTTGTGACCTGTACTCCACTCATAACTGAACTTGCTGCGACCTGGGTTTTGCCTACCAACTGTACTTTTGCCAGTTCTGTACTGGCCTGATACCAGCTCTCCCAAGGTCTTCATTTGCAGATCCTTGGCACATGGGCCCTTCCATCTCCTTTTCCCGACCCTATTGCAACTTCCAGGTTGCTGGCATGGGAATTGTGCAAGAGGAGACTCTTGACTCCTCATACAAGTATATGAGATACATAATAGCAATGGCTGATGTCATAAGACTGTCTATAGGAAATGAAGAACGGAAGCATCACATCTGAACCTTCAACGTCCAGATACAGCTTTGTTTCAAAGGAATGTCACCTAGCCACCGTGTTTTTCCATCAAACAACATCCCCTAATATCAAAGCTTTAAGGTTGATTTAAATTACACTTTTTATAGATGTAAGGTTTTAAACAGGAGCTCTCAATCTTTCAGCAACTGGTTCGAATGTCAGCCTAAAATCAGCTTGTTGACAGATTGAAAGGGGATGTTTGTATGACACCCAAAGCACAATGGCTTTTGGTGCCAATTCCTTTGTATTTGATATTGGAATAAAGCTATGTATTTGGCGATGGTGAAGTTTCCCGGTGTGGCACTTCAACTCTTGATTTCCTTCTGGTCACAAAGACCGAGGAGCAGAGTGATAGAAGAAGTTCTGTGGCGTGGGAGAAGAAGCCTACCTGTAATTCAGATACCCTGACCGACAACCCTTAGACCTCTGTGCTTCCACTCCAGTTACTCCTAATACAAACCATCTGACAAAACTGTGGAGCAGTGAGGTGAAGGCCCCAGCAGGCAGAACCAGGAAGAGCTGTGGGGGAACCCAGGAACGCTCCTGGATATGTTGGTTTTTCTTCAGACTTCACATGGAAAGATTTCCCAGAATTATAGTGGTGTTCGGCAGTGTGGGCAGGGCTGGTGTTTCCACTAGGCAAGCTAGTTGGCTGCCTATGGTGCACTGCCGGCGCAGCCAGACCATGGCACTCTCTCTGTGAGGGATGCTGCCATTGTCATGAATAATCCTCCAGCTGAGGGGAGGGGCAGCAAAGTGGAGGAAAAAAGAACGAGGAAGATGCCGAGTGTCTGGGGCCAGTGTAGCAGCTTAGCTGCCTGCTTTTAAAAACCAGTGTTCCTCTCAGACTCAGTCCTTTACTGCAAGCTGGGCTGGCCATATGCTGATCACTGTGGAGTTCTAGGCACTTCTTTTCCCATTCCCCCTTAGCGGAGGTGTGGAACTGCAGGAGGAAGATAATGTCTGACTCTGATATCCTCCCGTCTGGTTGAATGTGACCATCCATCGCATGTGCAATGTGTCAAGTGATGATGACATCCATCACAATCCCCCACAAATGCCTCTTCTAGTGCCTGCTGATCTGTGGTCAGTGTTGGTGGTGTGTTGTGTCAGATCTGTGACTCTGTGGGGATCACTCAGTTTAGGTGTTTCTCTGTGTGTGGGGGCTGGGGGGCCTGCTGTCACATTGTTTTATCTCCCCCATTGCCTGGGGAATTCCAGCCTGGGATCTGTCAGAGTAGTGGATCCATCACCCTCCACTCACTGCAACTGGTCACGCCGCCACTGCCAGCCACTGATACAGTCCATCTGTCACACTTGATGGTGTCTTTATATTGGTGCTGCTGGCATTTTTATGGCACTTAATTTGCAAATTAAAAGAAATTTTAGCAGGTTCATGTTCTGTCGGTTCAATATTTTCTACTGTTGTTTATTTAAAATTTTCTACTTTTTTTTTTGGTGGGGGGGGGGCAGCAAGTAGCTGGGCAGCAGGAGAGTGAACGTTCATGAATTTTCTTTTAATAGTATGGCTTGATATGAAGATTTTTATAGTTGATATTTTATAGATTTATAGAAGATTTATAGTAGTTTAGAGAGGGTCACTGTAATGTTAGGTTGTTTCTGCTTCTGTGAGATGTAGAGCTATAAGCAACATTCAGTGCAAATTATGTGTAACTTTGACTTACCTTTCAAGCATAGATAATGTGGAAGTACAAGAACCGCAGACACTACATTTGGCTCTACTGGTGTCTTAATGTTGAACAGAGGTCCAGGACTCCAGATTCTTGGAGCTCTGGATTGCCCATGTATTTAGACCAAGAATCCAGTCCATACTCAATAGTTACCGGACGGGTCACCTGGAATTTAATCCCGGTCTCTAAACAGCAGAAGCATCCGGCACATTTAAGTTCCAACCTGCATGAGTGAGAAATAGAGATTAGCCACTGAGGTCCATCATGAAGAACCCTGATAGGGCCATTTAAAACTATTTAAAGCTGATGATTGTTTCAGCCAAAGTATTGCAGAGTCTTACAGGGTCTGTAAAGTAGATGTAAACCCTAATGCAGGCCATAGACGGGTCGAAAACCGGCCGTTTTTTATATAAAAAAAAAAAAATTGGTTGTTCGATCAGCCAACGTTACCACCAATGGTAAAAAAATTGGCCGATTTTCGTCCTGTCTACGGCTGGCATTTAACCCCATAATACTTCTGTCCCTGCAGAGAGCTCCGCTATTATATTTTACATGAAAAAGTCCTGCAGTTGCAACAATGTATCCATTTGTATCCATTTCTGATACAGATGTTTTTATTTGGATACAAATAGATACATTGTTGCAACCGCAAGACTTTTTTCATGTTAAATATAATAGCGGACTGGAATTCTTATTCTTCTTTTTTTTTCTTCTTCTTTTTCTTCTTCTTTTTTCTTCTTCTTTTTCTTATTCTTCTTCTTTTTCTTTTCTTTTTCTTCTTTTTCTTCTTGCAGGTCGCAGCTAATGCGTAGATTTTTTTATCGATTAAAACGATCGGCCGATTTGCCCATCATTGCTGGGAAAATCGGCCCGATCATCAAAATTGGCTGCGAATTTTCCAACTTGACCAATAAAAAAAAAGTGCCAAAACCCCAAAAAATGGCCGACCAATTAACCCACTAACGGTGCGAAAATCAGCCGATTTTCGACCCGTCTATATAGGCAGGCCATAAATGATGAGATTTTCTTTCCTGCAGCCAGGGGTTGATGGGGGAATCCCTCCTGCAGAGCTATTGTGCTCTTTCGGAGGGGGGGGAGCTGTCCCGGGCGTGACAATACAGTGATTACTGCTAGAAGTTGTAATAGCTGTAAAAATCACATGAAACATCTGACATGCTGGTTGTACAACAATCAACTTGGGTACAATCAGCCTGCCCATGGATGGTTGAAATCTATTCAAATTGATCAGATTCAAACCATCTATGGCCGGCTTAAACTGAATGACCTTTGGTTTGCGAATGCACCAAGTATAAAGAACGTCTCCCATGTTTTTAAATAAAATTCAGTTTTTTTTTCCCCTTTGTAATCTTTTGTGGCATATCAGTGCTGCTGATCTCCTTCACCCTCTTCCTGTCCTCATGCACTCTATAGATGGCTGCATGGCATTTCTCATGGTGACAATGGTAGACCATGCCTGCAGAATGTGTGTCATCATGAACATTTCTAGTCTTCGTTGGAAAAGCAATAATGCAGGACAAAAGCAGGAGACAGTTGTCACACTATTACAGGAAGGGCCTGAGCAGAGACCTTTATGGCAGGGCAGTTTGTGGACCCTGACCTTCCCATCCTTATAAGCTTCTTGGACATTTCATTCCAAAATCACGAACAGTGATTGATATGAGGGCCCCGCCCTTTGCGTGTGGCTATAACAGCTTCCGTTTGTCTTCGAGCAATATTTTGAAATGTGTGTGTGAGATTTTGTGCAAATCCGGTATGGATGTTTGGATGAGAAGACCTAGCTTGAAATCCTGGAGGTATTTAAAGCAGAACTTCACGCAAAAAGAGGAAGTTTCTGCTTTTCTGCCTCCCCCCCCCCCCCCCCCCCCCCCCCCCCATAAACATTTGGTCTCTTTTTTTTTTTCCGGAAGGAGCAGGTATCTGTTTTGACAGGTACCCACTCCCACTTTTGCCCGGATCACCTAGGCCAGTGGTGGGCAACCTTTTTTTTCAACTGAGCCAAATCTCGCCAAAACCACGATTGAAATTTATTTTGAGAGCCACATTTTTAAAACTGAAAATACATAGGATGGTACACTGTTTTTTAGTTTCAATAAGTTTTTATAGTAATTCATCCCCCATAGTAATTCATCCCCCATAGTAATTCATCCCCCATATAGTAATTCATCCCCCATATAGTAATTCATCCCCCATAGTAATGCATCCCCCATATAGTAATTCATTCCCCATATAGTAATTCATCCCCCATATAGTAATTCATTCCCCATATAGTAATTCATCCCCCATAGTAATTCATCCCCCATATAGTAATTCATCCCCCATATAGTAATTCATCCCCCCTATAGTAATTCATCCCCCATATAGTAATTCATCCCCCATATAGTAATTCATCCCCCCTATAGTAATTCATCCCCCATAGTAATTCATCCCCCCCTATAGTAATTCATCCCCCATATAGTAATTCATCCCCCCTATAGTAATTAATCCCCCATATAATAATTCATCCCCCATATAGTAATTAATCCCCCATATAATAATTCATCCCCCATATAGTAATTCATCCCCCATAGTAATTCATCCCCCATATAGTAATTCATCCCCCATAGTAATTCATCCCCCCATATAGTAATTCATCCCCATATAGTAATTCATCCCCCATATAGTAATTCATCCCCCATATAGTAATTCATCCCCCCCCCTATAGTAATTCATCCCCCTATATTAATTCATTCCTCATATAGTAGTAGTAAGTAAGTAGCAAGTAGTAAGCCAAGTCCCCCCTGTGTCAATTCACTTACCTTTGCTCCGCGCGTTCTTCTCGCCGTGTTCCCGCGCCGTTCCGATCTTCAGGGCGGACTGTGAGAGGAGCCTAGCTCCTCTCACGTTCGTCACACTGCCCCGCCTACACACATCCTGACAGCCAATCACTGGCTATCAGGATGTGAGTGGCAGCGAGACTGGCCAATCATTGCATTTGAGCGCGCTGCCCTGGCTGTTTTTTTTTTGTCCTGACTTGTGGGGCGGCCGCCCGAAAGGAGGGAGGGGAGCGGGCGCCCGGCACACAGAAGAGCCGCATTAAATTGTGTAAAGAGCCGCATGTGGCTCGCGAGCCGCGGCTTGCTGACCACTGACCTAGGCGATCCAATTCGAAGTTCACCCCCCCCCCCTTCTGGGACACACCACAGGTCCCAGAAGACTGTAGGTCCATGCAGCACAATGCAGCAGAATGTCAGCTGTGGAGCCACAAGGCGTCACAGCCAGTTTCCCTTAGTTAAGATGCAAAGACCAGTGAAGAACCAGCTCAGGTGAGGACAGCCCTGGATCCCTGGACAGGTAAGTATCTGGGGGAGAACAAAGCTCCTCTTTAATAGGGTCGAGGTCAGGGCTCTGTGCAGGCAACTTCAATTCCTTCACACCTAACTCATCAAACCATGTCTTTAAGGAGCTCTCTTTGGGGAACAGTCATGCTCCAACAGTAATGGGTCTTCACCCCAAAGGCTGAAAGAGCACATTTGTCTGAAATGTTTTTGTATGTTGTGGCAGTACCAGTACCCTTTGCTGGAGACACCTGAAGTGAATCATTTGGAGAGTTGTCCACATACATTTGGCCATATAATGCATAAAATAATAATAGTAACCAGACTGTTATTCGTACCTGTATGTATTTCCACTTATATTTGGCATAACTGGAATATCAGCAGGGTCATGATTCTAAGATAACGTAGAAAAAATGAAAAGAAAAATTGTTTAAAAAATGTGTTACATTTCTTCTAGGAATTTATAACAGTAGAGTTTGACTTGAAAGCAACTAACCTTTTTTTTATATCAGTGTAATTATGTTTTATAATTATCACCTAATTGGAAGATGGGAGTTATCATATGTATTACAGTATATAACCAATGTCGGTATTGTTCATATGAATCGGGTTGTCACAGCTCTGGGCCCTTGATGGCTACTATACTCTGAAAGTTTAACCATTTCTGTGGCTAACAGCCACCGGTGTATTAGCTATCCCTAATCCTAGTCTTTACGTGATCCTCCAGTTCTGGAAATGTGCAACCTAGTTGTTAGCGCAGTCTGGAAAGAAATAACTCTTAAACTACTTCTTAAAGTGTTACTAAACCCCGGACCCTTCATTCACTATATCCGCTCTCCCCGGACCCTGCATTCACTATTTCCGCTCTCCCCCCAGACCCTTCATTCACTATTTCCGCTCTCCCCAGACCCTTCATTCACTATATCCGCTCTCCCCAGACCCCGCATTCACTATATCCACTCTCCCCAGACCCTGCATTCACTATATCCAGTCTCCCCGGACCCTGCATTCACTATATCCGCTCTCCCCAGTCCCTGCATTCACTATATCCGCTCTCCCCGGACCCTGCATTCACTATATCCGCTCTCCCCGGACCCCGCATTCACTATATCCGCTCTCCCCGGGACCCTGCATTCACTATATCCGCTCTCCCCGGACCCTGCATTCACTATATCCGCTCTCCCCCGGACCGTGCATTCACTATATCCGCTCCCCCCAGACCCCACATTCACTATATCCGCTCTCCCCGGACCCTGCATTCACTATATCCGCTCTCCCCGACCCTTCATTCACTATATCCGCTCTCCCCCGGACCCCAATTCACTATATCCGCTCTCCCCGGACCCTGCATTCACTATATCCGCTCTCCCCAGACCCTTCATTCACTATATCCGCTCTCACCGGACCCTGCATTCACTATATCCGCTCTCACCGGACCCTGCATTCACTATATTTGGTCTCCCCGGACCCCGCATTCACCATATCCACTCCCCCCGGACCCCGCATTCACCATATCCACTCTCCCCCGGACCCCGCATTCACCATATCCGCTCTCCCCCGACCCTGTATTCACTATATCCGGTCTCCTCGGACCCTGCATTCACTGTATCTGCTCTCCCCAGACCCCGCATTCACTATATCCGCTCTCCCCCGGACCCTGCATTCACTATATCCACTCTCCCCCCAGACCCTGCATTCACTATATCCAGTCTCCCCGGACCCTGCATTCACTATATCCGCTCTCTCCCCGGACCCCTGCATTCACTATATCCGCTCTCCCCCCCGGACCCTGCATTCACTATATCCGCTCTCCCCCGAACCCCGCATTCACTATATCCGCTCTCCCCGGTCCCTGCATTCACTATATCCGCTCTCCCCGGACCCTGCATTCACTATATCCGCTCACCCCGGACCCCGCATTCACTATATCCGCTCTCCCCAGACCCTGCATTCACTATATCCGCTCTCCCCGGACCCTGCATTCACACTATATCCGCTCTCCCCGGACCCTGCATTCACTATATCCGCTCTCCCCAGACCCTCCATTCACTATATGCGCTCTCCCCAGACCCCGCATTCACTATATCCGCTCTCCCTGGACCCCGCATTCACTATATCCGCTCTCCCCCGTACCCGGCATTCACTATATCCCTCTCCCCGGACCCCACATTCACTATATCCGCTCTCCCCCAGACCCCGCATTCACTATATCCGCTCTCCCCGGACCCTGCATTCACTTCATCCACTCTCCCCGGACCCCGCATTCACTATATCCGGTTTCCCCGGACCCTGCATTCCCTATATCCGCTCTCACCGGACCCCGCATTCACTATATCCGCTCTCACCGGACCCTGCATTCCCTATATCCGCTCTCACCGGACCCTGCATTCACTATATTTGGTCTCCCCCGGACCCCGCATTCACCATATCCACTCCCCCCCGGACCCCGCATTCACCATATCCACTCCCCCCGGACCCTGCATTCACTATATCCGCTCTCCCGGACCTGTATTCACTATATCCGCTCTCACCGGACCCTGCATTCCCTATATCCGCTCTCACCGGACCCTGCATTCACTATATTTGGTCTCCCCGGACCCCGCATTCACCATATCCACTCCCCCCGGACCCCGCATTCACCATATCCACTCCCCCTGGACCCCGCATTCACTATATCCGCTCTCCCCGGACCCTGTATTCACTATATCCGGTCTCCTCGGACCCTGCATTCACTGTATCTGCTCTCCCCGGACCCTGCATGATGATGATGAGAGGTTTTGAGATCATGAAAGGTTCCCTCCACCCTTGCTGGATGATTGATTGATATATTTCATATTATGGAGAAAGTAAAAGTAGGATATGAAACATACACCTGTGGGCAGCAACACCCCCCAAACTCCCAGGTAGACATGAGTCTGGAGTTATGAAAGGGAGATCTTACTGTTGGAGAATACAAGTAAGGTACTAGGGGCTAAATTTGCCCACCAAGCTCCAACTTAAATTGAACCAACACCTTGGGTGGTCTGACCTGTTAGTCTGGTGAAGGGAAGGGCCGCACGCAAATGCTGGCCAAACACTTGAGAAATGTTCTATCAATTTTAACCAATCTTCCATCACAATGGTGATCAAATGGATCTTGGCAACCTTTTATCAAAAGTCTTAAACAAAAATATAAAATGATCAACACTGTTGGTGTTAGGTGGGAGGGGGGAGGATGTTATGGATAGAGAATAATTACTACTGTGCATTTTCAAAAATCCAAAATAAAATAAAACAGAATGAAGTCTTACCCTCCCACAGAGGTCACAATCCATTTCATCTTTATGGGAAGAAAAAGAGGCTGAAGTTGATGCAAATAAAAAGTGTCCCTCGGACTGAGCTAGAAGAGAACAAATATTAATATTACAATATTGAGAATTGTGGTGACTGTAGAGATTGTTTCTGTGTACGATCTATAACAGTAAAACATTGGAACTCCAGACAAAGTTTTCTAGTTTTAGCCACAGTAGGGGTTTTGGAACCATTGTCAGTTTTTCTTGTCCACCATGGATAGCTAACTCCACACTTCCTGGGGGGTGCAATAGTCTCCCCAAGGAGGATGTCGGGAAAATGGAAAACCTCACAGGAGATGTAGCCCTATCCCACAGTACCCAAATCTAGAATAAAGCTTTAGCAGGAGTTCCAGCCCTGAAACCAGTGCCAACTCTACTACCAGTACCACCTCTGCTACCAGAACCAGTCCTGCTACCAGTATCATCTCTACTATCAGAACCAGTCCTGCTACCTGTAGCATCAGCTCTACTAAGAACTATTGCCTCTGCTCTACTACCAGTACCAGTACCATCTCTACTACCAGTACTAGATCTGCTACCAGAACCAGCCTTCCTACCAGTACCAGTACCAGTCCTGCTGCCAGTACTAGCTCTACTACCAGTACCGCCTCTGCTACCAGTACTGTCTCTACTACCAGTACCACCTCTGCTACCAGAACCAGTCCTGCTACCAGTATCATCTCTACTATCAGAACCAGTCCTGCTACCTGTACCATCTCTGCTATCAGAACCAGTCCTGCTATCAGAACCAGTCCTGCTACCAGCATCAGCTCTACTACCAGTATTGCCTCTGCTACCAGTACCATCTCTACTACCAGTACTAGCTCTGCTATCAGAACTAGTCCTGCTACCAGTAAGCCCAGCCTTCCTGCTACAGCAGTACCAGTCCACTGCTGCCAGTATTCTGCTACTCTTGCCACTACCTGCTACCAGTACCGCCTCTGCTACCAGAACCAGTCCTGCTACCAGTACTGTCTCTACTACCAGTACCAGCTCTGCGATCAGAACCAGTCCTTGCTACCAGTACCAACCTTCCTATCAGTACCAGTCCTGCTACCAGTACAGCCCACTACCAGTTTCACTTCTGCTATCAGGATATTCTGCTACCAGTCCAGATTGCTACCAGTCCTGCTACCAGTCCAATTCTGCTACCAGTACCTGCTACCAGTACCAGCCTTCCTACCAGTACAAGTCCAGCTACCAGTACAGCCCACTACCAGTTTCACTTCTGCCATCAGGATATTCTGCTACCAGTCCAGATAGTGCTACCATCCAGATTGCTACCAGTGCTACCAGTACCAGCCTTCCAGTACCAGTACCAGTACTGTCTTGTTACCAGTACAGCCCACTACCAATTCCACTTCTGCTACCACAACATTCTGCTACCAGTACAAGCCTGCTACGAGTCCTGCTTTCTGTGTGCTCTGCTTTCCAGAGCAACTTTGCCACTAGTGCATCTAGCTAGCTTACACAACAGTTACAGACAGTCATCTTTCAGCTTTCTGAGGATCTACACGCTTCAGCATCCATAAGTAAACATTGGGTAACCTGGGGGTAGCTTGCAGCTGCATCGAACCTCCCATGAGGTGGTCCCTGGTGGAACAACCACTATCCTTCTCTAACCTCCACTGCTTCTGTTCCAATGAAAACCTTAAAACTATAAACTTCCCATTACTTTTTGTACCTGGTGATAACGGTCATCTGGACAAAGAGATTGTGAATCTCCCAGTGGGGATTCAGATGTGATAAAAACACAGACAAAGGTTCCAAACCTTTCCAACACTATTCAAAATTACAAATAAATGTTTTGGATAGAGACACACATCAGTAAGCTTTATCTAAAAACTGAAATGGAAAGACCTGAATGAAATAATGAAACAGAAGAACCAATATGAATGATAAGACCAGGTACCAAAGCTGGATTTAAAAGGCTTGAATGAAATTATGAAAGAGAAGAACCTAGTATGAATGGTAAGAACAGGTACCAGGGCCAGATTTGAGAGGCTTGAATTTAATAATAAAAGAAGAACCTAGTATGAATGGTGAGAACAGGTACCAGGGTCAGATTTAGGAGGCTTGAATAAAAATAATGAACGAGAAGAACCTGATATGAATGGTAAGAACATTCAGTTAAAATGGTAAGAACAGGTACCATGGCCAGATTGAAAAGGCTTGAATGAAACAATGAAAAAGAAGAACCTAGTAGGAATGGTAAGAACAGGAACAAGGCCTGGATTTAAGAGGCTTGAATGAAGCAATGAAAGATAAGTACCTAGTATGGATGGTAAGACCAGGTACCAGGGCTGAATTTGCAATTGGGCACAATGATTACATGCCTTTAGGTGACACAAGCAAATAGCCAACTTCCCCCCGTGTAATTATTGGCCACATGTGTTTTCAACATCAGTAGGAATATTCATGTCAAATACATTTATTCACAATATTCTATACCAGGTTAGGACCACAAATGTTCTGTTTTAAAGAGGTGACCCTACAGAGGGGTGTAAATTAGGAAGTGGAAAGTTTTACACCTAAAGGTTAAAGGGATAAAAATCTTGGTCTACTGGATGCATACAATATGGCAGGAACTTACTGCTTTCCTCTGCTGGCATACCATCCCTCTTCTGCATTTCTGCTATAAGTATTCTGTTATGTTTCTTCAGGATCTCCAAAAAGGTGTCCTTGTCCTCCGTATCCCAGACAAAGACGTATTGATAGAGCTGCCTCATCTTCTCCTGGGAGGTCCGTTTCTGTGAATGTTTTTGCATTCTAGTTCCGATAGCAGATCCTCTTCCAGGAGCTCATGTAGAATGGTGTCTACTTTCTCAGTCATATTTATCAGGACCTCCTGATGTTTATGCACAAAATGCCGCATGCCTGGAATATTCAGAATCATCAACATAACCATCAATTTCACATCACCGGACAAAAAGGGAAATAACAACGGTTTTAAATGGAATCTGTCAGGATATAAAGCTGGAACTGCCATTGCTATTTTGTTTTTAAAGAAGAACTGCCATTTTTCCCATCAGGGCATATCTTTGTAAACCTCCCTTGAACCCCTGACACCCCCTTGCCAACATTCCTATGTAGCTTCTGCCTCCATCGCAGCCAGTGCCAATATCTTCTGCTGCTTTCTTCAATAACTGTTGCTATCTGTTCTATACCCCCTTGTTGCTTTCTCCAATACCTATTGCTTCCTCCAATACCCATTGCTTCCTCCAATACCCATTGCTTCCTCTAATACCTGTTGCTTCCTCCAATACCTGTTGCTTCCTCCAATACCTGGTGCTTCATCCAATACCTGTTGCTTCCTCCAATACCTGGTGCTTCCTCCAATACCTGGTGCTTCATCCAGTACCTGGTGCTTCCTCCAATACCTGTTGCTTCCTCCAATACCTGGTGCTTCATCCAGTGCCCAGTGCTTCCTCCAATACCCAGTGCTTCCTCCAATACCTGTTGCTTCCTCCAATACCTGGTGCTTCCTCCAATACCTGGTGCTTCATCCAGTGCCCAGTGCTTCCTCCAATACCCAGTGCTTCCTCCAATACCTGTTGCTTCCTCCAATACCTGTTGCTTCCTCCAATACCTGGTGCTTCCTCCAGTGCCAAGTGCTTCCTCCAATACCCAGTGCTTCCTCCAATACCTGTTGCTTCCTCCAATACCTGGTGCTTCCTCCAATACCTGGTGCTTCATCCAGTGCCCAGTGCTTCCTCCAATACCCAGTGCTTCCTCCAATACCCAGTGCTTCCTCCAATACCCATTGCTTCCTCCAATACCCAGTGCTTCCTCCAATACCTGTTGCTTCCTCCAATACCTGTTCCTTCCTCCAATAACTGGTGCTTCCTCCAGTGCCAAGTGCTTCCTCCAATACCCAGTGCTTCCTCCAATACCTGTTGCTTCCTCCAATACCTGGTGCTTCATCCAGTGCCCAGTGCTTCCTCCAATACCCAGTGCTTCCTCCAATACCTGGTGCTTCCTCCAGTGCCCAGTGCTTCCTCCAAAAGACAGTGCTTCCTCCAATACCTTATGCTTCTTCCAATACCAAGTGCTTCCTCCAATACCTGTTGCTTCCTCCAATGCCCAGTGCTTCCTCCAATACCCAGTGCTTCCTCCAATGCCCAGTGCTTCCTCCAATGCCCAGTGCTTCCTCCAATACCTGTTGCTTCCTCCAATACCCAGTGCGTCCTCCAATACTCAGTGCTTCCTTTGATACCTGTTGCTTCTTCCAATGCCCAGTGCTTCCTCCAATGCCCAGTGCTACCTCCAATATCCGGCTTATATGATTACAGATCTTTTAAAATTGCCTGAAAATCAGCTTTAAGGATCAGTTTACCCCGTAGTCTGTGTAGCTTTAATACAGAATTTCTAATGAACCCATTCAGCACTTGAATGACCCCTCTAGTAGAAGACACTTTGGGGCCTATTTTTTACAAATATGTTGCACGCATATCACTCACAGATTTGCCGCACACATTTTGGCCAAAAGTTCTGTGAGAGATTCATTCCCATGGTCATCATCGCCATTTAGGCTCCGTTCACACCAGTGCATTTTTTTTAGTGCTTTTTGCAGAAAGGCACTACAGTCCGTTTAACATGGTTACCTATGGGACACGGTCACATCGATGCTTTTTTGAGCTGCTGCGTTTTTTGAAAGGGTCGGGGACTTTTGTAGAAGCAAAAAGCAGCGTTTTTTGCTACAATAGATTAGAAAATGGACAAAAAGAAAACTGCATAGGTGTGAATGGAGCCTAAGTGGCTAAAAGGCAGTATATTTTCTCACTGGGGTATTTCTGAAAACTTTACCACATTTTGGCCACTAGACAGTGCCGCTGATCATAGGATAAATCCTGGACTCGGCATTCACTATATCTGCTCTCCCCGGACCCTGCATTCACTATATCCGCTCTCCCCGGACCCCGCATTCACTATATCTGCTCTCCCCGGACCCCGCATTCACTATATCCGCTCTCTCCCCGGACCCTGCATTCACTATATCCGCTCTCCCCGGACCATGCATTCACTATATCCGCTCTCCCCGGACCCCGCATTTACTATATCTGCTCTCCCCGGACCCTGCATTCACTATATCTGCTCTCCCCGGACCCTGCATTCACTATATCCAGTCTCCCTGGACCCTGCATTCACTATATCTGGTCTCCCCAGACCCCGCATTCACAATATCCGCTCTCCCCGGAGCCTGCATTCACTATATCCGCTCTCCCCGGACCCTGTGCATTCACTATATCTGCTCTCCCCGGACCCTGCATTCACTATATCCGCTCTCCCCGGACCCCGCATTCACTATATCCACTCTCCCCGGACCCCGCATTCACTATATCTGGTCTCCCCAGACCCCACATTCACTATATCCGCTCTCCCCAGACCCCGCATTCACTATATCTGGTCTCCTTGTACCTTGCATTCACTATATCTGCTCTCCCCGGACCCCACATTCACTATATCCAGTCTCCCCGGACCCCGCATTCACTATATCCGCTCTCCCCCGGACTCCGCATTCACTATATCTGGTCTCCCCGGACCCCGCATTCACTATATCCGCTCTCCCCGGACCCCGCATTCACTATATCTGGTCTCCCCGGACTGCATTCACTGTATCTGGTCTCCCCGGACCCCGCATTCACTATATCCGCTCTCCCCCGGACCCTGCATTCACTGTATCTGGTCTCCCCGAACCCTGTATTCACTATATCTGGTCTCCCCGGACCCTGCATTCACTGTATATCCGGTCTCCCTGGACCCTGAATTCACTATATCTGGTCTCCCTGTACCCTGCATTCACTATATCCGCTCTCCCCGGACCCTGCATTCACTGTATCCGGTCTCCCTGTACCCTGCATTTACTATATCTGCTCTCCCCGGACCCCGCATTCACTATATCCGCTCCCCCGGACCCCGCATTCACTATATCTACTCTCCCCGGACCCTGCATTCACTATATCTACTCTCCCACAAAACACACAACATGGAAGTGCCTTTATTGTAGTAAATATAAACTGTTAAATACCTTTCCCCATCAGCAGTATATAGCAGTCTTGTGACTTCAACTAAGCACTAGTTAAAGCTTGTAGGAGTTTTATTTCTGCTCTAGGAGGATGCAGAACCCCTGACCCTCTGTATGGACAGTGCTGATTGGCCCTGTGTTGATCACATGCAGTCTCCCAAGGAAAAAAAAAAACCTCTCTAGCAATACACACCAAACTGAGCATGTGCAGAATGGCTACGGGTTCAGTCTGTCTTATCAGGTGGACATTTGAACAAGAGGAGAAGGCAGAGAAGACAGGATCAAATGGCCTTTTTACACAATGCAGAGGATTAACCCTTTAGGTTCCACAGTGAGTATAACAAGCATGCTTTACTGCATCTACAGACCGATTGTACTGTTGTGGGTTTAGTAACACCTTAATCTATTACTGAATTACGTCCAGAATTTGTGCAGCCCACACAAAAGTGTGTGACATTCATCTAAGGATTGATTGCAATGCAATGAAGACGAAACTCACTACATTCTAGTGCGTTTCTTTCCTGGGCCTTCAGCAGGTCGTTTAGATTTCCGGCTAAGACTCTGTCTGCAGAAAGAAGAGAAGACAATGTCATCATTTTACATCATTTACATAATTGTCTTAGATCAGCCAGCTGCAGATCTCTAAATCCCCTCCAGTGCCTCCCAACCTTCTAGAGCAGTGATGGCGAACCTTTTTGAGCCCGAGTGCCCAAACTGCAACCCTCAGCCTCTTCAACCAACTTATTTCTTTCAAAGTGCCAACACTGCAATGAAACCTGAATATCGAGCTTTTGGTTTAGAAAAAACAACTCGTACAGTAGTGCAAACTAATTAACAGTACAGGGATGACCAGAGACTGCGGACACAGTACAGGGATGACCAGAGACTGCGGACACAGTACAGGGATGACCAGAGACTGCGGACACAATACAGGGATGACCAGAGACTGCGGACACAGTACAGGGATGACCAGAGACTGCGGACATAGTACAGGAGATGACCAGAGACTGCGGACACAATACAGGGATGACCAGAGACTGCGGACACAGTACAGGGATGACCAGAGACTGCGGACACAGTACAGGGATGACCAGAGACTGCGGACAGCACAGGGATGACCAGAGACTGCGGACAGTACAGGAGATGACCAGAGACTGTGGACAGTACAGGGGATGACCAGAGACTGCAGACAGCACAGGGATGACCAGAGACTGCGGACAGCACACGGATGACCAGAGACTGCGGACAGTACAGAGATGACTGCTGACCTTTGGGTAGAAGGGGGAGCGGGTACCTGAATTTGACAGGTACCCGCTCTTATTTCCGCAGAGTTTTTTTTTAATCTTACCTGTTCCTTTATCCAGCCGCGCGCTGTCTTCCCGGCTTCTGTAGTGTGGGCGCTCGTCGGACAGCCGGATGCCCAGTGCGCATGCGCGAGAAGCGCTGCGCTTTGTGATTGGTCCGGCGGCTTCTGGGATCTGTCATGTGTCCCAGGTACCGCCTTACCATTCACAAAGAGCACTGCTTCTTGTGCATGCGCACTTGGGACCCGGCTGTCACGCACACTACAGCCGGGAAGACAGCGCGCCGCTGGATTCTCCTGGCGTGCCCACAGATAAGGCTCGGCGTGCCGGCTGTGGCACGCGTGCCACGGGTTCGCCATCACTGTTCTATAGTGACCTACAGAGCCCCCAGGCCCCATGCAAGCCCTCAGCCTCTTCAGTGCTGCCCAACCCCCCCGTAGTGCCGCCCAACCTCCCACAGTGCCCCCAGGCCCGCTGAAAGCCCTTGGCCTCCACAGTGATCCCCAACCTTCCATGCTGGTACCCAGCCTCCCACAGTGCCCCCAGGCCCCCTGAGAGCCCTCAGCCTCTACAGTGCCGCACAACCTCCCACAGTGCCGCCCAACCTCTCACAGTGCCCCCAGGCCCCCTGAGAGCCCTTAGCCTCCACAGTGATCCCCAACCTCCCACAGTGCTCCAGGGCCCTCTTAGTGCCCTTAGTCTCCATGGTGACCCCCAACCTCTCATGGTGTTGCTCAGCCCCCCACAATGCCGTCCAACCCCCTCCAGAAAGCGTATCCCCTACAGGACCACTAAGTTGCTGCAGAGTCCCCTAATCCCCTCTGCAATCCTCATTCCCCACAGAGCCATGAAGCCGCATCCAGAGACATCCAACATTTTAATGCTAGTTCTGCATTCCCATACTTTTACTGTGTGAGTATAAGGCCTCATGCACACGGGACGTTTTTACAGCGGCTGTTCTTGGCTTCTGCCATTTTTTTTACAGCCAGAAAACTCCCCCGCATGTTATCCTATGTGTCCATGCACACGTAGGCTTTAAAGAATAAGTTCGCCTTTTGGACAAAAATAATAATTGCACATTTTTTTGCAGGTACAAAAATGTGCATTTATTATTTTTGTCCAAAGGAGCCTGGAAAGCATTGCAGCAGTGATCAGTAGATTACTTATGCCATGCAGGTCTCCTGCAAACCTGTCGGAATATCTGCTTGCTGAACGGGATGTACTGGATGTACGGGTGTACGGGGTGTACCGGAATTACGGAATGTATGGGGTGTACCGGATGTATGGAACAGGGGCGGACTGACAATTCATGGGGCCCCTGGACAATAGGGGATCATGGGGCCCCTGTGTCCTCGCCCCCACACTCAAACCACACCCAAAAAAGCCTATGAAAAGTACCAGGGGCATCTCCTTGGGCACCCTACTGACCCCGGGCCCTCGAGCAGTGCCCGAATGGTCAGTCCGCCCCTGGTACAGAATGTACAGGGTGGTATGGGGTTTACCGGATGTACGGGATGTAGGGGGTGTACCGGATGTATGGAATGTATGGGGTGTACAGGATGTATGGAATGTATGGGGTGTACCGGAAGTACAGAATGTACAGGATGTACGGGGTGTACGGGGTGTATGGGATCTACAGGGTGTACCAGATGTACAGGTTGTACGGGGTGTACTGGATGTACGGAATGTACTGGATGTATGGGATGTACGGAATGTACAGGATGTACGGGGTGTACAGGATGTACGGGGTGTACGGGATCTACAGGGTGTACCGATGTACAGGTTGTACGGGGTGTACTGGATGTACAGAATGTACAGGTTGTACGGGGTGTACCAGATGTACGGAATGTACAGGATGTACGGGGTATACCGGATGTACGGAATGTATGGGATGTACCAGATGTACGGAATGTACGGGGTGTATGGATGTACGGAATGTATGGGGTGCACCAGATGTACGGAATGTATGGGATGTATGGGGTGTACCGGATGTACGGAATGTACGGGATGTATGGGGTGTACTGGCTGTATGGGGTGTACCGGATGTACAGAATGTACAGGATGTACGGGGTATACCGGATGTATGGGGTGTACTGGATGTACGGGGTGTACCGGATGTACGAAATGTACAGGATGTACGGGGTATACCGGATGTACGGAATGTACAGGATGTACGGGGTATACCGGATGTACGGAATGTACAGGATGTACGGGGTGTACCGGATGTACAGAATGTACGGGATGAGCTTTTGAGATATTGAAGCAATGCAATGAAGACGACACTCACTGCATTTTTTTGGCTGAAAATAAAACCCAGAACTAGTGGGTTTCAAGAGGCATTTTTTAGCTGTAAAAAAAGCTCTAATGCTGAAAAACGCTGAATAACACAAAAAAATGCAGCTATCCAGCGTTTATGAATGTTTTTGAGCCCCAAGCTTTTGTGGGAATATAGTTTTGCTAAAAAATGCTAAAACAAAATGCAAAAAGCTCAAAAACAACACGCTAAAAACTGCAGCAAAACTCGTGTTTTTTAATGCGGCATTCTACAGCTAACCCTACTGCCACTTTTATATCGTCCCACTGTGCATGAGGCCTACACTTTATTTTTTTCATTGTTGGGGCTTGGGTGGTTTTGGAAGAAGTTACTGGGCCCTGGTCTCAAAACGTTTGCTAGCCATGACTCAGGAAGGTTCTTCTGTTTAGTCAGCTGGTTCTTTCTCTTTATCATCAAGAGGCAAGCACACAAGACGAGGAGGACCAGGATAGCTAGATAAACAACAACTCCGATGACAAAGAAATGTCATTCGTGGGGCCTGGGTCAGCAGGATCTGGGCATGTGCAGATGGGGCAATGCAGCATGCTTTTTAGGTGCACTCCACTTGTATTGGAGATTTGCTTTAGGTGCTTCTGAGATCAATAAGAATTCATGGTCAGGTGTATGTGGCCTCCTTTTAACCACTTCCATTTATAAATGGCAGAGGGTTGAAGTGGTCATAAAGGATCATGACTTCAGCTACAATCCTGATCAGGGGTGGACTGACAACTCATGCGGCCCCCGGGCAATAAGGGATCATGGGGCCCCTGTGTCCTCACCCACACTCAAACCACACCCAAAAAAGCCTATGAAAGGTACCAGGGGCATCTCATGCGGCCCCCTACTGACCCTGGGCCCTCGGTTCCCGAATGGTCAGTCCGCCCCTGATCCTGATCCTGGTATTTTCATTTACAGAGGGGAATTATTTTAGGTATAAGTAATCCGAGTGGCTATACAGCCACTAGATTACTTTTACAAATGGAGGAAGGGGTGGGTACCACCGTACCTCCGTACCCCCCAGCTACCGCCTTTACCGGGCTCTCCTGTCCCATCAGGGAGCCCGTTACCAATGTGATCGGCGCCATCGGCTCCTCCATACACAGTGAGAGGAACTGATCTTGTTCCTCCCATTGTGTGACATCAGAAACCAGAAGCAACTAGGATTTTGTCACTTCAGGTTTCGGTTTGATTGTTGCTGGTTTGTGAAAGCATCGGATCACACCAATCTCGGTTTGGTCAGTTGCTTTGGAGGACAGAGGAAAGGTCTTGCGTCTTTCATAGACCCCAGATGGCCTATGATTGTTTATGCCTTGTGATAGCAGTAAAGTTGTTCCAAAAAAAAAAACAACAAACATGTTACAAAAAACTGAAAAAAAATAAATTAAAAAATTAAAGTTTTTGTAAAGGTTTTAAGGTTTTTTAACTTCATGCATAAAACGCATGAAGGTAAAAAACCTTCTATGTGCAGCAGCCCCCCAGCCCCCTCTAATTCTCACCTAAGCCCCCTCTTGATCCAGTGATGTTCACTGGAGTCTCAGCTATCCTGTGACTCCCTCTTTTCATTGGCTGAGACATTGGCTCCCACTACTGTCAGTGAGCCAATGAGAAGAGAGAGGGAACGAGGCCGAGCCGTGGCTCCATGTGTGAATGGACACACGGAGCAGCGGGTGCCCATAAAGCAAGCTGCTTGCTGTGGGGGGCACCGACAGGAGAGAGGGGCCAGGAACACTGGTGGGGGAAGAGGAAGATCTGGGCGGCCCTGTGCAAAAGTGTAGATATGTTTGGGGTTTTTTTTCTGTTTTTTTGTAATATCAAAAAATCAATGTTCTAACAGAGTGTATGGGAGAAAAGGCTCCAGGACTGGTCTAGCAGGGAGAAGTGTCTAGCAGAGGGGAGAAGAGGACTCACAGGTGTATGGGACTGGTCTAGCAGAGTGTATGGGAGAAGAGGCTCCAGGATCAGTCTAGCAGAGTGTATGGGAGAAGAGGCTCCAGGACTGGGTCTAGCAGAGTGTATGGGAGAAGAGGTGTCCAGGACTGGTCTAGCCCCCTACTGAGTGTATGGGAGTATATGGGAGAAGAGGCTCCAGGACCAGTCTAGCAGAGTGTAGGAGAGAAGAGGCCACAGGGACTGGTCTAGCAGAGTGTATGGGAGAAGAGGCACCAGGACTGGTCTAGCAGAGTGTATGAGCAGAAGAGGCTCCAGGACTGGTCTAGCAGAGTGTATAACAGAAGAGGCTCCAGGACTGGTCTAGCTGAGTGTATGGGAGTATATGGGAGAAGAGGCTCCAGGACCAGTCTAGCAGAGGTGTGGGGGAGAAGAGGCCACAGGGACTGGTCTAGCATAGTATACTGTGAAGAGGCTCCAGGACCAGTCGGAGTGGGGGGGGGGAGGGGGGTCTGTCAGGTTGGCTGTAGCAGAGTGGGGCCCCAGGACTGTCTAGCAGAGTGTTGGGAGATATGGGAGACAGGCTCCAGGACTGGTCTAGCAGAGTGTATGCCAGAAGAGACAGGACCGGTCTAGCAGATTGTATGGACTGGTCTAGAGTGTAGAAGAAGCTGCAGGAATCGGTCTAGCAGAGTGTATGGGAGAAGAGGCTCCAGGATCGGTCTAGCAGAGTGTATGGGAGAGGGAGGCTCCAGGATCGTCTAGCAGAGTGTAGGGGAGAAGAACAGCTCTAGCAGGTGTATGGGTCTAGCAGAGTGTATGCAGAAGAGGCTCCAGGAGGTCTAGCCAGGATCCAGGTCTAGCAGAGTGTGTGGGAGAAAGAAGGCCACAGGGACTGATCTAGCAGAGTGTATGGGGCCCCGTAGAAAGAGGCCAGGGACTGGTCTAGCAGAGTGTATGGGAGAAGAGGCCACAGGGACTGGTCTAGCAGAGTGTATGGGAGAAGGGACCTCGTTTTAATTAGCCAACGTGGAGAAGAACCATCGCTGAGACTGGATGTTCCTGAGGCCCCATTGCCACGTACTCAGGACATTCACTCCCACCTCCCTAGATGTAAATGAGCACTTAACCCTTGCATTTCGGGGGCTGCTGCACTGCATGGGAGGATTCTGACTTTTCCTGGAGTTGGGCTTTAAAGCATATCAGAAATCGCATGAGTTTTCTGTAAGGTGGCTGCAGATCTTTGATGTGAACACTTCCAGTTATGTTCAACAGATAAAAGAAACATTGTACATAATAAAGAAAAAAATTCGCAGAAGCAGCACATTCCATACACACACATCTGTGCACAGACGCACGCACACACGCACGCACACACGCACGCACAGACACAATTCTTTTGTTCCTGCTAAAGATGCGTTCTGTGGAAATTAAAAAAAATATGAATAGCTCAAAAAAGTTGTTTTGTAAATTCTGAACTTACAAGCCATATTTGTGGAGACGCGAAATCACCAAACATGGAAGTGAAAGTAAAAGTGGATTTCCTCCTCGGTGGAATGTCGGAGAGGTGGGGTCTGCACTCTTTCACTGCTGCGTTCGGGATGTCGAAGAAACAAATTCTGGAAAAATGAACTTACAGCGCACAAGTGGGCTTATTTGTCTCCCTCTCACCAGCTCTGTGATCTGTCCACACACACAATCTGCTGAAATGACACAAAAATGATGACTGTGGAAATGAAAAAAAAAATATGAATAGCTCAATTCACAAAGCTAACTCACCGGAGACAACTGGCCATACACCGGCAGACTTTCGTTAAAAAATGTTCGTTGACGAAGCATTCATTCAATTTTTTTAACAGCTATTCAGGATAAACCAATGTTTGTTTTCAACTGTATGAATTTAAAAAATTCAAAGGCTCAGGGTGGAAAATCATTGTCATTTCTTATGTGAAAGAACAATTGCCATTTTGAATTCTCAGGTCTCAGACATGGTTCTCGTCCCTCTTTTTTGTTGCTTAGTGTGGCCAGACAGACCACACAATGCAGGGCTTAAGGTGAACAATTTTTAATTGCTTGCACACATACATACATCCAGTAAATTCCTCATGCAAACTGGTGTCTATATACCTTTGTGCTTGACTATAAATTAAAAGTAGGTAGACAAATGTTAGCCAATGTATTTTGAGGACCAGACGATCCCCCCTCATCAGGGCTTGAGGTAGACATCTAAAGCTCATCAATAGACTATACTATCTTCTAGGAAAGGATCTCCATCAGAAGAAATGAAGTCATGGCCCCCAAGGCAAATAGGTAAAGAAGCTGGCCTCTATACTTCTTTGTCTTTGTGCCACTGCAATCATCTGTTTTGGTGGAGATCCCTTGTTGTGTTGTAGGCCATCTGCAATTTGTGGACAAATATGTCATTTAGGATTCCAGACAATCCAGCTAATGAATGATATGATTTTCTGCGGACTGGACCATTCTTGTGCTCGGCATTTCAAGTTCCAGTTCTGGTTGCCCATAGACATGGACTTCAGCTGTGCTCCCAGGATATTCTACTGTCTTTATGTTTGGAGCGCTCTCCAGCCAGCTGGATAGAACTTTTGGCCTGACCTCCACTAGGAACTGGAAATGCAATATTTTGCATGGGCTGTCCTTTGGGCGTGTCTGCCAATTCCAACCACACCACCAGAAACTCTAGTGAAGATCAGGAGATTTCAGAGGAAGCACCCTGGTGACAACGTATGACCATCTTGCTGGTGTTTCTGACCATTTGGCCTTGACCATTCTAACTAACCTGCAAGGGTCCCAGCATCTAGGCATCTGTGCATCCAGGGACATCACTCATCTGGGATCACTACATATTCCTTGCAATTTTGCTACAAATACTGCATGTATAAGATCGTTCCTTTATACTTCCCAAGTCTACCCTTCATAGATCATTCCAATCATGTTCTCTTTATAATTTGATATGTCCTGTTAAAACCTCAAAAAGCTATTTTCACTTCTTCTTTGCTTTGCTTGTGGGATATCTTGTAAATACTGCCTGTATACAGAACCCTAGGATGAGATGCTTCCAGAGTCTGCAAAGAATCATTGGGGGTTCACTTCTCATAGTGTCATTCTATACCCTACCATACCCTGAAACATCAGACTATAGGGTTGATTTACTAAAACTGGAGTGTGCAAAATCTGGTGCAGCTCTGCATAGAAATCAATCAGCTTCCATTTTTTTTCAAAGCTCAATGAACAAGCTGAAATGAGAAGCTGATTGGCTGCCATGCACAGCTGCACCAGATTTTGCACTCTCATGTTTAGTAAATCCACCCTATCTTTGGGTCCCAGGGTAAAATCCAGTCCTTAGCATACAGTCACTGCTACACTTACCTTATGTCATAATGACAGGTCCTCTTTCGAAGTACCTCTATGTATGTGTTACACCATAACACCCAAAGGACATATACACCTCAACTATGTGCCTCATATTGGCTCGTCACTCCCATTCATGTATGTATATGAATAACTTACTGGTGTTGGTTCCTGACTGTGCAAATATCAAAGTTCAGTTCCGAGAAGTATTGAAGGACAGCGTACCTGTTTGTGCCTTTTTTACACATCTGAGTTCTGCATGCTAAACAGATCCAGAGAAGAAGAAGAACAGGCAATTATACTGTACATGGGGCCAAGCCTGTCTCAGACCCAAAAAAGCAGCAGCCTTCTGTGATCCAGACCCAGTCCAGCCATGTTGTTTTTTGAGGCTTGGGTGGGATAATCTCTGGACATAATTCTAAAGGATCTGTAGACATTGGTGAATGTTCACCCAATTCAACCTTTTATGGTAATAAGGGAATGTTTTTCTGTAGGCTTTCCATGTGATCTTTTGCTGAGCCTATCAAAGGGGACTTCGAAAAGCCTGAACAGATTTTTTTTCTGCCAATTGCTATTAGATTTTCCTGATATAGACCAGCACTGAGGTTGTCAGCAAAGTGCCTCTCCTTCCCTCTCCATAGGAGCAAGTATGTCACATGATGCAATTGAACATGCTGGTGTAGGATTCATTCATTTTTCTAAGTCTGCAAAACAGTACAAGAAGCAAATCATTACCACTTGATGTATCAATGTGTGCTTAAAAAAGAATTCCAGGTATAGATATTTTATACATAGTGTGTAGCACCCTCTTTGGTGCTACTAGAATAGTGTAATGAATTATAGGTAAAATCAATTGTGTGTGTGACTCATGGTAGCTGTGTGAGTCTGTGATTGAGGTCAAGTTATTGCAGGTCAGCTGGATGATTCAACAGGTTGTGGCTCTATCGCCTCCTCCTGACTCTGGAGGACCATAAAAACTTCCAGAAGTCGGTAAGCAGGAAGGGGTGGAGACCTAATCTGCATGTTCATGGGAGTCCGGCCAATCCCAGGTTTGGAGGCCCTGGTAGAATGGTGGACTGGCCCATAAATATGGGAGATTCAGGCTAACAGGGGGTTAGTCCCGTGGAAGATGGAGTGCTGAGAAGACTGTCAGTGCCTGCGAGGGGTCCCCAAGATGCCTGGGGGGGCACTAACCTCCAGGCTGGACTTGGGCTGGCTGATACATTCAGCAGTGACGCAAGGATCGAGCAGAAGGGAGCAAAGAGGACAGAGTGACTACAGCAGCACTCTCTAGGACCTACAACGGGAAAGACTGCCACACATAGCAAGCTTTCCAAGGACAGTGCTGGGATCAATTCTTTGTGCTTGCCTCGGGAGATCTTCCGAGAAAACCAGGAGAGCTGGTAGTGTTTGCAGGTTTTGGAGCTGGGAGCAGCACCGCAGGGGAGAGAAGATATCTGCAATGTAGCTATGAGAAGTTAAGCTGATTCTTGAGGGGCTGCTAGTTCCTCGCCCAAAAGGGCTGTTGCTACTGATCCACAATGACTGATGGGTTTCAAGAAAAGAACAGTCCAGGATCTGCCTTTGTACATAGGAAGGAAGTGTTCCCCATTTATTGATTTAAGCCAACTGGACATCCCATAATCCCGATTTCCCTATGCAAGTTGATTTCCCGTAATATAACAACAAAACCAAGCCCATGGACTGGTTACTGTCTCTTGGATGCAAGTGTGTGTAAGAAATACCTGTTGCCCTGTCTGTGCGAGAGAAGCTTGGGGATGCCCACTACACAGTGGCCCTCACGATGGTAGTCGTACAATAGTGTAGCAACCTCCTAGTTAAGCTGCTAAGTAAATCTAGTGTTTTGGCGCCTTCTGAAGTCAAGGCAGCAGGGGATTGTTTGGCCTGGTCTGTTCAGGGTCCACAGGCTGGGAGTTTTGCTTCTCTCTGCCTCTAGAAGAAGCCTCTAGAACATAGGGAGGGAGAATTCAAATAGCCAGTCTGAACTTTTTCGGTGCCAGGCCAATCCCTGGAGAAGTGTGCCCAGATGGTGTCTGGGAAGCTGATAAATAGTCTGGAGCTCTGGAGAGATTGTCTTTCTCTTTCCGTCGGCAAAGAGAGTTTCCCACCTCAGTGAGTTGTTGCCTTTGAGGCAGTGTATCAACTGGGTTGCTGTCCTGTGAGGTTTCAGTGGTGTAGGGACCTGGAAGACCTGGAAACTGACTGCAGGACTTCTCCAAAGGGATCTGTTCCTGAGAAGGACTGTCTCACTCACTGGATTGTGTCCAGAGGAAGCTGGAAGCTGTGCATCTGTCGTGAGGGTTTGTGAGTAAAGACCCTCACATTTTGAAGTACTTCAGGAACAGATTGTCTTCTAACTGCTGTTTGCTAATCGTTTGGAGTATCCCATGCTCTAAAGTCCTACAAGCAATAAACTACAAAAGACAACCCCTAGACTTTTTATTGAGGTGTGTGTACTGGACTGCAGATCTCACTGGTGACATGGGCACGGGGGGTTGAGGAGGTGCGTGTAGTGGAGTGCAGATCTCACTGGTGGCATGGGCACTGGGGAGTGAGGTGTGTGTACTGGACTGCAGATCTCAAAAGACACTGGTGACATGAACACTGGGGGTGAGGTGTGTGTACTGGAGTGCAGATCTCACTGGTGGCATGGGCACGGGGGGGTGAGGTGTGTGTAGTGGAGTGCAGATCTCAGTGGTGACATGAACACTGGGGGTGAGGTGTGTGTACTGGAGTGCAGATCTCACTGGTGGCATGGGCACGGGGGGAGTGAGGTGTGTGTAGTGGACTGCAGATCTCACGGTGAACACTGGGCACACTCACTGGTACATGGGCACGGGGTGAGGTGTGTGTACTGGAGTGCAGATCTCACTGGTGGCATGGGCACGGGGGGTGAGGTGTGTGTACTGGAGTGCAGATCTCACTGGTGGCATGGGCACGGGGGGAGTGAGGTGTGTGTAGTGGAGTGCAGATCTCAGTGGTGGCATGGGCACGGGGGGTGAGATGTGTGTACTGGAGTGCAGATCTCACTGGTGGCATGGGCACGGGGGGTGAGGTGTGTGTAGTGGAGTGCAGATCTCAGTGGTGGCATGGGCACTGGGGAGTGAGGTGTGTGTACTGGAGTGCAGAACTCACTGGTGGCATGGGCACTGGGGAGTGAGGTGTGTGTAGTGGAGTGCAGATCTCAGTGGTGGCATGGGCACTGGGGAGTGAGGTGTGTGTGTACTGGAGTGCAGAACTCTCACTGGTGGCATGGGCACTGGGGAATGTGGTGTGTGTGTAGTGGAGTGCAGTGCATCTCAGTGGTGGCATGGCACTGGGGAGTGAGGTGTGTGTAGTGGAGTGCAGATTTTCAGTGGTGGCATGGGCAATGGGAAAGTGCATCATGTACATCCATACACCCTGTACATCCCATACACATCCCATGTACATCCTGTACATCCATGTACATCCCATACACATCCCCTACACCTCCTACATCCCATACACTCCATACATCTCATACAACCCCGTACACCCTGTAACATCCTTGTACATCCCCGTACACCCTACACCCTCTACATCCCATACACCCCTTCATCCTGTACATCCCCTGCACCCAGTACATCCCTTACACCCCATACATCCCTGTACACCCCATATCCCCTACATCTCGTACATCCTGTACATCCCATACACCCTGTACTCCTGTACATCCCATACACCCTTGTACACCCCATACACCCCTACATTCTGTAATCCCCTACATACCATACACCCCGTAATCCCCATGCAGCCCCCATACATCCCCCGTACACCCTGTACATCCTATACGTCTTGTATTATACCCCATACACCCCCTACATCCCGTACACCCCGTACACTCCAATACATCTTGTACATCCCCGTACACCCCCTACATTCCTACACCCTGTACATCCCATACACCCCCTACATCCCCGTACACCCTGTACACCCTGTACATCCCTATACATCCCAGTACATCCCTATACATCTTATATCCCTGTACATCCCATACATTTTTATAATGGGGTGCCTCGGGACTCTCCATAATTTTAAAAGGGTGCCTTGACTGAAAAAAGGTTGAGAAACCCTGCCTCTACATCTCATACACCCCTGTACATCCCCCTACACCCCCTGTACATCCCCTATACCCCTGTACATCCCCTCACACCTATACATCCTGTACATACCCTACACCCCCCTATACATCCCGTACATCCCCTACATCTCATACATCCCCTATATCTCATACATCCCCTACATCCCATACATCCCCTACATCCCGTACATCCCCCTCATCCGTACATTCCCCTATATCTCGTACATCCCATACATCCCATACACCCCATACATCCCTGTATATCCCCTACATTCCATACACCCATAGCAGATATACAGAGAGGTCTGCAGGAGACCTGAAAAAAGATGTGCAGTTATTATTTTTATGCAAAAGGTAAACTTATCCTTTAATTGAACAAGTTAAAGGTAGAAGCTGATTGGCTCCCATGCACAGCTGCACCAGATTTTGCACTCTCCAGTTTCAGTAAATCAAGCCCTAGAAGTCTCATCTACCACCAGTAGAGGGACTCACAGCTCATAAGTGCAGTCATGTCTTGCAGTCCATTCACAACTTCCACCAGCCCCACACTGGAAACGTCATCCTGACCTTGTCCTGGGATATAAACCTGGAATGCACTAATCATGGTTGCGATGCTCTGCAGGCTTCAGTGCAAAAATGCAAATAGTTTTTAGTTTAGTAAGGTAGGTGCATTTATTACATTTTTGCAGAAGGTGGATGGTGCCTTTATACATGCTGGGGATGAACACGTGACGTTTTGGTGTGTTTTTGCCGCGGTTTGCTTTTTTTTTTTTTACTTTCCTTGTTGCTAGGCAGATTTAAAACACGCGAAAAAATGCATCAAAAACACAATACATGCTTTTCTGCAGCATTTCCATTGAAGTCTATAGAACCAAAAAACTTAATGTTCAAAAAAGTCCTGACCCTTTCCAAAAAAACGCACCGGTGAAAACACGCGGAGGTGTGACCCTGTCCCCATAGGAAATCATGTTCAATGGACTGTACTGCGTTTCTGCAAAATGCTGCGGAAAACACTTCGGTGTGATGCCGGGGTTAACGTGGAGTCATTCCAGGACATTCCCCGACACCACCTTCCCCTTTGTACTCCGCCATTGCACTGCTGCTGCATACGTCACGTTATATGCAGATTGTACAAGTGCAGATAACGGGGGGGGGGGGGCAATGCGGGGATCCTGTGTCCTGCCTCCATTACACACAATGTATCCAGTCTGATCTCTTTTCAGATGGATACAATTCTTTGTTGTTACATTGTATCGCTCGCTCTCTGTATTCCCCAGCAGTGCGTTTCTTGTCTTCTACCCCTCCATTGGAGAGGTGGAGGAGTCCATCTCTGGTTCCTGGAGATCACACTGTGTCTGTATGTATGTATGCTGGGGAGGGAAGAGGGGTGCAGGCTGATGGGGGAGGGGTGCAGGCTGATGGGGGAGGGGTGCTGACCGACAATTAAGAATAATAATTGGACATTAATGGATTCAGTTGAGCGATAACAGATCATATTGTTTGGAGAAGGCAGTGCCAGGGCCTCTCATTAACTCTGTGCCAGCCGGTCCAAAGTTCAGCAAAGTTACATCGGAGGAGGAAAGGACGCGGGCACGCTGCCGCCCAGGGGCTGATCATTTCTTGTACGGCGAGTGAGGTCTGAAGATTGGCACCTGGGGTGAGTTCACATTCATTCGTCCCATTCCTCTTCATATAGATGTGTATATGGAGGGGGAGGGAGGGGACTCCTGTCTGGTGAAGTGTTGTCACTGGGACAGGAAGTGAGGGGAAATCTCTCTAAGGACCTTTCCTTGCTGGGTGGACTCCATTCTGATGGATCTCGCAGATCCTTCGCTGATTGGAGCAGAGCGGGCAAATGACACGTCCGTGTCTGCTCAGTTTCCTGCAGAGTGACCACCGACAGAGCCTGTTCTAGAGGGAGGGGGGGCGGGTGTCAACATATTCTGCTGTCCATTTACACCAACTACCTCTGATCCAATCCACCTAAATGGAAAATGATAGAGCCCCTTACATTTTTTTTTTTTTTTTTTGTGTGCGTGCCGAGTTCCCAGGTCTGTACACCAGCTGTGCCGATTATGAGGAGTTCCCACCACCCCTGTGCTGAGTTTTACCCGGGTCTGTACACCAGCTGTGCCCATTATGAGGGGTTCCCACCACCCCTGTGCTGAGTTCCCGTCTGTACACTTGCTGTGCCCATTATGAGGGGTTCCCACCATCCCTGTGCTGAGTTCCTGGGTCCTGTATACACCCGCTGTGAGCCCATTATGAGGGTTCCCACCATCCCCGTGCTTGCGCCGGTGAGTTCCCCCGGGGCCCATTATGTACCACCCTGTGCTGGGTTCCCTGTTGCCCATTATGAGGGGTTCCCACCATCCTGTGGACTGAAGTTGCCATGGGGTGCCCATGGGCACCATACGGGATCATGGGGCCCCTGTGTCTGGTTCCCAAGCCATCCCTGAAAAATTTACCTGTGGGGAATCTGGAATGGGCCCCCACACTGAAGGGACTTCCCACCGGAAACCCTGGTGGGCAGTGCCGTGTTTCCAAATGGTCAGTCCGGCCCTGGTTTCCACCATCCCTGTGGAATTTCTCTCTATTTTATGTTGTGGACAATGTAACTGGAAGAGCTTCTGAAACACAAAGAAGGGAAAGGATACTGGAAACTCCCTGGTGGAACAGGAGAAGGGTCAGGAATTACGGTCGGGGATGGCTCTGCTGCAGGGCGGACTGACCATTTGGAAACTCTGGCACTGCCCGAGGGCCCGTGGTCAGTTGGGGGGCCCCATGAGATGCCCCTGGTACCTTTTTTTTCATAGGCTTTTTTGAGTTTTGGGCAAGGACACAGGGGGCCCCATGATCCCCTATTGCCTGGGGGCCCCATGAGTTGTCAGTCCGCCCCTGTTCTGCTGGCCAGGTTCCATCCATGATTAAAATCTCACTTTTCTGTGGATAGAGAATCAGTGAAGTCATCTGGAATAAAATCCTTCCCAGCCGCCTCCATCGGGTCTGATGTGTGGGTTGTATACAGAAACGGTTACATTGTTGTAGACTTTATTGCCACAATATGACTTTGTTTATTTTATAATTCTAGCATCGAGTAACAAATCAGAAGAACACATTTGTAGCATTCTGCTGACATTCAGCAATGTGCGATTTCATGGCCCGCAGAACAGAGATTCCGCAAGGGAGTCGCCTTTCCCTACAAAATGTCGCTGAAAGCTGAAGTATCACCTGCTTATATTTCTCCTTCTCTGGCTCCTCCTCATCGACCTGCTAATGAAAGTCCTGAACAAAGCCTTTTACTTTTCATGTCACACTCCATCTCCTTTCTATATTGTATGTTCATCTTGTCCATGCAGATTAAAGTGATTGGAAAGGACACCCCCCCCCCCCCCCATAAAGTCCCTTTTTTATATATTGTATGTCTTTTTTTTTTTATTTAAAAAAACAAATGTTTTTTTTTTCTGATTTATAACTATAGGTGGTAATCTGAGTCGGCAATGTCTACACAGCTGTTTGAAGGAAAGGAGCACGCCTCGTATTATCAAAAATTCAGGTTTGAGCCACCGCAAGAAATAATCGACCTTATCTTCAGTTTTGTGGATGAAAGGGTGAGAGACGCTTCCCTCTGCTAAAAACAAAGTAGAATGACTTCGCTTGGATAAGTAGAGCCACTCCAGTTTTATTAAAGGGGGTGTCCAGCCAAAACTTTTTTTTTTCTCTCTATTGGACAGAGCAGGGAAGAGTGCTGTCAGATTCTCACTACTGTCTGTGACTCGATAGGGAAATTTCCCCCACCTTCCTGTCCCAATTAATGGTGCCCCCAGGGACAGCAAGTGAGTAAAAAATCAAGACCATGACAGAGGGTCTAACTCTTTCATGCTTTATTCAGAACACCAAAAAAATTTTTTTTTTTTTTATTCCTATTTTCCAAAATAATTCATCAACTTCTCAAATATTATTTTTTATTATTATACAGGATTTATATGGCGGCAACAGTTTGCTCAGAGCTTTACAAATTGAAGGCATACATTACAGTTACAATACAATATGGTACAAGAGAAAACAGAGGGCCCGGCGCGCTAGTTCTTACAATCTAGGAGGAAGGGTTGAGTGATACAAAAGGTAATATCTGTGGGGGGGATGGGCTGATGGAGGAAATAAATGGCAGTTTACTAGGTAGAAGCAGGATAGGCTTCTTTAAAGAGAGAGGTTTTCAGGGATCGTCTAAAGGTGGATAGATTAGGAGATAGCTGGACAGATTGGGGTAGGGAGTTCCATAGGATGGGAGAAGCTCAGGAGAAGTCCTGGAAGTGAGCATGGGAGGAGGTGACATGGAAACTAGAGAGCAGAAGGTCTTGGGAGGATCGAAGAGAGCGGTTTGGTTGATATTTTGAGACCAGGTTGGTGATGTAGCTGGGGGCAGAGTTGTGGATGGCTTTGTAAGTTGTTGTTAGTATTTTGAATTTTATTCGTTGGGCGAGTGGAAGCCGGCGGAGGGATTGGCAGAGAGGGGTGGAGGACACTGAATGGAGGCCAGTGGAGGGATTGGCAGAGAGGGGTGGAGGACACTGAATGTAAGGTCAGTGGAGGGATTGGCAGAGAGGGGTGGAGGACACTGAATGTAAGGCCAGTGGAGGGATTGGCAGAGAGGGGTGGAGGACACTGAATGGTTAGTAAGGTGGATGAGCCTGGAAGCAGTGTTCATGGTGTACTGGAGGGGGGGCAGCCTATGTAAAGGTCATCCAATGAGGAGGGAGTTGCAGTAGTCGAGGCGAGAGATGACCAGGGAGTGAGTTAGGAGCTTTGTGGTATCATTGGTTAAAAATGGGCGTATTCTGGAGATGTTGCAGAGGTTGAGGCGGCATGATTTGGACAGGGATTGGATGTGGGCCTGAAAGGATAGTTCAGATTACATAGTTACACCTAGCACCCTGGCATGCGGGGGATGGGTTGATAGTGTTGCTATTGATCCTGACCGAGAAATCAGGGGAAGAGGCACATGGGGGAGGAAATATTATGAGATCAGTTTTGGATAGATCAAATTGCTGGTGGGTTGCTGGCTGCTACCAAGCCATCTAGCTGGGCTGCTCCTTCCTTGCCACGCAGGTGGTCCTCTCTCAGCGGGCCAGTGAAGTTCCAAGTTTTCAGCCTCCCAAGGTCCTCTGTCTGCAGGTGAGCCCCTTTCCATCTGGGCCCCCTGATAGGCTCCGGCCCCAGCCTCACATCATTCTTTTTTTTCCACCAAATCTCTCCTGCTGCTGAGCAGGCTCAATCACTTTTAAGGGTTGTCCTGGCCCCTTGCCAAGCCTCCTCATGGGGATTGTTCAGGCACCCTCAAAAGTGCCAATCAGCCACTCCTTAGATCCACCCACTGCTTCTGGAACTTTCTCCAAAGTTCTAGTGCAGTGAGAAATTCCAGAGGGCTGGTCTGCAGAGCCTCTCAGCTCTGACCCAATTTTGAACCCCAGCTAGCTATTCCTTCCAGGCTGCTGCTCAGCCCTAGCTAACAATTGGAGTCTAGTTCCCCCTAGCTACCTAGGAGGGTGCTACAATTGTTAAACAGGATTTATATAGCCCCAACAGTTTGCGCAGTGCTTTACAAAACGATGATCATGATTGGCTTTCACAGTGGTCACATGATCGGAAGCCTGGCCCATTAGCCCCTGATTGGGAAAGGTGGCCAAGAGCTGGCTATGATTCAATCACTGTGCTGGGATTTCAGCACAGAAATCTTGGCCTTCTATGGACTACTATGTGTGGTGTGTGGACTCTAAAGCCCACCCTCTTTGCAGCCACACATATGCATTACGTGGGCGGCGAGAGGTTGGACTGAAAACAACAGCAGTGTCCCTCTGATATATTTTGAGGATGTTTTTGTCTTCCTAGCTGCCTAAACCCTATGGATTTGCCGTGGACGTTGGCTGTGGAACGGGGCAGAGCACAAGAATTCTCTCTCCGTTCTTTGAGAAAGTCCTCGGAACCGACATCAGTGAGGCTCAGATAGAGGAGGCCAAGAAAGCCCCGGGGTCACCCAATGTCACATACAGGTGAGGACATTCTTCAGTGAATCCGTTATAAACAGACCGACCCCATTGTGTCCTTTGGGGCATTGATGGGGCAGAAAAGTCAGAAGCACAGAGTCCAGGGTGGGGCTGTAAATCTAACTAAATGGGGTCACTAATTCTAGCCTAACCTATCGTCCCTGCAGTGCCTGTCCAGCTGAAGAGGTGCCGGTTGGTGACGCCTCTGTCGATCTACTAACAGCCTGCGCTGCTGTCCATTGGTTTAACATTGAGAAGTTTCTAAAAGAGGTAAAAAAATGAATCTTCTCATTTTTAATTTTTCTGACTGCTGCACCTTGTAAAATGTGCTGTACGTTACATATGCCTGACCACTGCATTCTGTACACTGTGCTGCATGTTAACAGAATCTGCACCCCTGAACATTGTGTTGTTGTATACAGCTGTACAATGCATGCATTTTGTTTTTTACATACCTTCTACATTATGATTTAACTTGCATACCCTTAACTGCTGTGCTGTATATTGCATTCAGTGGATCACTGCATCTGCTCATTGTGCTATGCAATACATACACCAAACTGAACTCCAATAAGTCAAGCCACACAGCAAAAGCCTCTGCTCCACTGTTGTTTAACCTACTGACACCGACAACTCCTGCCGGAGGCCAATGCACTGACGCGTTTCAACCATCACAGAACCTAATCGTTAAATCCTGTGATGGGCAGGGGCGGACTGACAACTCATGGGGCCCCCGGGCAATGGGGGATTATGGGGCCCCTGTGTCCTTGCCCAAACTCAAAAAAGCCTATGAAAAAGGTACCAGGGGCATCTCATGGGGGCCCCCTACTGACCCTCGGGTCCTCGGGCAGCGCCCGAGTTTCCAAATGGTCAGTCCGCCCCTGGTGATGGGTAAAACACTTTAGGGGTGTGGCTTCCAGCAGGAGTTGTCAGTGGAATAAACAGTGGAGCACAGACCTTTGGTGTGTGACTTGACTTATTGAAACTTAGAGTGGAGTGGGATCAGAGTGGACTCCTGGGCTTGAGCACCCAGCTGGTATATAGGAGGTGAAGGAGGATACGGGTTGCTCGTGAGTGGTGATGCGGGTCGGGATCGTTGAAAAAATGACGGCTGCACTCTGTACACTGTGCTATATATTACATATACCAAACTGCTGCACACTAAACACTGTGCTATACATTACATACCTGTGACGGGAGTCACTTTGGGTGGGGGGGCCAAGGAACCCAGCTCACTTTGGAGAGATGGGGAGACCCCTGTCTCAGCTCCCCCTATCCCTATTATGTGTAAATCACCCTGTGCCTGTTAGGGGTACAGGGTGATCTGTCCTAATATTGGGGTGGGGGGGTTGTTGATTGTTTAATGCCATGTGGTTGCATCCCATTGTTCTATTGTGTGTCTTGCTTGGGAGCAAACTATTATGGGATATGTGTTTGTGTATTGGCTTGGTGGGGGTGTTTCCAGCAGCCCTCCCTCCTGATGGGACTGTCTGCTGGTGTGTCTCTTGTTACTAAAGGTAGATTGCCCTGCCCTGTGTCATTATGCGGGGGGGGGGGGGGACTGTCCCCTTGAGTGTATATATCTTGTATCTGTGTCTAAAATAAATGAGTCTATTTCCTGGTTTACTTCAAGACTGGTGTCGTCTAGTATTGTATGGTCGGTGGTGGTGTCTGAGGTCGGTGTTCGGACAGGGAAGCGGTATTCTAACGGAAGTACCCAAGTGCAGAATGGAGTCGGTTCCGTTACAATACCCCAAACTGCTGCACACTAAACACTATGCTATACACTAGATACCCCAACTGCTGCGCTCTATACACCGTGCTACACATTATATTCCAAAATCACAGAAGTCTGTACGCTAGATTATACATTTTTTTTTTTTTTTTTTTTTTTTTTTTTTTTTTTTTTAATTTGTTTGATACTGTCATTATTTCATCCTGTTCAGTGAATGGGGCACATTTTTGCTGATATTATAATGTAGACGTCATCATTTCAGGTGGATCGGATCTTAAAGCCACGAGGTTGCCTCGCTTTCTTCTCCTATCTCCCCCACATGGAAGTTCACTACAAGGAGCGCTCAGAACAGATGAGCCAAGTCTTTGCAGACGTCAGTATTGAATGTTTTTGTGTTTTCAGTACCCCTTGTTTTGCATACTGCAAGTGATAAGTAGCTCTGTTATGATATAAAAGTTCGATGTAAGGATTTAGAAGCCTTTGGTCAGCTAAGCTTCATTAATTCTGTACTATAAAGGGGCAATTCAACTTTTTTCCCCTCCCCCCTTCCTCTATCACTTTTGGACACTTTATTTTTTGGGGAATCGAGAACCTATTTTTGATAGGTACCTGCTACCGCTTCTGCTTGGAACACCTAGGCCCCACCCTTTTTTGCCCACAGCCTTCTGGAACCCATCGCAGGTCCCAAAAGTCTGCGGAACCATTCTGGTAGTACAGTGCGACTCACACATGCACAGTGGGAAGCCATCTGTAAAGCTGCAAGGAGTCACAGCCAGCTCCGTTAACCTGCCGGCACCAGGGACCTGAAGACCAGTAAAGAACTGACCCAGGTGAGGACGAAGCTGGATCCTTGGACAGGCGAGTGTCTTTGTTAAAAGTCAGCAGTTACAGGATTTGTATTTGTTGGCTGGACTGAAGATCCTTAAGATGTCTGCTTTAAATACAGTACTAATATTACTAGTAATATTAGGAGGTTCTTTGCACTCCTGGTTCGCCACTCCCGGTCCTCCGCTCCTGGGTCTTCCGCTCCCGGTCCTCCGCTCCTGGGTCTTCCGCTCCCGGTCCTCCGCTCCTGGGTCTTCCGCTCCCGGTCCTCCGCTCCTGGGTCTTCCGCTCCCGGTCCTCCGCTCCTGGGTCTTCCGCTCCCGGTCCTCCGCTCCTGGGTCTTCCGCTCCCGGTCCTCCGCTCCTGGGTCTTCCGCTCCCGGTCCTCCGCTCCTGGGTCTTCCGCTCCCGGTCCTCCGCTCCTGGGTCTTCCGCTCCCGGTCCTCCGCTCCTGGGTCTTCCTCTCCCGGTCCTCCGCTCCTGGGTCTTCCTGTCCGCTCCCCTGGTCCCGCTCCGCTCCTGGGTCTTCCGCTCCCGGTCCTCCGCTCCTGGGTCTTCCGCTCCCGGTCCTCCGCTCCTGGGTCTTCCGCTCCCGGTCCTCCGCTCCTGGTCTTCCGCTCCCGGTCCTCCGCTCCTGGGTCTTCCGCTCCCGGTCCTCCGCTCCTGGGTCTTCCGCTCCCGGTCCTCCGCTCCTGGGTCTTCCGCTCCCGGTCCTCCGCTCCTGGGTCTTCCGCTCCCGGTCCTCCGCTCCTGGGTCTTCCGCTCCCGGTCCTCCGCTCCTGGGTCTTCCGCTCCCGGTCCTCCGCTCCTGGGTCTTCCGCTCCCGGTCCTCCGCTCCTGGGTCTTCCGCTCCCGGTCCTCCGCTCCTGGGTCTTCCGCTCCCGGTCCTCCGCTCCTGGGTCTTCCGCTCCCGGTCCTCCGCTCCTGGGTCTTCCGCTCCCGGTCCTCCGCTCCTGGGTCTTCCGCTCCCGGTCCTCCGCTCCTGGGTCTTCCGCTCCCTCCTGGTCCTCCGGTCCTCCTGGGTCTTCCGCTCCCGGTCCTCCGCTCCTGGGTCTTCCGCTCCCGGTCCTCCGCTCCTGGGTCTTCCGCTCCCGGTCCTCCGCTCCTGGGTCTTCCGCTCCCGGTCCTCCGCTCCTGGGTCTTCCGCTCCCGGTCCTCCGCTCCTGGGTCTTCCGCTCCGGGTCCCGCTCTCCGCTCCCGGTCTTCCGCTCCTGGTCCTCCGCTCCTGGGTCTTCCGCTCCCGGTCCTCCGCTCCTGGGTCTTCCGCTCCCGGTCCTCCGCTCCTGGGTCTTCCGCTCCCGGTCCTCCGCTCCTGGGTCTTCCGCTCCCGGTCCTCCGCTCCTGGGTCTTCCGCTCCCGGTCCTCCGCTCCTGGGTCTTCCGCTCCCGGTCCTCCGCTCCTGGGTCTTCCGCTCCCGGTCCTCCGCTCCTGGGTCTTCCGCTCCCGGTCCTCCGCTCCTGGGTCTTCCGCTCCCGGTCCTCCGCTCCTGGGTCTTCCGCTCCCGGTCCTCCGCTCCTGGGTCTTCCGCTCCCGGTCCTCCGCTCCTGGGTCTTCCGCTCCGGGTCTCCGCTCCTGGGTCTTCCGCTCCTGGGTCTTCCGCTCCTGGGTCTTCCGCTCCTGGTCCTCCGCTCCTGGGTCTTCCGCTCCGGGTCCTCCGCTCCTGGGTCCTCCGCTCCGGGTCTTCCGCTCCTGGGTCCTCCGCTCCTGGGTCTTCCGCTCCTGGGTCTTCCGCTCCTGCACCCAGAGCTCTCCTACCTGTCTATGAACTGCCCCTTGGTGTCCTCATGTGCAGAGCTATGGGCTTTGCATTGCATTTGATGATGTCAGAGGACTAGGGGTAGACTGACAACTCATGGGGCCCCCGGGCAATAGGGGATCATGGGGCCCTGTGTCCTTGCCCACTCAAAAAAGCCTATAAAAAAGGTACCAGGGGCATTTCATGGGGCCCCCTACTGACCCCAGGCCCTCGGGCAGTGCCCGAGTGCTTGAATGGTCAGTCCGCCCCTGCAGAGGACTTGCGACTGCTGGACCGTAGCACAGAAGAGGCTGCGGAAACCAGTCTTAAAGTCTGGAGGGAGCCTGTGTGAGTGAAGGAGTGGGTAATTAAAAGTGCTTTTTGAGGCTCCCCAATTAACCCCTGTAGTGCAGGGTCAGCCCCAATGCTAGGGGGAACATTTCCTTTCTCTGCAGTTCAGCTTTAAGCTTGACATTTCTCTTTTGTTGAGTGGGGGAAGTTGTGACGGGGACACCCACAGCTCTAATTTTGTCCAATTCAGCAGGAATCACGTTTTAGGCCTATGTGGCCATCTCTATTGAAAGCCAGTTGAACGTTTTGGTAAATCAGATAAATACATCTCAGGTGTATCAAATCAAAAGGTGTACAATGTCTTACAGTGTGCTTGAGCAGAAAACCAACAACAGTCTGAGTAGAAAAGCCTGTCTCCTGCCAGCTGCAGCAGAGAAGGATCCTTGCTCCCTGTGTGGAAGCAGTGGTCTCTCTTCAGAGATCTGACCCCTTACTTGCTTATTCACAGCTAGGGCTTTCCAATGCACAGGGAGTATGAGCTTCACTGACTTGCAGAGCTGTAGGTCTGACTCCACAGGGAGCACGTTGGACCTCGGCAAAGAGGCCACTGCTTCAACACAGAGAGCAAGGGTCCTTCTTTTCAGCCACTGGCAGTGGATGGGCTTTTCTACTCCGGCTGTGGCTGCTTTGTAAAGAAAATTACCCGTAAGACTTTGTACACCTTTATTTTGATGCACCTGGAATGTATTTATCTGATTTTAAAGGAGGTTCAACTGGATTTTAACGTGGACCCAACTTTTTAAATGTACAGTAAGTTCATCCTAAATGAATTATTGTAAAATCACTATTGTCCCAATGTGTAAGGAAAAAGATTTTATTTATTTTCAGGTGGAAAATATTCTGGCTCCATATCAGCACGAGAAGGTTCACCATGTGAAGACTGGATACAAGGAAATATTTGAATCCATCCCTTACACCGACAAAAGAAGGTCCGACTACTTCTATAGATCACTCATCTGATACGGTGTAACCTCTTGTCACCCTTTAATGGGTTCTTTGCATTCACATTGTCATATTGCCATATCTTTTCACAAAATGGTTGAAAGGGTTAATAACTGTAAATAGGATTCCCTGCTGATAGCAGAATGTAACCAAATGAATGCTGGCATGAAAAAAAAAAAAAAAAGGTGTGGGGGTCTCCTCCCAATCCATACCAGGTTTTTGGGGTATGGTATGGATTTTGAGGGGAACCCCATGCCAGAGTGTAAAAATAAAAATGTCATGGGGTCACCCCATGATCCATTCCAAACCTTTACCTGAGCATGCAGCCCAGTAGGCCAGGAAAGGGGGGGATGATTTAGTGCCCCCCGAGCCATACCAGGCCGCATGCCTTCAACATGGGTGGGGTGCTTTTGGGGGGGGGGGTGCTCCCCTCCAAAAGCACCTTGTCCCCATGTTGATGAGGACAAGTACCCCTTCCCCACAACTCTAGCTTGGTGGGGGTGTAGGGGTTACCCTTTTAGAAACAAGGGGACCCCCAGATCCTAGGTCCTCTCCATGTGAATGATTGATTATGGGGTGACCTCTCCCCCATGTTTACCTGTGATTCGGCAAGTGTCAGCGACGGGACCGGTTTTGTTTTTTTATTTATTATTCTTACAGGTCGGTGTCCATCGTTATTGACACTGGATTAAGATCAGGGGATGTGGTGTGGGGTTTTTTTTTTTTTTTTTTTTTTAAGGAAATGTCAGAAATGGTGTTTGTATTTTTATTTTACTTTTTGACATTCTGTTTTGGTGAATGAGTAGAGATACTATTTACCCCATACTCATTCACATGGGTGGGGACGAGATCTTGGTAAAGGGGGGCCTCCAGATTCCGATAAGGCACAGCCACCAGGCCAGGGTAGTGCAGAAGAGGCCATTGTCCTCATCCACATGGGGACAAGGTACTAATTGCAGAAGCTGCAATTGGTTGTATACTTTGGTATTCTCTGCTTTAGTCACCCTTTTATTTTCCTTTTATACAGCGCTACGGCATATGATCCCACTATATAAATAACTGATAATAGAATTGCTCAGATTGCATTTGTTTTCTTTAACCTCTTCATTAACTCGCAGTGCTATTTTGCCTTTACAGGATAGAAAGCGTTGTGACCAAAATCCGAATGCCATTGTCAGGTCTGCTGGGATTTATTCAGACCTTCTCCATGTTCCAGTCGTATCTTAGGAGTGAGCCTGAGAAAGCAAAAGAAACTATAAAAACAGTAGAGGAAAGGTGAGAATGTAGGTGAATAGGACAGGAAGTAGCAGCGGGGGAACACAGGACAAGAAAAGTCAAAATCGTGCAGCAGCGTTGTCACCCTGTGGACTGAACGATCTTAGAAGGACATGAAGCTTTAAATAGTCTTTAAGTATACATCAAGTTAAAGCGAGAATCTGGCTAACATGTTCAAAGCTGTTACAGAACGTTTTTATTTTTACTTAGGTTGGTACCTTTGTACAGACTTGGAAATGGTCTGGACGGAGGTGTGGGCCTTCTTTTCTGGGACTGGGGAAAGTGCAGATAGAGTACCCTTGACTTGCAGTGAAGTCAGGGCTTTTCTGCCAGCATGCTATGCTGAGCCCATCTGCAATGATGGCAGATAGAACGTGTCGTAATTTCCATTCATGACACAACTGTGTGAAAAGAACCAAACACAGCCCCCCAAATTAAAAAAAAAAAAATAAACAGGACTTCCTAGGAAGATGCACCTTGTGATGTGGGTCTTGGGGGTGGGGTATGCATCAGTGTTTCATGTTTTACCTTATATATGAGTGTAATATAATCCTGGTCCAAAAGGTGGACCAAGCCTTTAACCCAACTGGAAGCCAGTAAAAAAAAAAAACGGTTTTCATGAAGTTTGGCTTGGAGAGATTGCAGGTATTAGTCTTTGGGAATGATCTCGGAATATACTCCACTGACTTGGCCTCCAAGATTCAGTTTTTTTTTCTGGTTCCCCTCCTATCTGTCACAGTGCTCCTTCATTGTTACCTATAATGCTGTCTCCTCTACTCCAATTCCTCTTTCTATAAGGGTCCCCCAAGGCTCTGTTCTTGGACCCCTTCTCTTCCCTATCTACACCTCCTCTCTTGGTCACTTGATAACCTCCCATAGCTTCCAATACCATCTCCAACAACACCCAAATCTCTCCACTCGTCTCTTCGCTCCTTTAGTCTCCTCTCGCATTACTAGCTTACTGACATATCAACGTGGATGTGTCACACCACTTCCTTAGACAAAATCCTTCCAATCTGAGCTGATATTTCCCTCAACTCGTGCCCTCCACCCTGACTTTTCCATCAAGATCAATAATACAACTATCAGTTCCCCCCCCCCCCCCTCACACCAGGGTATTGGCTCTAATCCTGGACTCTGACCTATCCTTTTGGCCCCAAATCCAATCACTATCAAACTTGTAGACTTCACCTCTGTAACACCTTTACAATTCACCCTTTTTTAACCAAAGAAACCACCAAGCTACTCATTCACTCCCTTGTTATCTGTCTCCTTGACTATTGCAACTCCTTTCACATAGGCCTACCTCTCCATAGGCTATCCCCTCTTCAGTCTATCATGATCTGCCAGACTCCTATAGCTTACCACCCGCTCAGTGTCTGCCACCCCTCTCTGCCAATCCCTCCATTGACTTCTGATTACCCAGCAAATTAAATTCAAAATATTAACAACAACATACAAAGCCATCCACGACTCTTCCCCGAGCTACATCGCCAATCTTGTCTCCAAATATCATCCAAACTGTCCTCTCTGCTTTTCCAAGGATCTCCTGCTCTCTAGCTCTCTTGTCTCCACCTCCCATATTTGTCTACAGGACTTCTCCAGAGCCTCTCCTATCCTCTAGAACAGTAGTCTACAAACTGTGGCCCTTTGCTTGCCTTTATCCAGCTCTTAGGGCACTATTCCTCCCACTGACTCAATTGATGGGACACTATTCCTCCCACTGACTCAATTGATGGGACACTATTCCTCCCACTGACTCAATTGATGGGACACTATTCCTCCCACTGACTCAATTGAATGGGACACTATTCCTCCCACTGACACAACTGATGGGGCACTATTCCTCCCATTGACACAACTGATGGGGCACTATTCCTCCCACTGACCCAACTGATGGGGGCACTATTCCTCCCACTGACACAACTGATGGGGCACTATTCCTCCCACTGACACAACTGATGGGGCACTATTCCTCCCACTGACACAACTGATGGGGCACTATTCCTCCCACTGACACAACTGATGGGGCACTATTCCTCCCACTGACACAACTGATGGGGCACTATTCCTCCCACTGACACAACTGATGGGGCACTATTCCTCCCACTGACACAACTGATGGGGCACTATTCCTCCCACTGACACAACTGATGGGGCACTATTCCTCCCACTGACACAACTGATGGGGCACTATTCCTCCCACTGACACAACTGATGGGGCACTATTCCTCCCACTGACACAACTGATGGGGCACTATTCCTCCCACTGACACAACTGATGGGGCACTATTCCTCCCACTGACACAACTGATGGGGCACTATTCCTCCCACTGACACAACTGATGGGGCACTATTCCTCCCACTGACACAACTGATGGGGCACTATTCCTCCCACTGACACAACTGATGGGGCACTATTCCTCCCACTGACACAACTGATGGGGCACTATTCCTCCCACTGACTCAATTGATGGGGCACTATTCCTCCCACTGACACAATTGATGGGGCACTATTCCTTCCACTGACTCAATTGATGGGGCACTATTCCTTCCACTGACTCAATTGATGGGGCACTATTCTTCCAACAACTCAATTGATGGGGCATTTTTTACTCCCACTGGACACAGTCCGGCTCCCATAAAGCCTGAAGAACAGTAAACTGGCTCTTTGCTTCTAAGTTTGGAGGCCCCTGCCCTAGAACTCCCTACCCCAGTCTCTACTCTTAGGCAATCCCTGAAAATTCAGCTGTTCAGGAAATCCTATCATGCCTGCACCTAACCACTGAACCTTAACTCTTCCATCAGCTCATCCTCCGCAGTTATAACCTTTTTTACCACTTGCCCTACCCTATTAGATTGTAAGCTCTTATGAGCAGGGCCCTCTTAACCCCTTTTGTATTTTATTGTAACTGTACTGTCTCTCTTTAGATTGTAAAGCACTTCACAAACTGTTGGCGCTATAGAAGTCCTGTATAATAATACTGTGCATAAATCCTTTTTCAGGTACCTTCAGATCATGGGGACGTCCTCCATTGAAACGGAGGTTGAACTTTGGCTGCGAAACGTCCTGGTATTGGCTTCTAAACCGTAGTGAAGCAAGGACTTGGGAAAACAACATTGAATCCTGCAAGACATGGCTGGAGACCCCGCTGATTGGTATTTTACCACATCAGAATTCTGTTAATAGTTTCTGTATGTCAAACGTACCAAAAATCGGGCGTAATTCATAATATAGAAAATCAAACCATGAAGTAAATCCTATATAACTGTTTTGTCTGTGGACATTTACTTTCAGCCACTGCTGTGTAAGAATCATCCCCAATAGCACAGTCCCAATACCGCAGCTTGTTCACAGTTCTCGGGGTGCCAATGGAGCACGTCCCAGAACACAGCAATGCATATATGTATGCATAGGCTGGGTGTTACGTTCCACCTGATGTGCTGCCACATATATACGCCTAAGGCATAACAAAGAGGTTAAGCCAATCTTTCTCAACCAAATCATGAAATCATATTCAGGTCTCAGGGAACCCCTGCTAAAACCAAACCATTGCAGGTCAGTGAGTAAAAATGTCTCTTACATTGGTGGCTTGTGGGCAGAATGCCCCCTCTGTACAGTGGTGGTCACAATGCAACCTCTACAAATACCAATGGCGTTGACCCCCCTCAAAACTATGCAGGAACCATTAAATGGGAGTTCCACAAAGCCACAGCTCAAGGAACCCATAGCAACATCTGGAGGAACCCTATGATTCCATGGACCCCTGATTGAGAATGGCTGGATTAAACAAACACTGTAGACCAGAATTTCTCAACTTGTTCAATGCAGAAAAACTCTTGAATTAACTTTCCAGTCTCAGGGAACCCCTGCTGAAAAATACTATATCTGCGACTCATAATACATTAGTGTGATGGTTGGTGGGAAAAATGCTCCTTACACTTGTGGTCGTTGGGAAGAGTTACCCTCTTACTGATCGCTAAAAAGATCAATGGTGTCAGAGGGAGCTTACCTGAGAGGAAGACCCAGTACACCTTAATTCATAATAAAGTCAATACCCCTTAGTAAGGACTGGCGTATAGGACTGGCGTATAGGACTGGCGTATAGGACTGCACTATTTGAAGAGATTCATTCACAGCCGTGGTTGACCTTAAATGATCACAGAAGATACAAAGTTATATATATTAAGCACTTTTTGTCCTTATTTTGACTTTTTTCCTACATTGTCACATTTAATAATTTGCATCATTTGTTAATTCTTTGGTGTATATACCATATATGACATGATGATAGCACAAAATGTTTACTTTATTCAATATGTTGGTTATATTCATCAAAATCCAGAGCCACTCCACCTTCTCCATTTATAGAGAATAATAAAGAAAACACTAAAACATTGCATGTTCTTCTCGCTTTTACTTTACAACTCATTGCATTCATTTATATCATCTACTAATATCCAAGGCCCCGTTTTTAAGAGACCATTTTTGGAGTGGCAGTCATTTGAATGGGCCTTCCTCTGCCCCAACAACACTCACTAAAGAAGCTCAAGAACCAAATGTTGACACTGAGACAAGCATGTTTTGCTACAGCGATTTTTGCACAGCAAAACATGCAACTGTTACCCATGTTTGGGGTGCCATTGAGAAATAACGGCCCCACAAATGCATTACGTATTTTAGCTCGTGTTTCACAAATTTTCAGAAATGCAAATTTTTTTTGCCTGCATTTCTGCTGCGCCCAGATTTGGTACATGGTCCAAGGAGACTTGAGGATTTAAGCTGTTCTTCGCATAAGACGGGGTCAGAGGTCGCTGTCTTCCTGTTGCACTATTTTTTTGGATTTATATTATCACAGGAGTTTTACCTTTTTATTGGTATTGTGGTCATCTTTCTATTTTTGACTCTAGCTCTACGGAGAATATGGAAAGACTGTTAATGTTTGTAGTCATTCCTCGTAGTTGAGGTCTTCCTGGCTTCACATTTGCTTTGCTGGCCTTCTCTGGATTCCCCCCCGTTCCAGCACATCCTTCTTGAGGATTGACGATCAAAACTGGATGGCATACCCAACATGTGGCCAAACCAGAGTTTTGTAAATTGCTCTGTGCTTGAAATCAAGGACATAATTCACACGTGTGGAACAGCATGTAATACATTTTTTTTTCAATATCAAAGATTCTCCCAGTGGTGTTCAGTGTAAAAATACAATCTTCTGTTCCTTTTATTATTATCCACAAGCAGCACACCACCTGCAAGTATAATACCCCACTCAGTGGTGTCACCTGGTGCAGTAAAACATGGTGTCATTCCCCCGTCTCCCCCAGCCTGACAGGCAGTAGGGCACTGGGCAGGCTAGTGCATCAGCGTGGCTCTCCCCCATTAATATTCTCACTGACCCAATCGCTGTCCTTGGCCCCCCATCACTGTCATTAGTGACCTCATTACTGTCCTCAGACCCCCGTTACTGTCCTCAAGCCATTCATTACTGAACTCATTCTCCCTTTTAATGTCTTCAGCCCCCCTATTGCTGTTCTCAGTCCCCCCAAATAATGTATTTAGTGACCCCATTACTGTCAGCTCCCATATTACTGTCCCCAGTCCCCCCTGTTATTGTCCTCGGTCCTCCCAATTACTGTCCTCAGGCCCACATTACTGTCCTCATTTCCCCCTATTAATGTCTTCAGCCCCCCTATTACTGTTCTCAGTCCCCCCCAAATAATGTATTTAGTGACCCCCATTACTGTCCTCCAGTTCCCATATTACTGTACCCAGTCCCCCCTGTTATTGTCCTCGGTCCTCCCAATTACTGTCCTCAGGCCCACATTACTGTCCTCATTACCCACTCCTAATAATGTCCTCAGTGATCCCATTACTGTTCTCAGTCCCCACATTAATGACCCCATTACTGTCCTCAGGCCCCTATTACTGTCCTCAAACCCTTCATTACTGTCCTCAAACCCTTCATTACTGTCCTCAGTCCCCCCAAATAATGTCCTCAGTGTCCCCATTACTGTCCCCAGTCCCCCTTATTATTGTCCTCAGTCTGCCCACATTACTGTCCTCATTCCACCTATTAATGTTCTCATCACTGTCCTCAGTCCCCCCCAAAAAATATCCTCAGTGACCCCATTACTGTTCTCAGTCCCCCCCCCCCCCCCCCCCCCATGTCCCCAGTGACTACATTACTGTCCTCAGGCCCCACATTAATGTCTCCAGTCCCTCGATTACCTTTCTCTGACCCCCCCCCCCCATTACTGTCCTCAGGCCTTCATTACAAAGAAACATGCGGTAACGTGCCTAGCATTGCTGTTATTACTTCATGTTTACACGCTTTTCAGAGATTTTTATGGGAAATATACACTGGCCATTTTATTAGGTACATCTTGCTAGTACAAGTACTGGATATTTTCTCTTTTCAGACCTTTCTCTGTAAACCCCAGAGATGGTTGTGAGTGAAAATCCCAGTAGATCAGTAGTTTTTGAAATATTCAGACCAGCCCATCTGACACCAACAACCATGCCACGTTCAAAGTTATTTAAATCCCCTTTTTTCCCCATTCTGATGCTCGGTTTGAACTTAAGCAAGTTGTCTTCACTACGTCTAGATGCCTAAATGCATGGAGTTGCTGCCATGTGATTGGCTGATTAGCAATTTGTGTTACCAAGCAATTGAACAGGGGGACCTAATAAAGTGGCCAGTGAGTGTATGTACTCGGGACTGGCGCTTGCACTAGGCAATCTAGGCAGCCGACTAGGGTGCACTGCCACCTAGGGGCACCTGGGCACAGCTCAGGCCAGCACTTTCTTTGTGTGGGATACCGCTACACCATGAATGATCCTTCAGCTGAGGGGAGAGACGGCAGAGGGGAGGAAGAAAGGACAGAGGAAGATGCCGGGTGTCTGAAAACAGTGTAGCAGCTGAGCTGCGGCTCCTTCCAGTGCAGGGGCGGACTGACAACACATGGGGCCCCCAGGCAATAGGAGATCATGGGGCCCCTGTGTCCTTGCCCAAACTCAAAAAAGCCTAGGAAAAAGGTACCAGGGGCATCTCATGGGGCCCCTTACTGCCCCCGGGCAGTGCCTGAGTTTCCAAATGGTCAGTCCGCCCCTGTTCCAGTGTTCCTCTCAGATTCAGTCCGTTACTGGAAGCCAGCTCGTGGCTGCTGATCACTGTGGAGTTCCAGCCATTCCTTCTGTTGCCATTCAAGGTGGAGCTGCGTCTGCGGAGGAAGGTAATGTCCGATTTGATGTTTTGTGTCTGTGTGAGTGTGACCTGGCCGGCCGGACATCCATCACATGTGCAGTGTGTCAGTGAGTGATGACATCATCACGATCCCAGTGCCTGCTGATCTGTGTCAGTGTTGGTGGTGCTGTGTTGTGTTGGATCTGTCACTGCGTGGGATCGCTTAGTTCAGCTGCCTGCTGTCACAGCGTTTTACTTTCCCCCATTGCCTGGGGAGCTCCAGCCCAAGATCTGTCAGAGTGGGTCCATCATCCTCCACTCACCGCAACGGTCACCCTGCCACTGTCAGCCACAGCAACAGTTCATCCGGGACACTGATTCTGTCTTTAATATTGGTGCTCGTGGGATCTTATGGCACTTTTATGTTTGCAAATTAAAAGAAATGTAACAGTTTCATGTTTTGTTGATTTAATATTTTCTACTGTTTTTTTTAAATTTTATACATTTCTTTTTTTTGGGGCGGGATGCAAGTATCTGGTCTTGCCTAGGGTGCAAAATAGTTTAGTAGGGCCCTGAGCTTCGCTTCTGCCGCCTCCTGCTTTTTCTAATCTATTTTATTGAGATATTCTAGTGCGCGGTAGCTAGTGACATCACCGGCACATGCGCTCTGGCGGAACGGCATACCTGTACTGTTCCTTTAGAGCTGTGTGTCACACTTGCAACTCACGAACCCAGAAGGAATCCTCTGCAGCGCTGATAGCGATCCACTGGAGGGCTTCGTTCCAAGGTAATAATAAAAAATCCGATACATGTAAATTAATTGGTTTACGTGAAAGTTATAGCGTCTACAAATGGCAGTATAGATACTGGAATTTTTTTTATACTAGTAATGATCACAATCAACAAATTATAGTGGGACTGCGGCAGGTATTCTGACACTGGGGGGGGGGACTGACTAACTGCCAGTGACACCAATACAGTGATCCATGCTAATAAAAAGCACTGACACTGAACTAATGACACTGGGCAGGAAGGGGTTAACATCTGAGGAGATCAAAGGGTTAACTGTGTACTGTTTCACTGTGTGCTGTGTGTTTTACTGTGTAAGCACGCCGCTTCGTAGAGTCATACAAAGCAGTGTGCTGGAGGTGACAGGGGAGAGAACTGTGTTGTTTACATACAGACCCCTCCCGCCCTCAGTGATAATCGCCGGGTGGCAGCAAAGAATCTCTGGCTGGGACCCGGTGATCAACAGCTGAAGCTGCCAATGGTGGCGCAGATAGGGCGCATGCGTGTCACCTACCTGGAAATGCAAAATCACGTGTATATATACATGATTTTTTGCAGCCCTGCCGCCCTGTAGCAGTATTTCTGCTATAGGGCGGCGGGCAAGTGGTTAGAATAAACAACTAAGATGAGTTAATTATGCAGTGCGCCTCCCACCTTCTTATACTCGTGCACCAATCATGGCTGCAATGCTCTGCAGGCTACAATGCAAATCATGGCTGCAATGCTCTGCAGGCTACAATGCAAATCATGGCTGCAATGCTCTGCAGGCTACAATGCAAATCATGGCTGCAATGCTCTGCAGGCTACAATGCAAATCATGGCTGCAATGCTCTGCAGGCTACAATGCAAATCATGGCTGCAGTGCTCAGCAGGCTACAATGTGTAAATCAGTGCTCTGCAGGCTACAATGCAAATCATGGCTGCAGTGCTCTGCAGGCTATGGCTGCAGTGCTCAGCAGGCTACAATGCAAATCATGGCTGCAGTGCTCTGCAGGCTACAATGCAAATCATGGCTGCAGTGCTCTGCAGGCTACAATGCAAATCATGGCTGCAATGCTCTGCAGGCTACAATGCAAATCATGGCTGCAATGCTCTGCAGGCTACAATGCAAATCATGGCTGCAATGCTCAGCAGCAGGCTACAATGCAAATCATGGCTGCAATACTACGCACGCTACAATGTAAATCATGGCTGCAATGCTCTGCAGGCTACAATGCAAACATTTCCTATGTGTACTTGTTTTTATTTTTTATCAATGTAGGTGCTTTTATACATTTTTGCAGAAGGTGGACTATGCCTTTGAACATGCTTGGGATGAATACAGGTCTATAGTCACACACAAATATTAACAAATAAACAAAGTAGAGTGCAGATTCCATGTTCCACCATCAGTCATCTGATGGTTGATATCAGGACATCACCTGACATCACCTGACATCACCGTCACCCTCTGTACTCCGCCACTGCACTGCTGCTACTTTCATCACATTCTATGGAAATTGTACGAAGAGGTAAATGCGGGTATCCTGTGCCTGCCTCCATTACACACAATGTATCCAGTCTGATCTCTTTTCAGATGGATACAATTCTTTGTTGTTACATTGTATCGCTCGCTCTCTGTATTCCTAGCACTGTATTTCCTGTCTTCTACCCTTCATTGGAGAGGTGGATGCAGGGCTGGTGCTAGACTATTTTGCACCCTAGGCAAGACCAGCTACTCGCGCCCCCCAAAAAAAAATTGTAATAAATGAATAATTTTTTTTAAAGCCGTAGAGAATATGAAATCAACAAACCATGAAACTGCTAAATTTCTTTTAATTTACAGAGTCGGAGTCAGAAGTTACTTTCCTCTGCAAGGGGGCAGCTCCGACTCCGCTGATTAATGGAAAGAAAAGAGCTGGCACTCCACAGTGATTTGCAGCTGCCAGCCGGCTTGCAGTAAGGGACTGAGTCTGAGAGGAACACTGGAAGGAGCGGCAGCTCAGCTGCTACACTGTCTCCAGACACCCGAAATCTTCCTCTGTCCTCTCTTCCTCCCCTCTGCCGCCCCTCCTCTCAGCTGAAGAATCATTTATGACCTGGAAGCATCCCACACAGACTGAGTGCCGACCTGTGCTGCGCACAGGTGCCCCTAGGTGGCAGTGCGCCCTAGGCAACTGCCTAGTTTCTTAGTCAAAGCACTGACCCTGAGTGGATGAGTCTGACTTTGGGGTCCTGGACCTCACACTGTGCTGTGTGTATGTATGCTGGACATTCACATAGGCTGGGAAGGGATGAGAAAAAATTGTTTATATCCGCCCTAGAAGTGACGTCATGATGGCGTGACATCGTCCTGGTTCTCCAAAGCCATAGAGGCGATCAGAGATGACCTGGTCTCTCTTCACCTCTGTGACCTACTGGCACCACCATCGGATCATTACTCAGGCACATCGGTTGAAATGGTAAGCCCGAGAAACACTGGCGAGCTTCAGCCATAACCCCGGTAAACCACTTGCAGACCGCAACATATATGTATGTGTTGCGTTTGGCAAGTGGATAGATTTAGGTTTGTCCCAAGCATGCCTGAATCAAACAAGTCTACAGTCACAGGGTGGTCTCGTGAGGGCAGAGAGGCATGTCACCAAATAACTTCTGCAGGAACTCCGTGATAAAACGACCTCCGGGTAGCAAGCTTGCTAGCCGGAGGAGATCGATGTACAGGAGTTGTTTGATGACATGAGGCCACCCCGTGACTGAAGGCTTGTTTATTCTATAGACAAGTGAATTTATTTACTTTGTAGCAATAAAGACTTTACGTCGGGGAGCACTATGTTTTCTCTTCCATTGGTTGTGATCCTGGAGTTGGAGCCGCTTGCATCCACCAGTGGGGAGACATCCGGGTCCTGGCTGGAAAGGCCTTCTACATTTCGGTCATATTAATAAGGTGAGGGAGCGCCCATAAATGTCTGGTTTGGGTTTAGTATGATGGATTTCATTTGTGTGTAACTGGGTACGGCACATCGTTTTATTTCACCTTCAGTTTATTATGCCAGAGCAGCATTTGTCTTCCAAGTACCAGAGATAATTGTTCCTGTCAGGGATTCAGGCCACCAACCTGCGGTGAATGATGGTTGTATTTGGCAAAGGCAATGCTGGGTCTCTCATGAACAGGGGTGGACTGATAACTCATGGGGCTCCTGGGAAATAGGGGATCATGGGGCCCCTGTGTCCTGGCCCACACTCAAAGCACACCCAAAAAAGCCTATATAAGGTACCAGGGGCATCTCATGGGGCCCCCAGGCAATAGGGGATCATGGGGACCCCTGTGTCCTTGCCCACACTCAAAGCACACCCAAAAAAACCTATATAAGGTACCAGGGGCATCTCATGGGGCCCCCAGGCAATAGGGGATCATGGGGCCCTGTGTCCTTGCCCACACTCAAAGCACACCCAAAAAAGCCTATACAAGGTACCAGGGGCATCTCATGGGGCCCCCAGGCAATAGGGGATCATGGGGCCGTGTGTCCTTGCCCACACTCAAAGCACACCCAAAAAAGCCTATATAAGGTACCAGGGGCATCTCATGGGGCCCCCAGGCAATAGGGGATCATGGGGCCACTGTGTCCTTGCCCACACTCAAAGCACACCCAAAAAAGCCTATATAAGGTACCAGGGGCATCTCATGGGGCCCCCCACAATGACCCTGGGCAAAGTTCCTGTACACGGGTGGAAGAAGGACAGAGCTCTGCCAACGTCAAGTTTAATAATAAAACATTCAATGATAGAAACATAGAAAAGTGACGGCAGGAAAAGACTGAGTGGTCCATCGAGTCTGCCGGGATTTTTTTTTTCTTTTTTTTTTCGTTTTCTTTTTTTTTTTTTTTTTTGGGGGGGTTGTTTTTGTTTTTGTTTTTTTTTGGGGGGGGGTTTTTGTTTTTGTTTTGTTTTTTTTGGGGGGGGGTTGTTTTTGTTTTTTTGTTTTTTTTTGCTGTTTTTTTTTGCTGGGAGGGGGGTTTATGGGGGGGTTTTAAGGTTTTTTTTGTTTTTTTTTTTATTTAATTGTTTTTTCTTCATTAACTTTTTTTTTGTCTGAGTATAGATCTATGCTTGAGCTCTGACAACGGGAGTGCGTCTCCCGAAACGCGTTAGCCTACCCCATTAAGGGTCTATCATCGCATTGGACTGACAATACAGATTTTTACGCTCTGTTTTTATTTTCTTTGGTTTGTGAGTATACATCTATATGTTTTAGATAAATTCGTGGTTCACCACGGTAATGCTCGATGAGAGTGCGCCGTGTTTTGCTTTGGTTTACCAGTACCAAGATTTCCCGATCTTTGAAGGGCTGCACCTCAACGTCTGGCATTTAAAGTTTTTCCCAGTCTGCATGAAGATTTGAGCGCTGGTTTCGTTTGTACATTTGGATTGCTTGCCCCAAGCATGGTTGAAGCTATTTACTGTTGACTGGCTCCCTACCTCTGGTGGAAGTCTATTCCCGGCATCAACTACTCTTCCAGTAAAATAGTACTTTCTGAGATTAGTTTTCAACTTTCCTCCAGTTAGTTTAAGGTCCTGTCCCCGTGTTCTTCATTTTGGTTTTGTGCTGAAAATACTGTCCTCCTGAACCGTATTCACCCCCCTTGATGGATTCCAATTAGTATTTGTTGTACCCCAGACTGAGACGGTGAGGGAGCTCTGAATACAGCCATCGTCGGGTGAGTTCACATTCATTTCTCTGATTCTAATATCTGCTTCCTATAGAAAATCTATGCAAGCCATATATGTGTACTTCTAGTTCTGGGTGGAGTTGGAGAGTCTGGTGATGTGTTGTCCCTGGGACTGAAGTAATGGGAGATCTCACTAATGGAGCTTGGGATAGCAGTAAAACATTGCAGGGGCTATAATCTGCACTGAGGTCCCAGGTCTGTACACCCGCTGTGTCCATTATGAGGGGTTCCCTCCATCCCTGGGCCAAGTTCCCGGGTCTGTACACCCGCTGTGCCCATTATGAGGGGTTCCCACCATCCCTGTGCTCAGTTCCTGGGTCTGTACACACCCGCTGTGCCCATTATGAGGGGCTCCCTCCATCCCTGGGCCGAGTTCCTGGGTCTGTACACCCGCTGTGCCCATTATGAGGGGTTCCCTCCATCCCTGTGCCGAGTTCCCATGTCTGTACACCCGCTGTGCCCATTATGAGGGGTTCCCGCCATCCCTGTGCCGAGTTCCCGGGTCTGTACACCCGCTGTGCCCATTATGAGGGGTTCCCTCCATCCCTGGGCCGAGTTCCCGGGTCTGTACACCCGCTGTGCCCATTATGAGGGGTTCCCTCCATCCCTGTGCCGAGTTCCCATGTCTGTACACCCGCTGTGCCCATTATGAGGGGTTCCCGCCATCCCTGTGCCGAGTTCCCGGGTCTGTACACCCGCTGTGCCCATTATGAGGGGTTCCCGCCATCCCTGTGCCGAGTTCCCGGGTCTGTACACCCGCTGTGCCCATTATGAGGGGTTCCCTCCATCCCTGTGCCGAGTTCCCGGGTCTGTACACCCGCTGTGCCCATTATGAGGGGTTCCCACCATCCCTGTGCTGAGTTCCCGGGTCTGTACACCCACTGTGCAACTATGATTCCTGCCAACAGAGTGTTAGGGATCTTGTTCACTTTTGGTTGGTTTATAACCCACTACAACTAACATTAATACAATCCAGCAACAGAGTGTTAGGGATCTTGTTCACTTTTGAAACAAATCTTGGTTTATAAATCAAACTGCCAGTGGACAGTTTGAGCCAATCTTTAATACCAGGACCCAGGAGATGGAGTTCCTGGGTATGGTTTTCAATTATCAAGATTGAAACCCAATTCCTCCTTAGCCTTACCACAACTAAGTAGTGCAATCAAATACTGAAAGTCCAGTTTAGGTTTGTCTTCCTATTTATGAGCGTTGGAAATCTAAACCAGGAAATAATTGTCACGTATGGCCAGCTTATTGCCCAGGTGGCCACCTATCACGGGACCACGCTTGGAGTCACTGAGCTCCTGAGAGCGACCCATTCTTTCACCAATGTTTGTAGAAGCAGTCTGCATGCCTAGGGGCTTGATTGTATACACCTGTGGCCATGGAGGGGATTGGCACACCTGAATCACATGATTTGGAGGGCGGGGACAATACTTTTGGCAAGTGTATATAATGTGTCTTTCTGTCCTCTATGTGGATGAATAATATTGTAATCATTACATATAAAACTCCAACTCTTTTCCAGTACGTCTTACATGAGAGAATAGGACTGACATATCTACCCTCCAAGACATTCCTACAGTTGTCACAAAGTCCAGGATGTTATAGTGAAATATTAATCTTTCGTTATAACAGATTAGTTACTTCACTTTCCTGGAAACTCAAAATAGTCAGAACTTATCTTAGAGTGACACTTAGTGGCAAATTGGCAATCATTGGGTGGAGTCTGAAACAAATTCACCAATAAAAAGAAGTTAACGCCTTCCAGGCTACCTTCTAGGTACACCTGCTGTGCCCATTATGAGGGGCTACCTTCTAGGTACACCTGCTGTGCCCACTGTGAGGGGCTACCTTCTAGGTACACCTGCTGTGCCCACTGTGTGCCCAGGGGGCTACCTTCTAGGTACACCTGCTGTGCCCACTATGAGGGGCTACCTTCTAAGTACACCTGCTGTGCCCACTATGAGGGGCTACCTTCTAGGTACACCTGCTGTGCCCACCGTGAGGGGCTACCTTCTAGGTACACCTGCTGTGCCCACTACCTTCTAGGTACACCTGCTGTGCCCATTGTGAGGGGCTACCTTCTAAGGTACACCTGCTGTGCCCACTATGAGGGGCTACCTTCTAGGTACACCTGCTGTGCCCACCGTGAGGGGCTACCTTCTAGGTACACCTGCTGTGCCCACCGTGAGGGGCTACCTTCTTCACCTGCTGTGCCCACCGGTACACCTGCTGTGCCCATTGTGAGGGGCTACCTTCTAGGTACACCTGCTGTGCCCATTATGAGGGGCTACCTTCTAGGTAAACCTGCTGTGCCCATTGTGAGGGGCTACCTTCTAGGTAAACCTGCTGTGCCCATTATGAGGGGCTACCTTCTAGGTACACCTGCTGTGCCCACTGTGAGGGGCTACCTTCTAGGTACACCTGCTGTGCCCACTATGAGGGGCTACCTTCTAGGTACACCTGCTGTGCCCATTGTGAGGGGCTACCTTCTAGGTACACCTGCTGTGCCCATTGTGAGGGGCTACCTTCTAAGTACACCTGCTGTGCCCACTGTGAGGGGCTACCTTCTAGGTACACCTGCTGTGCCCACCATGAGGGGCTACCTTCTAGGTACACCTGCTGTGCCCACTATGAGGGGCTACCTTCTAGGTACACCTGCTGTGCCCATTGTGAGGGGCTACCTTCTAGGTACACCTGCTGTGCCCATTATGAGGGGCTACCTTCTAGGTACACCTGCTGTGCCCATTATGAGGGGCTACCTTCTAGGTACCCCTGCTGTGCCCATTATGAGGGGCTAACTTCTAGGTACACATGCTGTGCCCATTGTGAGGGGCTACCTTCTAGGTACACCTGCTGTGCCCATTATGAGGGGCTACCTTCTAGGTACACCTGCTGTGCCCATTATGAGGGCTACCTTCTAGGTACACCTGCTGTGTCCATTATGAGGGGCTAACTTCTAGGTACACATGCTGTGCCCATTATGAGGGGCTACCTTCTAAATACACCTGCTGTGCCCATTATGAGGGGCTACCATCTCTAGGTCGGTATATTCAAATTTTATGAATCTATTGTGTGCCAATAGATAAAATGGAAAGTCAGATAGACACAAGGATCTGACCCATCTGGATCTGACCCATGTGATCTGATCACAACCTTCCACCGGGACACATAACCTTCCATCTGATTGCATCTAACCCTCCATCTTACTGCATATCTGACAGCTCAACTGCAGACCATTTTGGGAGAACTCAACTTCATCCATCAGTTGGCAGCCATCTTTGATTTACCTGAGAATTAGAAGATAACTATAATCTATATTCTGGTAATTCCGCTTGACTAAATTAATAAATTTATTGTCATTTTTGTGGTAATCTAGTTGCCTCCTCACAATAACATAACCAGCCATATTTATATATTTTCGTTTTGGTGTTAATATCATCATTTTTGTTCGTGGGCCATTTTGGCATACAGTTTTATTTATTTGGGGAATAACTGTTGAAATTCCGTAAAACACAGACTATTGTCTGAAAGTCAGATTTTAATGGTTATTTTCTCTATGGGGAGAAATTAATTTTTGAATTTTGCATCCATATATATATATATATATATACGGTATATATACACACGGTATATACGGTATATATATATAATGTATATACGGTATATATACGGTATATATACACACACACACACACGTGAGCTATTGCTACGGACACATTTTGTAGCATTTATGCAACTTTTCTTGACATCTACATGCATCACCATAGTCTTTTATGCTATGTATTTGTATGTGACTTATTGTAAATAAATAATTTCTTTCATAATTTGTAGTCCACATTTACACTGATTGAATTTGTATTTTTAAAAAAATAATTTTGTTTGCCTCGAAATTATTAATTAAATTAGTTAAATTATTTTATAAATTACTGTTATATTTGGAAGCAGCTTTAGCTGACTGAATTAATTGTCCAGGCGTTTCCTGGCATAAGAGCCTATGAGCAAGTCCTGGCCAATGATTCACAGCTGGGACCTGCTGATCAACTTTGTACAACCACAGCCCAGAGCCCTGTGTTGATAGGGAGCGATCAGTCAGTATCTCATCCTTGCAATGAAGGGATGAGAAACTGAGAGATCTAGTAGTAAAAGCAGCACACTTCACACACATAACACATAGTTAGGCACATATTAAACCATATTTAACCCATTGCATGCCCTAGTTAACTCCTTCCCGGCCAGTGTCATTAGTACAGTAACAGTGTATAGTATTATCACTGATCACTGTATTAATGTCACTGGTGATGTTAGTGAGTGGCAGTTTATCAGTGTCAGTTAGTATCAGATTGGTTACTGCACTCCCACAGAACCCTGCTATTATGTGGATGTTTATTTCACAGTGCTCTGTACAGTGATGTGTTAGCAGGATGCCCAGGGGCTAAGAGGGGGTTAAGTCTGCTAGCTCCTGGGTGTCCATGGCTCTGGCCCCTTCTGGTGGGCTATAAATACAAGGAGAGGCAGCCTATAGGGATAGTTGGACCTTTTAATGGGAAAAGGCAGGAAGGATCGCGGAAGAGCATGTGGTTTCCCCATCGGGGGTACCCAGTTTGGATGCTGGAAGTCGAAGATTGGACCTTAGGAAGATGGCCATTGCCAATTGTAACCCATGGAATGTTTGGTGCTAAAGCTGCCAGCCAGGGAGTGTACAGTGTGACTTGGCAGGGATGACTAGTGGCCCCACAGCTAATACCAACATCACAGCAAAAATCCCCTATATATCAAGCCTGTATGTCACGGGAAGCAATGGGTAGGAGGATCCTCAAAAGTACAGAATCTCAGAAAGTTCCCCTTCAGGCCACCTTATACCCCACCCACACGCTGCCAGCTCAGGTCTCAGTCTGCCCAGAGTAAAGAGCAGTGACTGTCAGTCAAAGTTCTCCAGTCTGGAGGTCCAGGTGGGTGCAGCTGGCTTCAGCTCTCAGCTGCGCACTGAGAGGTGGAGCCAGCTGTCAATCAGGTAGCCAGATGACTCCTGACAATATTGTCAGGATCCTTCCAGGACCTGAAGTGGCTCTGCCACATCAGCTGATCGCGGGCAATAGCAGGTCATAGGAAAGCAAAAGTAAGTATACTCCTGTGACCTACAAGGCCAAAAAAGCTTTGGCTATACTTGTATTTTAACCTGCCTGGATCCTCCCCCCCCCCCCCCATCAACATTTTAATGAAATGCATTAGTTGAACCTTTTCATTTTAATGACATACTTTATTTTAGACACATCATTGGGTCTCTATGCTTCATAGACCTTCAACATCCAGGGCTGATCACTTGCTGATCACACGTGAGCAATCCTATGTGAGTGGCTGCCATTAGCTGTGGGAGCCAACAGCCTCCCATTGGTTTTAATAGGACTGCTTATCACAGGAACCCCCGCTGGGGTGTCGCATCTCGGCGATGTCGGGGACATTCACAAGTGTGACACATTCATCTTGCCCGTAAGTGACAGCGAAATTGCAAAGAACCGCCGTCCACCCCAATAAAGTCCCTTTTATATTGTGTCTATTTTTATTTTTTTAAAGACAGACTTTTTTTCAGTTTTTTTATCATTATAGGTGGTAATTTTGAGTTCAAAATGTCGACGCAGCTCTTTGAAGGAAAGGAGCACGCATCGTATTATCGAAAATTCAGGTTTGAACCATCGCAAGAAATAATCGATCTTGTCTTCAGATACGTGGAGGACAGGGTGAGTGTCAGCTCCAGTCTGCTATACGCTCAGCTTCAACAATAGGATGTTGGTAACATTTCAATGGCAATAATTACTTATAGGTAAGGCCACACCCCTCTGACAGGTTTCACCCCTCCTAGGGCTTCATCATAGCGTCAGGACCCGGATCCGAACCCAGGTTGTGTCTGGCAGTAGCTCTTCTTGCTGAGCCACCTGAGAAGATGGACAGCTCCCCGCCTAATCTCTTTCTATCTTGTTTCTGGTGAACCTTGAACTCCTTGCTCCTTCCATGGAATACTTTTTGCATGAAGATTGGTATCAGACTCCATTATCCACCATCAAGATATTTATATATTTGTCAACTCCCAGGAGAATTCAAGCCATCTTAGATGCCAAAAGCGGTCCAACACCATGTTAGGGAATGATGTTGTTCTTTTACTTGGTGTTTCCGTAATTTTTTCCAACCCCTAACAATCTTCCGATCTCCCCCACAGTATCAGGGGGTGAGAATTTGGATGCGTAGTGGTTAGCTGATCTCTGGCTGGTTTTATAGGAAAGACATATTTTCATTTCATCCTTTGGTAATGATTTCCTGCATTATACTGTTCGCAGAGCCGTCCTGAAGAAGGACTGGAATATCTCTGAAAGGTGTCGGACATAGCATGTGATCTCTGCATATGTAAAGTTGTGTGTAACCAGTGTGTGTGTATACAGGCAGCACAGTGGCTAAATGGTTAGCACTTTCACCTGGAAGTACTGGGGTCATTGGTTTGAATCCCAACCACGGCACCACCTGCCTGGAGTTTGCATGTTCTCCCTGTGCCTGTGTGGGTTTCCTCCGGGTACTCTGGTTTACTCCCACATTCCAAAGACATGCTGGTAGGTTAATTGGCTCCTGTCTAAATTGTCCATTCTGCCATGTGTATGTATGAATGTGAGTTAGGGATCTCAGATTATTTCCGATGGCCCCTGTTCACACGCAGAGGCATCCCTAGGGTGGTGACACCCCTTCCGACAATCCCCGCAGAATGGATCGGATCTGCGGATTGAGCATAATGGATAAGATGCTCCCCAATCTGCAGATCTGATCCATCCTGCGGGGATTGTCGGCATGCAACCTATACGGGTAACACCGGACCCGCTTCATGAAAAGGTAAGTCGTAAATCAGCCCTAATTAACTCTTTCCTCCCCTTAACTATGAATTTTCTACTCATTTGTTTTTTTTTATCTCTAGTTTCCTATCCATTAATATTTAGGCTTTTTTGGTTTGTATTCAATTTGACCATTATAATGTTAGCTTTGCATTTAAAAACAAGTGCAAAATGAAGAAAAACAAAAATCCTCTTAATTCTTTTGTAAGTCATTTGCAATTCTTTGAACCAGAATCATCATTAAGGCTCGGCTCACATCTGTGCAGGTGGTGCCGCTGCGGGACCTGCACATATACCTGCAGCCGCACCATCTGCACAGACACAGACCCGCGGGTGGGTCCCATTCATTCTAATGGCATGCTGCCCGCACTGGAAATCACAACCATACAGGGAACCGAGGCTGCGATGTCCAAAAAAGCACTGGGACTTCTTCTCTGCATGTCCCGGGGTATGGAGTTCATTCAAATGAATGGGCTCTTGGGCCCACACAAAACTCAGCCCCCAGGGCTGCACAGGTGTGAACTTGTAATATTAAACACGGATAACATAAAATGTATACTTTTCTATCAGGCATTACAATCATTTTCTTTTTTTCTAACACTGAGCAGAAAAAGGTGTATATTTTGTTACTTTTATGTTTATGGATTGCATAACACAAAATTAAATAATGTTTGACAACAAATATCACCAAAAGAAAGCCTCACATGTCCTAAAAACATGATATATATATACACACACTATATTGCCAAAAGTATTGGGCCCGCACCCCAAACCATGTGATTCAGGTGTCCCAATCCCCTCCATGGACACAGGTGTATACAATCATCCCCTAGGCATGCAGACGGCCTTCTACAAACATTGGTGAAAGAATGGGTCGCTCTCAGGAGCTCAGTGACTCCAAGCGTGGTCCCGTGATAGGTGGCCACCTGGGCAATAAGCCCATCCGTGACATTTCCTGGCTACTAAATATTCCACGCTCAACTGTTAGTGGGATTATAACAAAGTGGAAGCATCTGGGAACAACAGCCACTCAGCCACCAAGTGGTAGGCCACGTCACATGACAGGGCGGGGTCAGCGCATGCTGAAGCGCACAGTGCGCAGAAGTCACCAACTGTCTGCAGAGTCAATAGCTAAAGACCTCCAAACTTGGTGCGGCCTTCAGATGAGCCCAACAACAGTGCGTAGAGAGCTTCATGGAATGGGTTTCCATGGCTGAGCAGCTGCATCCAAGCCTTACATCACCAAGTGCAGTGCAAACATCAGATGCCGTGGTGTAAAGCACGCCGCCACTGGACTCTAGGGCAATGAGACGTGTTCTCTGGAGTGACCAATCACGCTTCTCTGTCGTCTGGGAATCCGATGGACGTGTCTGGGTTTGGCGGTGACTAGGAGAACGGTACTTGCCTGACTGCATTGTGCCAAGTTTGGTGGAGGGTGGATTATGGTGCTCAAAAGGAGTTGGGCTTGGCCCCCTAGTTCCAGTGAAGGGAACTCTTAAGGAGACATTTTGGACAATTTAATGCTCCCAACTTTGTGGGAAGAGTTTGGGGATGGCCCCTTCTTGTTCCAACATGACTGCGCACCAGTGCACAAAGCAAGGTCCATAAAGACATGGAGGAGCCAGTTTGGGGTGGAGGAACTTGACTGGCCTGCACAGAGTCCTGACCTCAACCCCATAGAACACCTTTGGGATGAATTAGAGCGGAGACTGCGAGCCAGGCCTCCTCCCCCGACATCAGTGCCTGACCTGACAAATGTGCTTCTGGAAGAATGGTCCAACCTTCCCATAGACACCCTCCAAACCTTGTGGACGGCCTTCCCAGAAGAGTTGAAGCTGTTATAGCTGCAGAGGGCGGGGCCAACCCAATATTGAACCCTACAGACTAAGACTGGGAGGCCATTAAAGGTCATGTGCGTGGAAAGGCCGGCAGCCCAATACTTTTGGCAATATAGTGTATATATTATAAGTAATGACAAAGTTATTGCCAACTAAACAGGTCCATAACATAAAACGTAAAAATTGCTCTCCTCCATAGGGATGTTACAGGGGGAGAGGGGAAAGGGTTAAATTTTCTTCTTTTATTTTAGAATTTGAAAAAGCCCATTCTACTTCTAGGCCTATTATCCCTCTAATATATTTTGAAGATGTATTTTTCTTTTTAGTTAACCAAACCGTATGGGTTTGCCGTGGACGTTGGCTGTGGAGCGGGGCAGAGCACAAAAATTCTCTCTCCACACTTTGAGAAAGTCCTTGGAGCCGACATCAGTGAGGCTCAGATAGAGGAGGCCAAGAAAGCATCGGTGTCACCCAATGAAACATACAGGTGGGGACATTCAATGAATGTGTTTCTTTATTTCAAGGGAGGACTGGGAACCGTTGGCCCGGGGGGAGCACACCCAACCAAGTAGTTTTCTTTTCCTGGTAGGGACAGACGTATGTGGGCTAAAGGAAGTATGTCATAGTGCAGCAGCGATTGGTGGGTTTGGTGAAGGTTTGGTGAAGGGTGGGTTATTCCCAAAGGGCACATCGTCTAGCATCAGCCTCATTTGTCGCTTTCAAAATTTAGTCACATGACATCTCAGAATTGCAAAGAACATTGGAAGTCGTTCCCCATCAGGAACGACTATATCAGGCATCTCTCAATGGTGGACCGCGGTCCGGATTTGGATCAAGTGACAGTCCCATCCGACATTAGTTAGTCATCATGTTGTTGACGTGACCATTAGTTAGGTATGTTGTTGGAGAATTAGTTAGGTCTGCATACTTGCTCTGCCCCACAAGGAAAAAACAATATATTTGAAATATATTATAAAACTTTTCTTCCCAATATTTTGACATATATTTGAAATGCTACAATTTTGGCCAAATTCAATATATTTCAATATATATATATATATATATATATATATTTATACTGCATGTTGAAATGCATTTATATTACATAATATATAAAAAAATATATTTAAATAAATACATTTCAAATATACTGTATGTCTTTAAAAATAAAAATTTTATTTTGGAATGCATTTACAAATCTATGTAAAAATATATGTATGTTAAAATGACTTTTTATTTATATGTTAAAAAAAATCTGTAGAATATATTTAAAAAATATATTTTTTTAAAATTATATTTCATACATTTTGCAATATATATATATATATATATATATATATATATATATACACACACACACTATATAAAAGACATACAGTATATTTGAAATGTATTTAGAATAATATTTTTCATATATTTTGTAATAAAAACGCATTTCAACATACAGTGTGTGTATATACAGTTGCAAGAAAAAGTATGTGAACCCCTTGGGATTACGTGGAGATTTGCATGAATTGGGCATAAAATGTGCTCTGAACGTCATCTAAGTCACAACAATAGAAGAACACAGTCTGCTGAACATAATACTACACAAACATTAGATGTTGCCATGGTTTAATTGCACATAACATGTAAACATTCACAGTGCAGGGAGGAAAAAGTATGTGAGGCCCTAGATTAATGACTTCTCCCAGAGCTAATTGGAACCAGGAGTGAGCCAACCTTGACTCCAATCAGTGTGATGATATTGGATGTGTTGCTGACAGCTGTCCTGCCCTTAAAAAACACACACCTGTTTTGGGTTTACTGGTGTTTCAAGAAGCACTGTCTGATGTGAACCATGCCTCGCAGAAAAGAGCTCTCAGAAGACCTACGATACAAGAATTGTTGACCTGCATGAAGCTGGAAAGGGTTACAAAAGTATCTCCAAAAGCCTTGATGTTCACGTGTCCACGGTTTAGACAGACTGTCTACAAATGGAGAAAGTTTAGCACTGTTGCTACTCTCCCTAGGCGTGGTCGTCCTGTAAAAATGACTGCAAGAGCACAGCGCAGAATGCTGCATGAGGTAAAGAAGAATCCCAGAGTGTCAGCTAAAGACCTACAGAAATCTCTGGCACATGCTAACATTTTTGTTGACACATCTACAATAAGGAAAAACATTAAACAAGAATGGAGTACATGGGAGGACACCACCACGGAGGAAGCCATTGCTGTCAAAAAGAATATTACAGCACGTTTGAAGTTTGCAAAAGAGCACCTGGATGTTCCACAGCACTACTGGCAAAATATACTGTGGACAGATGAAACCCAAGATTGAGTTGTTTGGGAAGAACACACAACACTATGTGTGGAGAAAAAAAGGCCCAGCACACCAACATCAAAACCTCATCCCCACTGTAAAACATGGCGGAGGGAGCATCATGGTTTGGGGCTGCTTTGCTGCCTCAGGGAGCCTGGACGGATTGTTGTCATTGATGGGAAAATGAATTCCAGAGTTTATCAAGACATTTTGCAGGAAAACAAACGACCATCTGTCTGCCAACTGAAGCTCCGCAGAGGATGGGTGATGCAACAGGACAATGACTCAAAGCATACAAGTAATTCAACAAAACAATGGCTGCAACAGCACAGAATACGCCTTCTGGAGTGGCCCAGTCAGAGTCCTGACCTCAACCCGATTGAAAATGCTGTGGCATGACTTTAAGAGAGCGATTCACACCAGACATCCCAAGAATATTGCTACACTGAAACAGTTTTGTGAAGAGGAGTGGTCCAAAATTACTCCAGATCGTTGTGCAGGTCTGATCTGCAACTACAGGAAACGTTTGGTTGAGGTTATTGCTGCCAAAGGAGGGTCAACCAGTTATTAAGTCCAAAGGTTCACATACTTTTTCCTCCCTGCACTGTGTGAATGTTTACATGTAATGTGCAATTAAACCATGGCAACATCTAATGTTTGTGTAGTATTATGTTCAGCAGACTGTATTCTTCTATTGTTGTGACTTAGATGACGTTCAGAGCACATTTTATGCTCATTCATGCAAAAACTCCACATAATCCCAAGGGGTTCACATACTTTTTCTTGAACTGTATATATATATATATATTATATATATATATATATATATATATATATAATAAATTTTTTTTTAATTGAAATATTTTGAAATATATTGAATATATGGCCAAAATTTTAGCATTTCAAATATGTGTCACTATTTGAAATGCTACAATTTTGACCCAAAATATACTTTAGTAACTACCTGCCGACCGCAGAAGCCGAATGACGGCTGCACTGCGGCCGGCCAGTTCTGGGTGGACGCATATGACGTCCCCCCAGAACGCGCTCTCCTGCGCGCTCCCAGGGGGCGCGCACCCGGCGATCTCCGTGATCGCTGTGTCCCTACGGACACAGCTGATCACGAGATGTGGTAAAAGGCCGATCATAACCGCCTTTTACCCACGTGATCAGGTGTTCCAATGACACCTGATCACAGGGAAATGCAAGTGCCGGTTCTCGGCTGCACTTTCCTCACGCTGTCAGATCGTGAGGAAAGTACTGCCGAGAACCGGCAGTTGTCAGAGCAGGGATCGGCACCGATCATCAGGGCACTGATGATCAGTGCCCTGATGATCGGTGCCCAGCAGTGACACCCGCAAGTTCCGCCCAGCAGTGCGCCCCACTAGCTCCGCCCACCCCGTGCCCAGCAGTGCACCCACCTGTGCCCAGCAGTGCCCCCACCTGTGCCCAGCAGTACACCCACCTGTGCCACTCTGCAGTGCCACCTACCTGTGCCCAGAAGTGCCAAACCTACACGTGCCCAGCAGTGCCACCCACCTGTGCCCACCCACCTGTGCCCACCAGTGCCACCCACCTGTGCCCACCAGTGCCACCCACCTGTGCCCACCCACCAGTGCTGCCCACCAGTGCCACCCACCAGTGCAGCCCAGCAGTGCTGCCAGTCAGTGCCACCAGTCAGTGCCCAGGGGTGCCAGTCAGTGCCACCAGTCAGTGCCCAGGGGTTGTGCCAGTTTGGCGCTATATAAATACTGTATAATAATAATAATAATGTAAACAGGGTGAATGTGAGGCATGCCAGGTGAATGTCACTGAATTTTCACTTGCGAAAATAACAGGAAGGGATTCGGTGGGTGAATTTCCCAGGGAATCCTTTACTATTATTTATTTCAGGTACTTATATAGCGTCATCAATGTGCTCAGCACTTTATATATATATATTGTACATTCCCATCAGTCCCCGCCCCTGAGCAGCATACAATCTAAGGTCCCTAACTCACATTCATACATACACATACTAGGGACAGGATTCATTTAACCTACCAGAATGTCTTTGGAGTATGAGAGGAAACTGGAGCACCTGGAGGAAACCCATGCAGGCACAGGGAGAACATGCAAAGTTCAGGCGGGTGGTGCCGTGGTTGGGATTTTAACCAGCAATCCTAGTGCTGCCAGGCGGAAGTGCTAACCATTTTGCCACTGTGCTGCCCAAAACCTTCATAAATAGGCCAAACCCTTGGTGTCATTCGCAGCAGGGATGGGGGAGTCGGCTTTACATGTAACATAATAGTTTGACTAATTAAAGTCGTCTCTGCAGTACCTGTCCAGCTGAAGAGGTGACGGTTGGTGACGCCTCTGTTGATCTACTAACAGCCTCTGCTGCTGCCCATTGGTTTAACATTGAGAAGTTTCTAAAAGAGGTAAAAACACGTTCAGTCTTCTCGTTTTTTGGTTTGCTGCACCCTATATTGTGCTGTACATTAGAAACTTCTGACAGCTGTGTGACGTACATGTGACATGAATGTACAGATTTGAGTAGATCAGATGTGACCTGTAGAGAATATGATAATGTAAATTTAGCTCATTCCTTGTTATTAAAGAAATATTCAGTCATAGGTACTCAGACAGATGGTCATCAATTAGCTCATCAGCCTGGCTTCCTCTGGAAGTGGCACCTGGGTGCTAATAAGATTTTGTCACCTATACATAATCAGACTTGGCCACCTTCCTGAAGCTGAAGAGAAACACAGACATTTCAGCTTCATGACAGCAGGGGGTCTCCGATCTGTCTGGGGAGCCTACAGAATATACATACATCAAAGGGTATGTTTCATCTGTCATAAAAGCTAAAATATTAGTTGCAGAGAGATGAAAATACTTCCTTCTGTTTGGGCACGCTGTGGGTCACACCAACATATAAAAATCATATTTGTGGCTTAGGTAGAAGGCCAGGAAAATGCAGGAAATGGTTAGGTGGTGCTGGAGTGCGACAGTCGAACAGTGTTTGGTACTGTCGTGATCGGGCTGATGGAAATCCAATCCCCGACTTGGTGTTTGAAGCCAGTCTTGGTCCGATTGAACTTGGGCAGGTCAGCACCCAGAACATCCTGTGGGCAGGTACAGGAACACCCCCCAGGGTCAATTAGCTGAGGACTAATGTCCCACCTATGTCCATATCCCCATAAATGTGGTACCCGGGCATTAGGACATTGTATTTCGTATGGAGCTGGTCGATGGACTAACGGATTACGGACTTTTCTGACTTGCTGCAGTCGCGGGGTAAATCTCGGTAAAGTTTTTCTTCTGTCTTTTATTCCTTTATTTTATAGTGAATAGTCATTTGTGTGTCTTTCTTGTATTTTTTGTATTTCTGTAACTTTTTATACTTTGTACATATTTTATACACTGCCCACTTTCGGGAAATTAAAGCTTAAAATTAATTAGTGATTTCTGTGTATTTAAGCACGGGCTCATATCTTCGGAGAGATTAGATTGGAGAGATTAGATTGGAGAGATTAGATTGTATTGTATGTTAGTGCCTTTTAAACGCTCGGTCAAGCTCATTGCCAATCTGTATGCAATTGCACTGTGTGTGGGAAGATTGCGAGCAGATTGTAAAGGTAACAGATCTGCCAGACGGAGATCTGTGTGTGTGTGGGGTGTCTCAGCAGACCGTTCTGCAGATAAACTGCTGGGTGGTGGCAAGCTACCTTTTGTGGTGTGTCTGGTGTGGGGGGGTGTGGACAGTGGAAGGGTGATTAACACCCGGGTTCTAGCTTGTAGGATAGCTGGAGGAATCCTAGAAGGGTGTGTGATTGCTAGGCTGCTCCTCAACTCTAGTCAGTGCACCAGATTGTATATAAGATTTGTATCTGCCAGTGTGTGTGGTCGAGCAGCTGGATTCTAAAGGAGTCTCCCTCTGGTGGTGGCCAAAGGTAGTGCGGGCTGTGGAAGTACATCACGGCTGGTCTTATATACTGTATATATATTCAAAGTTAAGTCCCCTTTATTCCCCCTTACCCCAAGTCATGGCCACACGTGCGCATCTCAGTTAGCTAGTCGCTGTGGGCGTGGCGTGTGGGGGGACCCGTGACATGCTGCAATCTGTGCGCTGTGCTGCATGACAACATAATCTGGACCCCTAAAACATCTTGCTGCATACAGCTGCACCATGTATGCATTGTATGTGCCACATACCTTGTACATTCCGCTTACAGAGCTTAGACTGCTGTATGGATGTTGTGCTGTATATTGCATACAGGGGATCACTGCAATCTGCTCACTGTGCTGTGCTATACATACACCAAACTGCTGCACTCTGTACACTGTGCTGTACATTACATACACTGACTTGCTGCACTCTGTACACTGTGCTGTACATTGCTGCACTCTGTACACTGTGCTGTACATTACATACACTCACTTGCTGCAGTCTATACACTGTGCTGTACATTACATACACTGACTTGCTGCACTCTGTACACTGTGCTGAACATTACATACACTGACTTGCTGCAGTCTGTACACTGGTCTGTACATTACATACACTGACTTTCTGCACTCTGCACACTGTGCTGTACGATACATTCACCAAACTGCTGCACTCTGTACACTGTGCTGTACGATACATTCACCAAACTGCTGCACTCTGTACACTGTGCTGTACGATACATTCACCAAACTGCTGCACTCTGTACACTGTGCTGTACGATACATTCACCAAACTGCTGCACTCTGTACACTGTGCTGAACATTACATACACTGACTTGCTGCAGTCTGTACACTGGGCTGTACATTACATACACTGACTTTCTGCACTCTGCACACTGTGCTGTACGATACATTCACCAAACTGCTGCACTCTGTACACTGTGCTGTACGATACATTCACCAAACTGCTGCACTCTGTACACTGGGCTGTACATTACATACACTGACTTTCTGCACTCTGCACACTGTGCTGCACGATACATTCACCAAACTGCTGCACTCTGTACACTGTGCTGTACGATACATTCACCAAACTGCTGCACTCTGTACACTGTGCTGTACGATACATTCACCAAACTGCTGCACTCTGTACACTGGGCTGTACATTACATACACTGACTTTCTGCACTCTGTACACTGTGCTGTATGATACATTCACCAAACTGCTGCACTCTGTACACTGTGCTGTACGATACATTCACCAAACTGCTGCACTCTGTACACTGTGCTGAACATTACATACACTGACTTGCTGCAGTCTGTACACTGGGCTGTACATTACATACACTGACTTTCTGCACTCTGCACACTGTGCTGTACGATACATTCACCAAACTGCTGCACTCTGTACGCTGTGCTGTACATCACATACACTGACTTGCTGCACTCTGTACGCTGTGCTGTACATTACATACACTGACTTGCTGCACTCTGTACGCTGTGCTGTACATTACAATCACTGACTTGCTGCACTCTGTACACTGTGCTGTACATTACAATCACTGACTTGCTGCACTCTGTACGCTGTGCTGTACATTACAATACACTGACTTGCTGCACTCTGTACGCTGTGCTGTACATTACAATCACTGACTTGCTGCACTCTGTACACTGTGCTGTACATTACAATCCATTGACTTGCTGCACTCTGTACAACTGTGCTGTACATTACAATCACTGTGACTTGCTGCACTCTGTACGCTGTGCTGTACATTACATACACTGACTTGCTGCACTCTGTACATTATATCCCCAATCCACTGAACTCTATACACTAAGTTGCACCCTGTTGGTTTTTCCTTTTAGAAGTTTGGTATTTCATCCTGCTCAGTGAACGGCACATTTTTGATGAACTATTAATCAGACGTCATCATTTCAGGTGGATCGGATCTTGAAGCCGGGAGGTTGCCTCGCTCTCTTCTCCTATCTCCCCCACATGAAAGTTCACTACAAGGAGCGCTCAGAGCAGATGAGCCAAGTCTTTGCAGACGTCAGTATTGAATGTCTTTGTGTTTTCAGGGCCCCTTGTCTTCCCTTCCACCTTGTCTGGGATATCACTCCCCCCCCCCCATCATCCCTACCAGCACAATCCCCCCCTCAAATCACCCTTCCTAACACATATCCCCCCATCATCCCTACCAGCACAATCCCCCCCTCAAATCACCCTTCCTAACACATATCCCCCCATCATCTCTACTAGCACAAATCCTCCCCCTCAAATCAACCTTCCTAACACACATATCCCCCCCCCATCATCCCTTCTAGGACAATCCCCCCCCCCTCAAATCACCCTTCCTAACACATATCCCCCCCCCATCATCCCTTCTAGGACAATCCCCCCCCTCAAATCACCCTTCCTAACACATATCCCCCCCCCCATCATCCCTACTAGGAAAATCCCCCCCCTCAAATCACCCTTCCTAACACATATCCCCCCCCCATCATCCCTTCTAGGACAACCCCCCCCCCTCAAATCACCCTTCCTAACACATATCTCCCCCCCATCATCTCTATTAGCATACTAGCACAAATCCTCCCCCTCAAAATCACCCCTTCTAGCACAACCCCCTCCCCCAAAAAGCTCACCTCCCAGCACAAATCTCCCAACCTAGCTCTACACCACCCCCCAATCTGCCCACAGCACAACCCCCCACCCCTAGATTTTTCATTTTTTTCTTCAAGAAAGAATCTTACCCGCTCCCCCCAGTCCCCTCTCCTACCACATCCCCAACCCCTCAAAAGATGACTGAAAGTGTAGAAAAAAAACACGTTTTTCTTCATCTCTGTTATAAAATTTTGCAAATAAGTAATCTTTTTGCACAAATATCACCACAATGAATTCTACTCCATTTCTTTGGTGAATATATTCCCAATCTGTGTTTATTATTTAGTTGGTAGGAAGTTCCACAAACCATGGTATAGAGCAGCAATGGGCAAACTACGGCCCGGCGGACCTTTTAATCCGGCCCGCGGAGCTAGGCTCCCGCTAGGTTCCTCTCACAGTCCGCCCTGAAGTCCCCCCTGTGTCAATTCACTTACCTTTGCTCCGCGCGTTCCTCTCGCCGTGTCCCGCGCCGTTCCGGTGTAGCATGAAAATCTGTCTCCTATGAGGATCTGTCCCCCTCGACGTATCTGCGCATGTGCCGGAGATCGCCGATTGGCTGCTAATGCCTGAAACTGGCACATGCGCAGATACGTCGAGGGGGACAGATCCTCATAGGAGACAGATTTTCATGCTGCACCGGAACGGCGCGGGAACACGGCGAGAGAGGAACGCGCGGAGCAAAGGTAAGTGAATTGACACAGGGGGGACTTGGGGACTTAATATGGGGGATGAATTAATATGGGGAATGAATTACTATATGGGGGATGAATTAATATGGGGAATGAATTACTATATGGGGGATGAATTACTATAGGGGGGATGAATTACTATATGGGGGATGAATTACTATATGGGGGATGAATTACTATAGGGGGGATGAATTACTATAGGGGGGATGAATTACTATATGGGGGATGAATTACTATGGGGGATGAATTACTATGGGGGATGAATTACTATAGGGGGGATGAATTACTATATGGGGGAATTACTATGGGGATGAATTACTATATTACTATATGGGGGATGAATTACTATATGGGGGATGAATTACTATATGGGGGATTAATTACTATATGGGGGATGAATTACTATATGGGGGATGAATTACTATATGGGGATGAATTTACTATTGGGGAGGAATTACTATGGGGGATGAATACTATATGGGGGATGAATTACTATATGGGGGATGAATTACTATATGGGGGATATGAATTACTATATGGGGGATGAATTACTATATGGGGGATGAATTACTATATGGGGGATGAATTACTATAGGGGGGATGAATTACTATAATTAATATGGGGGATGAATTACTATATGGGGGATGAATTACTATGGGGGATGAATTACTATATGGGGGATGAATTACTATATGGGGGATGAATTACTATATGGGGGATGAATTACTATGGGGATGAATTACTATATGGGGGATGAATTACTTGGGGGATGACTATATGGGGGATGAATTACTATATGGGGAATTACTAAATGGGGGTGATTTACTATATGGGGGATGAATTACTATATGGGGGATGAATTACTATGGGGGATGAATTACTATATGGGGGATGAATTACTATAGGGGGGGGGGGGGATGAATTACTATGGGGGATGAATTACTATATGGGGGATGAATTACTATATGGGGGATGAATTACTATGGGGGATGAATTACTATATGGGGGATGAATTACTATATGGGGGATGAATTACTATATGGGGGATGAATTACTATGGGGGATGAATTACTATATGGGGGACTGAATTACTATGGGGGATGAATTACTATAGGGGGGATGATGAATTACTATATGGGGGATTAATTACTATGCTTACTATGGGGGAATATTACTATACTTACTATGGATGACACATACACATAATTCATCTACTCTTGGTCCGGCCCCCGGGTCCAATATATGAACCCATTGCGGCCTCAAGTCAAAAAGTTTGCCCACCCCTGGTATAGAGTGTATATAGACAAAGATGTATATACTGTATATAGACAAAGATGTGTATACTGGTATAGAGAAAGGTGTCATTTATTTTCCAGGTGGAAGGTTTTCTGACCCCATATCAGCACGAGAAGTATCATCATGTCAACACTGGATACAAGGAAATCTATGAATCCATCCCTTACACCGACAAAAGAAGGTGCGACCACTTTTATATATCAGCCATCAGATCTGCTGTAACCTCTTCTTACATTCCTGACACCCTGAAATACTACAAAGCCGGCTACAGAGTCCTGGAGTGGAGGCAGGCTCTTGGCTTTTGGGGGGAATGCAACTGAAGTCTGGGGGGCATAGGCCAGACCAGCACCCCCCTAGATCCTGCGATGCCAAGCCCCAAGTAGAAGGTGTTCAGCAGCCAGCTACAGAGTCCTGGAGTGGGTATGGCTGTTGACTTTGGGGGGGTTCAACTGAAGTCTGAGGGCACAGGCCACCCCATCACCCCCCTAGATCCTGCCATGCCAAGCCCCTGGGAGAAGGTGTTCAGTAGCCGACCACAGAGTCGGAGTGGAGGCAGGCTGTTGGCTTTGGGGGGGTGCAACTGAAGTCTGGGGGGGCATAGGCCACCCCAGCACCCCCCTAGATCCTGTCATGCCCAGCCCTGGGAGAAGGTGTTCAGCAGCCGGCCACAGAGTCAGAGTGGAGGCAGGCTGTTGGCTTTGGGGGGGGTGCAACTGAAGTCTGGGGGCATAGGCCACCCCATCACCCCCCTAGATCCTGCCATGCCAAGCCCCTGGGAGAAGGTGTTCAGTAGCCGACCACAGAGACGGAGTGGAGGCAGGCTGTTGGCTTTGGGGGGGTGCAACTGAAGTCTGGGGGGGCATAGGCCAACCCAGCACCCCCCTAGATCCTGTCATGCCCAGCCCTGGGAGAAGGTGTTCAGCTGCCGGCCACAGAGTCAGAGTGGAGGCAGGCTGTTGGCTTTGGGGGGGGGTGCAACTGAAGTCTGGGGGGGCATAGGCCACCCCAGCACCCCCCTAGATCCTGTCAAGACCAGCCCTGGGAGAGGGGTGTTCAGCAGCCGGCCACAGAGTCCTGGAGTGGGCCCATCTGTTGGCTTTTGGGGTGTGCAACTGAAGTCTGGGGTGGCATAGGCCACTCCAGCACCCCCCTAGATCCTGCCATTCAATGCCCCTGGGAGAAGGTGTTTAGCATCCAGCTCCAGCGTCCAGGAGTGGAGGCGGGCTGTTAGCTTTAGTGAGGGGGAGGGCGCAACTGAAGTCTGGCAGGGTATAGCCCACCCCAGCAACCCCCTAGATCAGGCCATGGTTCTAAGGTCAAGAACAATGAAGGTTCTATAGCCCTGCTTTAGAGTGATGACACCAAGGGACATTCCACCGCTGAAGCATGGGGGAGCACCATTTTCCAAGGGAGCAGAGGATCAAGTAAGTAAAACTGCTTCTCTGCTCCTGGGGTGCAGTCCCACTGCAAGGGAATATTTTTAAATTTCCAGGAGTTGGGAGTGAAGCGACCAAACCCCCGTTGGGTGGGGAGAAACGCTTTAGAGGGCATGGCCAGAATGGCAGCTGAAGTCATTCCTCAACATTGGTCTCCTGGGGTCAGTTGAGCAGCATTCATCCCTTCACTTGTATTGGCTGACACTGGAATCGCTCGAACTCATACTCCCCTCTTCTCACTTGCCGGTGGAGCGATCCTTTTCCTTCCAGCTTGGAGCGGCACCATAAGGTATACTTCCAGGAGTTGGGCTTTAATTTCTTACTAACATGAACAGTATTCTGTATGTGCCGAAGAAGCTGCAATTACTTGTCAGACTTGTTTGTATTGATATTATCTGTATTAACCTCTTCAGTAACTCACAGTGCTATATGTCTTTGCAGGATAGACAGCGTTGTGACCAAGATCCGAATGCCATTGGCGGGGCTGCTGGGCTTTGTTCAGACCTTATCCACGTTCCAGATATATCTTAGGACTGAGCCTGAGAAAGCCAAGGAAATGATAAGAACAGCCGAGGAAAGGTGAGGATGTAGGTGAATGGGACAGGAAATGTCGGGGAACAGAGGAAAAGAAAGATAAAAATGATGCCAGTAGCGTTGTCACCCTGTGAACAGACTGATCCTAGAAGGACGTGAAGCTTTAATTCAGTGGTTCTCAACCTGTGGGTCGCGACCCCTTTGGGGGTCGAACGACCCTTTCACAGGGGTCCCCTAAGACCATCAGAAAACACATATTTCCGATGTGTAAAGAGCAGCTACTGTGTAGAAAGCAGCTGCCGTGTTGAAAGCAGCTACTCTGTTAAAAGCAGCTACTGTGTTGAAAGCAGCTACTGTGTTGAAAGCAGCTACTCTGTTAAAAGCAGCTACTGTGTTGAAAGCAGCTACTGTGTAGAAAGCAGCTACTCTGTTAAAAGCAGCTACTGTGTTGAAAGCAGCAGTATTGGAGGTAAAACGACACTTCATGAATTATAATTACTGGGTAAATAATTTTATGGTTGGGGGTCACCACAACGTGAGGAACTGTATTAAAGGGTCGGGGCATTAGGAAGGTTGAGAACCACTGCTTTAATTAGTCTTTAAGTCAGCAAGAAATTATGACCCAAATTCAACACTTTTAAAGCTGTTTATAGCAACTTTTTTTGAATTATTATTTTGGAAGAAAAGGTCTGTGCCTCTGTGCAGAGTCGGAGCTGGTCAATGAATTGACTCTTGCAAGGCCCTCAAAAAAAAAAAAAAAAAAACTACCTGATTTGAGTAGAACAAGTGTTAGGTTTGGATAGGTTCAGGGTACTAATCTTTGTGAACGGTGTCAGACTATCCTGTATATGAATCCTGTTTCAGGTTCCTTCAGATCATGGAGACGTCCTCCAGTGAAACGGAGGTTGAACTTTGGCTACAAAACGTTCTGCTTTTGGCTACTAAATCTCAGTGAAGCAAAGATTTGGAAAACCAACGCTGAGTGCTACAAGACATGGCTGGAGACCCCATTGATCTGTGTTTTGGAATATCAGAATTTGGAGACCCCATTGATTAGTATTTTGCCATATTAGAATTTGGAGACCCCATTGATTAGTATTTTGCCAAATCAGAATTTGGAGACCCCATTGATTAGTATTTTGCCATATCAGAATTTGGAGACCCCATTGATTAGTATTTTGCCATATTAGAATTTGGAGACCCCATTGATCAGTATTTTGCCATATCAGAATTTGGAGACCCTATTGATTAGTATTTTGCCATATCAGAATTTGGAGGCCCTATTGCAGCAATGGGCAAACTACGGCCCGGCGGACCTTTTAATCCGGCCCGCGGAGCTAGGCTCCCGCTAGGCTCCTCTCACAGTCCGCCCTGTTTCCTATGAGGATCTGTCCCCCCTCAACGTATCTGTGCATGTGCCGGAGATCGCCGATCGGTGCTAATGCCTGAAACTGGCACATGCGCAGATACGTCGAGGGGGACAGATCCTCATAGGAGACAGATTTTCATGCTACACCGAACGGCACGGGAACAAGAGGAACGCGCGGAGCAAAGGTAAGTGAATTGACACAGGGGGACATGGGGAATGAATTACTATAGGGGGGATGAATTACTATAGGGGGATGAATTACTATAGGGGGATGAATTACTATAGGGGGGATGAATTACTATGGGGGATGAATTACTATATGGGGGAATGAATTACTATAGGGGGGATGAATTACTATAGGGGGATGAATTATATAGGGGGGATGAATTACTATGGGGGATGAATTACTATAGGGGGGATGAATTACTATATGGGGGATGAATTACTATAGGGGGATGAATTACTATGGGGATGAATTACTATAGGGGGGGGATGAATTACTATGGGGGATGAATTACTATAGGGGGGATGAATTACTATATGGGGGATGAATTACTATATGGGGGATGAATTACTATATGGGGGATGAATTACTATGGGGGGATGAATTACTATATGGGGGATGAATTACTATATGGGGGATGAATTACTATGGGGGATGAATTACTATGGGGGATGAATTACTATATGGGGAATGAATTACTATATGGGGGATGTATTACTATATGGGGGATGAATTACTATATGGGGGATGAATTACTATATGGGGGATGAATTACTATGGGGGATGAGATTACTATATGGGGGATGAATTACTATATGGGGGATGAATTACTATATGGGGGATGAATTACTATGGGGGATGAATTACTATATGGGGGATGAATTACTATATGGGGGATGAATTACTATGGGGGATGAAATTACTATATGGGGGGTGAATTACTATATGGGGGATGAATTACTATGGGGGATGAATTACTATATGGGGGATTAATTACTATGTGGGATGAATTACTATATGGGGGATGAATTACTATATGGGGGATGAATTACTATGGGGGGGATGAATTACTATATGGGGGATGAATTACTATATAGGGGATGAATTACTATATGGGGGATGAATTACTATATGGGGGAGGAATTACTATATGGGGGATGAATTACTATGGGGGATGAATTACTATATGGGGGATGAATTACTATGGGGATGAATTACTATATGGGGGATGAATTACTATATGGGGGATGAATTACTATATGGGGATGAATTACTATATGGGGGATGAATTACTATATGGGGGATGAATTACTATATGGGGGATGAATTACTATATGGGGGATGAATTACTATGGGGGATGAATTACTATATGGGGGATGAATTACTATATGGGGGATGAATTACTATGGGGGGATGAATTACTATGGGGGATGAATTACTATATGGGGGATGAATTACTATATGGGGATGAATTACTATGGGGGATGAATTACTATATGGGGGATGAATTACTATATGGGGGATGAATTACTATGGGGGATGAATTACTATATGGGGGGATTAATTACTATGTGGGATGATGAATTACTATGGGGGATGAATTACTATGGGGGATGAATTACTATATGGGGGATGAATTACTATATGGGGGGATGAATTACTATGGGGGATGAATTACTATATGGGGGATGAATTGCTATATGGGTGATGAATTACTATGGGGGACGAATTACTATATGGGGGACGAATTACTATGGGGGATGAATTACTATGGGGGATGAATTACTATATGGGGGATGAATTACTATATGGGGGATGAATTACTATATGGGGGATGAATTACTATGGGGGATGAATTACTATGGGGGATGAATTACTATATGGGGGATTAATTACTATGCTTACTATGGGGGAATATTACTATACTTACTATGGATGACACCACATCAATCATCTACTCTTGGTCCGGCCCCCGGGTCCAATATATGAACCCATTGTGGCCCTCAAGTCAAAAAGTTTGCCCACCCCTGCCCTATTGATTAGTATTTTGCCAATATTAGAATTTGGAGACCCCATTGATCAGTATTTCGCCAAATCAGAATTTGGGGACCCCATTGATCAGTATTTTGCCAAATCAGAATTTGGGGACCCTAATTGATCAGTATTTTGCCATATCAGAATTTGGAGACCCTATGATTAGTATTTTGCCATATTAGAATTTGGAGACCCCATTGATCAGTATTTTGCCAAATCAGAATTTAGGGACCCCCATTGATCAGTATTTTGCCATATCAGAATTTGGAGACCCCATTGATCAGTATTTTGCCATATCAAAATTTGGAGACCCTATTGATTAGTATTTTGCCATATTAGAATTTGGAGACCCCATTGATCAGTATTTTGCCAAATCAGAATTTGGGGACCCATTGATCAGTATTTTGCCAAATCAGAATTTGGGGACCCTATTGATCAGTATTTTGCCATATCAGAATTTGGAGACCCCTATTGATTAGTATTTTGCCATATTAGAATTTGGAGACCCCATTGATCAGTATTTGCCAAATCAGAATTTAGGGACCCCATTGATCAGTATTTTGCCATATCAGAATTTGGAGACCTCACTGATCAGTATTTTACCATATCAGAATTTGGAGACCCATTGCTCAGTATTTTGCCAAATCAGAATTTGGAGACCCCATTGATCAGTATTTTGCCATATCAGAATTTGGAGACCCCATTGATCAGTATTTTGCCATATCAGAATTTGGAGACCCCATTGATCAATATTTTGCCATATCAGAATTTGGAGACCCCATTGATCAGTATTTTGCCATATCAGAATTTGGAGACCCCATTGATCAGTATTTTGCCAAATCAGAATTTGGGGACCCTATTGATAAGTATTTTACCATATCAGAATTTGGACGGAGACCCCATTGATCAGTATTTTGCCATATCAGAATTTGGGGACCCTATTGATCAGTATTTTGCCATATCAGAATTTGGGGACCCCTATTGATAAGAATTTTGCCATATCAGAATTTAGAGACCCCATTGATCAGTATTTTGCCAAATCAGAATTTGGGAACCCTATTGATAAGTATTTTGCCATATCAGAATTTGGAGACCCCATTGATCAGTATTTTGCCAAATCAGAATTTGGGGACCCCATTGATCAGTATTTTGCCATATCAGAATTTAGAGACCCTATTGATTAGTATTTTGCCATATCTGAATTTGGAGACCCCATTGATCAGTATTTTGCCATATCAGAATTTGGAGACCCCATTGATCAGTATTTTGCCATATCAGAATTTGGAGACCCCATTGATCAATATTTTGCCATATCAGAATTTGGAGACCCCATTGATCAGTATTTTGCCATATCAGAATTTGGAGACCCCATTGATCAGTATTTTGCCAAATCAGAATTTGGGGACCCTATTGATAAGTATTTTGCCATATCAGAATTTGGAGACCCCATTGATCAGTATTTTGCCATATCAGAATTTGGGGACCCTATTGATCAGTATTTTGCCATATCAGAATTTGGGGACCCTATTGATAAGTATTTTGCCATATCAGAATTTGGAGACCCCATTGATCAGTATTTTGCCATATCAGAATTTGGAGACCCCATTGATCAGTATTTTGCCATATCAGAATTTGGGGACCCCCATTGATCAGTATTTTGCCATATCAGAATTTGGGGACCCCATTGATCAGTATTTTGCCATATCAGAATTTAGAGACCCTATTGATTAGTATTTTGCCATATCAGAATTTAGAGACCCCATTGATCAGTATTTTGCCAAATCAGAATTTGGAACCCTATTGATCAGTATTTTGCCATATCAGAATTTGGAGACCTCACTGATCAGTATTTTAACCATATCAGAATTTGGAGACCCCATTGCTCAGTATTTTGCCAAATCAGAATTTGGAGACCCCAGTGATCAGTTTTTTGCCATATCAGAATTTGGAGACCCCATTGATCAGTATTTTGCCATATCAGAATTTGGAGACCCCCATTGATCAATATTTTGCCATATCAGAATTTGGAGACCCCATTGATCAGTGTTTTGCCATATCAGAATTTGGAGACCCCATTGATCAGTATTTTGCCAAATCAGAATTTGGGGACCCTATTGATAAGTATTTTACCATATCAGAATTTGGAGACCCCATTGATCAGTATTTTGCCATATCAGTATTTGGAGACCCCATTGATCAATATTTTGCCATATCAGAATTTGGAGACCCCATTGATCAGTGTTTTGCCATATCAGAATTTGGAGACCCCATTGATCAGTATTTTGCCAAATCAGAATTTGGGGACCCTATTGATAAGTATTTTACCATATCAGAATTTGGAGACCCCATTGATCAGTATTTTGCCAAATCAGAATTTGGGGACCCTATTGATAAGTATTTTACCATATCAGAATTTGGAGACCCCATTGATCAGTATTTTGCCATATCAGAATTTGGGGACCCTATTGATCAGTATTTTGCCATATCAGAATTTGGGGACCCTATTGATAAGAATTTTGCCATATCAGAATTTAGAGACCCCATGATCAGTATTTTGCCAAATCAGAATTTGGGAACCCTATTGATAAGTATTTTGCCATATCAGAATTTGGAGACCCCATTGATCAGTATTTTGCCAAATCAGAATTTGGGGACCCCATTGATCAGTATTTTGCCATATCAGAATTTAGAGACCCTATTGATTAGTATTTTGCCATATCTGAATTTTGGAGACCCCATTGATCAGTATTTTGCCATATCAGAATTTGGAGACCCCATTGATCAGTATTTTGCCATATCAGAATTTGGAGACCCCCATTGATCAATATTTTGCCATATCAGAATTTGGAGACCCCATTGATCAGTATTTTGCCATATCAGAATTTGGAGACCCCATTGATCAGTATTTTGCCAAATCAGAATTTGGGGACCCTATTGATAAGTATTTTGCCATATCAGAATTTGGAGACCCCATTGATCAGTATTTTGCCATATCAGAATTTGGGGACCCTATTGATCAGTATTTTGCCATATCAGAATTTGGGGACCCTATTGATAAGTATTTTTTGCCATATCAGAATTTGGAGACCCCATTGATCAGTATTTTGCCATATCAGAATTTGGAGACCCCATTGATCAGTATTTTGCCATATCAGAATTTGGGGACCCATTGATCAGTATTTTGCCATATCAGAATTTGGGGACCCCATTGATCAGTATTTTGCCATATCAGAATTTAGAGACCCTATTGATTAGTATTTTGCCATATCAGAATTTAGAGACCCCATTGATCAGTATTTTGCCAAATCAGAATTTGGGAACCCTATTGATCAGTATTTTGCCATATCAGAATTTGGAGACCTCACTGATCAGTATTTTACCATATCAGAATTTGGAGACCCCATTGCTCAGTATTTTGCCAAATCAGAATTTGGAGACCCCAGTGATCAGTTTTTTGCCATATCAGAATTTGGAGACCCCATTGATCAGTATTTTTGCCATATCAGAATTTGGAGACCCCATTGATCAATATTTTTGCCATATCAGAATTTGGAGACCCCATTGATCAGTGTTTTGCCATATCAGAATTTGGAGACCCCCATTGATCAGTATTTTGCCAAATCAGAATTTGGGGACCCTATTGATAAGTATTTTACCATATCAGAATTTGGAGACCCCATTGATCAGTATTTTGCCATATCAGTATTTGGAGACCCCATTGATCAATATTTTGCCATATCAGAATTTGGAGACCCCATTGATCAGTGTTTTGCCATATCAGAATTTGGAGACCCCATTGATCAGTATTTTGCCAAATCAGAATTTGGGGACCCTATTGATTAAATATTTTACCATATCAGAATTTGGAGACCCCATGATCAGTATTTTGCCAAATCAGAATTTGGGGACCCTATTGATAAGTATTTTACCATATCAGAATTTGGAGACCCCATTGATCAGTATTTTGCCATATCAGAATTTGGAGACCCCATTGATCAGTATTTTGCCATATCAGAATTTGGAGACCCCATTGATCAGTATTTTGCCATATCAGAATTTGGGGACCACTATTGATCAGTATTTTGCCATATCAGAATTTGGGGACCCTATTGATAAGTATTTTGCCATATCAGAATTTGGAGACCTCATTGATCAGTATTTTGCCAAATCAGAATTTGGGGACCCCATTGATCAGTATTTGCCATAAAAGAATTTGGAGACCCTATTGATTAGTATTTTGCCATATCAGAATTTGGAGACCCCATTGATCAGTATTTTGCCATATCAGAATTTGGAGACCCCATTGATCAGTATTTTGCATATCAGAATTGGGAGACCCATTGATCAGTATTTTGCCATATCAGAATTTGGAGACCCCATTGATCAGTATTTTGCCATATCAGAATTTGGGGACCCCATTGATCAGTATTTTGCCATATCAGAATTTGGGGACCCTATTGATAAGTATTTTGCCATATCAGAATTTGGAAACCCCATTGATCAGTATTTTGCCATATCAGAATTTGGAGACCCTATTGATTAGTATTTTGCCATATCAGAATTTGGAGACCCTATTGATTAGTATTTTGCCATATTAGAATTTGGAAACCCCATTGATCAGTATTTTGCCATATCAGAATTTGGAGACCCCACTGATCAATATTATACCACATCAGAATATGGAGACCCCACTGATTAGTGTTTTACGATATTAGAATTTGAAGATCCTGACGATCTGTATTCTACTATATCAAAAATGGTCAGAAAGCCAGACGCTCAGATGAATGCCCAGAAGTTGGTCACAAATGGAATCACACAGAAGGCTGCTCACAGTTCCAGAGGAACAAAATGGAAAGACCAAAAAAACATCAACAGGAGTGCTTAGTGATCACTAGGCACTTCTGTTGATGTTATTTTGTTTGGTCTTTCCATTCTACCATATCAGAATTTGGAAACCCCATTGACTTGTATTTTTCATCATATCAGAATCAGGAGGCAAATTGATCAGTATTTTACTATATCAGAATTCAGAGATCCCATTGATCAATATTATACCACATCAGAAATCCTAGACCCCATTGATCAGTATTTTATGGCATCAGAATCTAAGACCCTGCCGATCAGTATTCTACCATATAAGAATTTGGAAACCCCATTGATGAATATTTTACCTTATCAGAATCTGGGATCAGTAATTTTACTATATCAGAATTGAGAAACCCATTGATTAGTATTTTACCATATCAGAATTCTTTTTTTTTAACATGTAAAAATCAGGCGCGCAATCCACTCTGTATAAAATAAATCAAACCATGATGTACACCCAATAATTAACAACATGACAAATTATCAACCTTGTCAGTATAGCACAAAGAGTCCAAATAAAGGAAAAAATATACTCACTGGCCACTTTATTAAGTACTCTCCTTGCTACCTGGTGTGGTCTTCTGCTGCTGTAGCCCATCTGCATCAAGGTTCAATGTGTTGTGCGTTCAGAAATGGTTATTCTGCGTACCTTGGTTGTAGCGAGTGGTTATTTGAGTTACTGTTGCCTTTCTATGATATCCAACCAGTCTGCCCATTCTCCTCTGACCTCTGACTCAACAAGACATTTTCATCCATGCAACTGCCACTCACTGGACATTTTCTCTTTTTTTGACCATTCTCTGTAAACCTAGAGATGGTTGTGCATGAAAATCCCAGTAGATCAGCAGTTTTGAAATACTCAGACCAGTCCGTCTGGCACTAACAACCATGCCACGTTCAGAGACACTTAAATCCCCTTTCTTCCCCATTCTGATGTTCGGTTTGAACTTCAGCAAGTCGTCTTCACCACGTCTAGATGCCTAAATACATTGAGTTGCTGCCGTGTGATTGGCTGAATAGCAATTTTGTATTACCAAGCAATTGAACAGGGGGACCTAATAGAGAGGAGGGTGAGTGTATAAATATATAATTTTGTATCTTCTGTGATCATTTATCTTCAAGTACTATTGAGTATGAATCCCTCCAAATAGCTCAGTCCTATACACCAGTGCTCACAAAGAGCTGACTGGGGGGTATTGACTTTATTATGAATTGAGATCTACAGTGCGTGTTTAATCTCTTCATGACACCCTTAGGCATATGCAGTATGTGGCAGCATGATAGGTGGGAACTAACACCCAGCCTCTGCATATGTGTTGTTCTAAGGCACAGGTGTCAAACACAAGTCACCATTTCTCTCTTGGTGTGTCAGGAAAACTCATTAGAAATGATTCATGCTGATAGCAGAGGAATAAGGCAGCAGACAGAAATGTCACTTAGTGCTGAGAGACAAGTACACACTATAGAGGGATAGAGAAATGAAAGAAAGAAAGAAAGAAAGAAAGAAAGAAAGAAAGAAAGAAAGAAAAAGAAAGAAAAAGAAAAAGAAAGAAAGAAAGAAAAGAAAGAAAGAAAGAAAGAAAGAAAGAAAGAAAGAAAGAAAGAAAGAAAGTAGGCAGCAGACAGAAATGTCACTTAGTGCTGAGAGACAAGTACACACTATAGAGGGATAGAGAAAAGAAAGAAAGAAAGAAAGAAAAAAAATGAAAAAGAGAGAGAAAGAAAGAAAGGAAAGAAAAAGAGAAAGGAAGGAAAGAAAGAAAGAAAGAAAGAAAGAAAGAAAGAAAGAAAGAAAGAAAGAAAGAAAGAAAGAAAGAAAATAAAGAGAGAGAGAAAGAAAAGAAAGAAGGCAGCAGACAAAAATGTCACTTAGTGCTGAGAGACAAGTACACACTATAGAGGGATAGAGGAAAGAAAAGAAAGAAAGTGGAAAAGAAAGAAAGAAAGAAAGAAAGAGAGAGAGAGAGAGAAAGAAAGAAAGAAAAAAAAGAAAAGTAAAAAAAGAAAAGAAAGAGAAAAGGAATATGGCAACAGACAAAAATGTCACAGTGCTGAGAGACAAGTACACACTATAGAGGGATAGAGGAAAGAAAAGAAAGAAAGTGGGAAAGAAAGAGAGAGAGAGAGAGAGAGAGAGAGAGAGAGAGAGAGAGAGAAAGAAAGAAAAAAGAAAAGTAAAAAAAGAAAAGAAAGAGAAAAGGAATATGGCAACAGACAGAAATGTCACTTAGTGCTGAGAGACAAGTACACACTATAGAGGGAAGAATGAAAGAAAAGAAAAGACAACAAGTGAGATTGCTATTCACCCAGGGGGTATAGCTCAGTGGTAGAGCATTCGACTGCAGATCGAGAGGCCCCCGGTTCAAATCCGGGTGCCCCCTCAGAAGTTTTGGATATCTATGTATCTAACTATCAACATTTCAAAGCAGAAAAAAAGAAAAAGCACGACGGACAGACGCAGACGGCAGAGCATTTCACGGCAAACACAGATACTCTGCTTTGAGCTGAACGACAAACTCAAATAATCCTCCAGACACGATTGTGACGTGAAGAAAGCTCCGAGTTGAACCCTCTGGACACGTTAGAGTCCGATGGAAGAGATTGTCACTTGAAAAGACCTTTATCCCCTGGGCAGCCGGAGCCATTTTTGCACTTTCAGCCTGGAGAGTAAAAAAAGTGTTACTAAACCCACAACAGAAAAATGAAAAATTAGTGGGGGGGGGGGGGGGGGGGGGTGTTGGAAGCAATCTGGTAGTCGGAAGTCAGTTTGTCAGATATACTCACAATCCCAGCTGCTTCAGCCACTGGATGTGTGTTACCCCCCCCCCCCCCTCCCATGACATATGAACCCACAACAGTACAATCAGTCTGTAGATGCAGTAAAGCGTGCTTGTTATACTCACTGTTGAACCCAAGGGGTTAATCCTCCACATTGTGTAATAAAGGCTGTTTGATTCTGTTTTCTCGGATCCTCCTCTTCTTCCAGTGTCCCCCTCTTATCTCCTGATAAGGCATATCTTGTGCAATCACTCTGTACATGCTCAGTCAGGTGTGTATTGCTAGAGAAGTTTTTTTCTGTTCTTGGAAGAGTGCAAGTGAAGGGCCAATCAGCACTGTCCAGACAGAGGTCAGGGGTCCTGCATCCTCCTAGAGCAAAATGAAAGCTCCTACATGCTTCAACCAGTGCACTGCTGGACACTGATAGAAATCAGGACACTGCTATATACTGCTGATGAGAAAAGGTATTTATCAGTTTATATTTACTATAATAATTGCATTTCCATGTTGTGTGTACTGTGGGAGAGCGGATATAGTGAATGCGGGGTCCTGGGAGACCAGATATAGTGAATGCAGGGTCCGGGGAGAGCGGATATAGTGAATGCGGGGTCCTGGGAGACCAGATATAGTGAATGCAGGGTCCGGGAGACCGGATATAGTGAATGGGGAGAGCGGATAGGAATGTAGGGTCCGGGGATATAGACCGGGATATAGTGAATACCGGGGAGGGTCCGGGGAGAGCGGATATAGTGAATGCGGGGTCCGGGGAGACCGGATATAGTGAATGCGGGGTCCGGGGAGAGCGGATATAGTGAATGCGGGGTCCGGGGAGACAATACAGGGTCCGGGGATATAGTGAATGCGGGGTCCGGGGAGACCAGGGAATGAGAGGGGAGACGGATATAGTGAATGCGGGGTCCGGGGAGAGACCGGATATAGTGAATGCGGGTCCGGGGAGAGCGGATATAGTGAATGCGGGGTCCGGGAGAGACAAGATATAGTGAATGCGGGGTCCGGGGAGAGCGGATATAGTGAATGCAGGGTCCGGGGAGAGCGGATATAGTGAATGCAGGGTCCGGGAGAGCAGATATAGTGAATGCGGGGTCCGGGGAGAGCGGATATAGTGAATGCAGGGTCCAGGGAGAGCAGAGAGCGATATAGTGAATGCGGGGTCCGGGAGACGGGTGAATCCGGGGAGAGCGGATACAGTGAATGCGGGGTCCGGGGAGAGTGAAGCGGATATAGTGAATGCAGGGTCCGGGGAGAGCGGATATAGTGAATGCAGGGTCCGGGGAGAGCGGATATAGTGAATGCGGGGTCCGGGGAGAGTGGATATAGTGAATGCAGGGTCCGGGGAGAGTGGATATAGTGAATGCAGGGTCCGGGGAGAGCGGATATAGTGAATGCAGGGTCCGGGAGAGCGGATATAGTGAATGCAGGGTCCGGGGAGAGCGGATATAGTGAATGCGGGTCCGGGGAGAGCGGATATAGTGAATGCGGGGTCCGGGGAGAGCGGATAGTGAGCAGGGTCCGGGAGAGCGGATGTGAATGCGGGGTCCGGGTGAGTGGAGCGGATATAGTGAATGCGTGGCAGGGTCCGGGGAGAGCGGATATAGTGAATGCAGATATAGTGAACGCGGGGTCCGGGGAGAGCGGATATAGTGAGACTGGATATAGTGAATGCAGGGGTCCAGGGAATTAGTAACACTTTTAATTTAATTTTTGACTGAGCCCCCCCCATGTGATAGTGAATTGTTGATGACAGTTACTTTTTATGAAGACATTAGGGGTTTATTAGACCCCCAATATACTGGGCCCTAGCAGATCTAGTACTTGAGCTTTTGTTATCTTGGCTTGTAGCAGCTGAGATCTGATAGCTCTGAACCCGGAGGTGCCATTTCCAGGTTTGCACCTCACAGGGGAGATATTGAAATGGAGATTTGCCTCCACTCCGCTCTCCTTCCTGAGGTCTACAGTGGATGTCTCGGAATTCTGCAGAACTCGGGTGAACCTGGGATATAGGTGGGGGAGGGGACACGTTTGTTAACGTGTAGAAGTACAAAGCCGCCTAATCTTCTGCTGGAGAGCCCAAAGCTGGCTGAGACAGGCTCATCGCGGTACTTGCAGCTGTAAATGGGTTAAAAAATCTTTCCTGGCGCCAACATGGCGGCATATTACCACATGTAAGCTGCCGTGGATTGGCTCCAGGAAAGGAAAATTACGGCAAGTACTTGATTCAATTTTCCGTCTTCAAAATATTTACTCTTTGCTCAGACTCCATACTGGCCGCAGCCTACAGCACAGAGAAATCTGGAACACAGGGAACAATAAATCCTCAGCCATGTCTGCCTTTTTTTTTTTCTTCAGATAAAAGTTAAATTTGTTCCATTTAGATACACTTTAAATGTAGATGCGAGAGAAGCCAAAATCTTCCAGGGGGCACCCGGATTTGAACCGGGGACCTCTCGATCTGCAGTCGAATGCTCTACCACTGAGCTATACCCCCTCGCTGGTTACTTAAAAAAAAAAAAAAAAGGGAAAATTGAAAAGAAGAATACTAATGTAATTTCTACATTTAAAAAAATAATAATAAATACAGAATTCCAGGTATGATAGGTATTGTTAAATAGGTCCAGCTTGGATCAATGTACGTATGCATATGGGATCCCTGTGGAAGCGGAGAGTCTCTGTTTCATTCACCCCTACTATAGTGATTGGGTCCCGTGGTGTATAGTGAACTCCAGAGGTCACTTGCCTGACACCGACCTCTATTCACAGAATGCCTTGCATTTTTCTCAATGACTGCAAGGTATTCTCTGACTGGACAAGGTGGAGAGGTGGGGCAGTGACATATAACATAAAAACTTGCAACTACCAACATTTTTCTTCCATGGTCTCTGCTTTCAGAAAATATTAAATATTTGGGGGATTCCAGGCTATAACTGACTAAGCTTCAAACTGCCCCCACCCCACCTTCTAACACTTATACTAACCACCCTGTAGAAGGAAGATGCATATATGGGCAGCATAGATCAAGTGTCCCCATCAGAGTGCCCCCATAGAGTGGGTGTCCCTATCAGAGAGCCCCATAGATCAGGTATCCCCATCAGAGTGCCCCTTTACATCATACTGTCCCCATCAGAGGGCAGGTGTCCCCATCAGAGAGCCCCTTTACATCAGATGTGCCCCCATAGATCAGGTGTACTCATCAGAGCGGGTGTCCCTATCAGAGTGCCCCATAGATCAGGTGTCCCCATCAGAGTGGGTGTCCCTATCAGAGTGCCCCATAGATCAGGTGTCCCCATCAGAGTGCAGGTGTCCCCTTCAGCGTGTCTCCATCAGGGAGCAGGTGTCCCAATCAGAGTGCCCCTTTACATCAGATGTGCCCATCACAGTGCCCCCATAGATCAGGTGTCCCCATCAGAGTATCCTTTTACATCAGTGTGTCCCTATCAGAGAGCAGGTGTCCACATCAGAGATCAGGTGTCCCTTTACATCAGAGGGCAGCTGTCCCCACCAGAGTGCTCCTTTACATCAGGTGTCCCCACCAGAGTGTCCCTTTACATCAGAGTGTCCCCATCAGAGGGCAGATGTCCCTATCAGAGTGCTCCTTTACATCAGGTGTGCCCATCAGAATGCCCCTTTACATCATAGTGTTCCCATCAGAAATCACTGATACCCTGCAGGTCTCCTGCAGAATATCTGCTTTCTGTACGGGGTGTATGGGATGTATGGGGTGTACGAGATGTACGGGATGTACGGAATGTACGGGGTGTATGGAATGTAGGGGATGTAAAGAATGTATGGAATGTACGGGGTATACGGGATGTATGGAATGTATGAGGTATACGGGATGTACGGTGTGTATGGGGTGTACGGGGTGTACGGGATGTACGGGGTGTACGAGATGTACGGGATGTACGGGATGTACAGGATGTACGGGATGTACGGGGTGTATGGAATGTACGGGATGTATGGAATGTACGGGGTGTACGGGATGTATGGAATGTACGGGGTATACGGGATGTACGGTGTGTATGGGATGTACGGGGTGTATGGGGTGTATGGGATGTACGGGGTGTATGGGGTGTACAGGGGTATATGGGATGTACAGGGGTGTGTATGGGATGTACGGGGTGTATGGGATGTATGGTGTGTATGAGGTGTACGGTGTGTATGGGATGTACGGGGTGTACGGGATGTACGGGGTATACGGGATGTACGGTGTGTATGGGGTGTACGGTGTGTATGGAATGTATGGGGTGTATGGGGTGTACGGTGTGTATGGAATGTACGGGGTGTATGGGGTGTACAGGGGTATACAGGATGTACAGGGTGTATGGGATGTACGGGGTGTATGGGATGTATGGTGTGTATGGGGTGTACGGTGTGTATGGGATGTATGGGATGTACGGGGTGTACAGGAATGTACGGGGTATACGGGATGTACGGTGTGTATGGGGTGTACGGTGTGTATGGGGATGTACGGGGTGTATGGGTGTACGGGGTATACGGAATGTACAGGGTGTATGGAATGTACGGGGTATATGGGATGTACGGTGTGTATGGGATGTACGGGGTGTATGGGGTGTACAGGGGTATATGGGGTGTACGGAATGTACGTGGTGTACGGAATGTACGGGTGTACAGGGTGTATGGTGTGTACGGAATGTACTGGATGTATGGTGTGTACGGGGTGTATGTACTGGATGTATGGTGTGTACGGGATGTACGGGGTGTATGGTGTGTACGGGATGTACTGGGATGTATGGTGTGTACGGGATGTATGGGGTGTATGGTGTGTACGGGATGTACGGGGTGTACAGGATGTATGGGGTGTACGGGATGTTCAGGGTGTACAGGATGTATGGGGTGTACGGGATGTATGGGGTGTATGGGTGTGTACGGAATGTACGGGGTGTATGGTGTGTACGGAATGTACGGGGTGTACAGGATGTATGGGGTGTATAGTGTGTACGGGATGTACAGGGTGTACAGGATGTATGGGGTGTACGGCGATATATGGGGTGTACAGGATGTATGGGGTGTACGGGATGTACGGGGTGTAGGGGATGTACAGGATGTATGGGGTGTACGGGATGTACGGGGTGTAGGGGATCTTTCCCCTGCCTGAACTGGCTGAGGTCAGCCGATGTTGGACTTCAGTCCACTGTCAGCTGAAAACGGGTGACAGGAGTGCAGAACGAACTACACTCCTGTGATCCACATGGGAAGTCTGGCCAGGAGATCTTTGCCTCTTCTTTTCCTTTAAGAGTTTTTTTTCTTTTTACATTAATACATTCTGTACATTGAGGGTTAAAGTCTTTTCAGGATACAATCTGTCCATTTACAGTCAATTGTGCCCAGAGGCACTTTCAGAGACGTTTATCTGGGAGAAGGGTCATCTCTATTTGTATGTAAACCTTCTACAATATCTGTCATTTTCTAGGTGTGTGGGGGGGGGGGGGGGTTGTCTCAAAGTGCACTGCAGAGAAATCTTTAAATTTAGATGCAAGAGAAGCCAAAAACTTCCAGGGGGCACCCGGATTTGAACCGGGGACCTCTCGATCTGCAGTCGAATGCTCTACCACTGAGCTATACCCCCTACATGACAGGTGAATTGTTTTTTTGTGTTCCTCTTTCTATCCAAAAGCCGTCCAATGACCATATTGTTGTTCTCTGGGACGTTTCGTATTGCGAAAAATTCGTAAACTGAAAAACCAACTGAAAACCAATTAATCCGTTCCGGAGGTCAGAAAAAAGTAAAAAAAAAAGTCTTATCGGTTCAAAATTCTTTACTAAGTGCACTTTAAAGGCACGGGGCCGGCGCTTCAAACCTCCCTGGCGCAATGCATCCTGGGGAAACTTGATTCGTATTGCGAAAAAAATTTGTAAAACCGAAAATTACATTAACCGAGGTGTTCATAATCCTAGGTACGCCTATATATATATATATTGCCAAACGTATATATAAGTATGTGATTCAGCCAATCGTATTGTGATTCAGGTGGTCCAATCCCCTCCAATCATGTGATTCAGGTGTTCCAATCCCCTCCAAGTCATGTGATTCAGGTGTCCAATCCCCTCCATTCAGGTGGTCCATCCCCTCCGTATCATGTGATTCAGGTGGTCCAATCCCCTCCCAATCATGTGATTCAGGTGGTCCAATCCCCTCCGTATCATGTGATTCAGGTGGTCCAATCCCCTCCAATCATGTGATTCAGGTGTTCCAATCCCCTCCATGGACACAGGGTATACAATCAAGCCCCTAGGCATGCAGACTGCTTCTACAAACATTGGTGAAAAAATGGGTCGCTCTCAGGAGCTCAGTGACTCCAAGCGTGGTCCCGTGATAGGGGCCACCTGGGCAATAAGATCTTTGCATTTAGATACAAAGGTAACCAAAAACTTCTCAGGGGGCACCCGGATTTGAACCGGGGACCTCTCGATCTGCAGTCGAATGCTCTACCACTGAGCTATACCCCCTGCATGAAAGGTGAGGTTTTTTGTGTTCCTCTTTCTATCTCAAAGCCGTCCAATGACCACATTGCTGTTGTTTCCTTTGTCAGGGGCAGGGGCGAACTGACTATTTGTGGAAACTCGGGCACTGCCCGAGGGCCCGGGGTCAGTAGGGGGCCCCATGAGATGCCCCTGGTACCTTTTTCATAGGCTTTTTTGAGTTTGGGCAAGGACACAGGGGCCCCATGATCCTCTATTGCCCGGGGGCCCCATGCGTTGTCAGTCCGCCCCTGGTCAGGGGTGTCAAATTCATACCACTGAGCTATACCCCCTTTACATTTAGTTGGCTGTCTGTGTTCTGCTCTGCAATGAAACTAAACCGGCTGTGTTTTGTTTTCTTCTTTTTACCTCCTAAAAGATAACAGTTACAACTTTTACATCCGTGTCCAAATCTTGCAGGGAGCACTACAGAGCTGCATGTGAATGCTCCATCCCTGAGCTCCTCCCCGCTCTTTGCTCGGCATCATTGGATTGGTGATGTAGCCGGGGCAGAGTTGTGAATAGATTTGTATGTTGTTAGTATTTTTAATTCAATTTGCTGGGCAATCAGATGCTTTCTTACACACTAGGGCTTCCCAATACACATCAGGAGTGCCCCCTACACTTCAGAGCCCGCACCCCCCCCATTACACATCAGGAGTGCCCCCTACACTTCAGAGCCCGCACCCCCCATTACACATCAGGAGTGCCCCCTACACTTCAGAGCCCGCACCCCCCATTACACATCAGGAGTGCCCCCTACACTTCAGAGCCCGCACCCCCCCATTACACATCAGGAGTGCCCCCTACACTTCAGAGCCCGCACCCCCCCCCATTACACATCAGGAGTGCCCCCTACCTTCACTTCAGAGCCCGCACCCCCCCCCCCCATTACACATCAGGAGTGCCCCCTACACTTCAGAGCCCGCACCCCCCCATTACACATCAGGAGTGCCCCCTACACTTCAGAGCCCGCACCCCCCACATTACACATCAGAGCCCGCAGGAGTGCCCCCTACACTTCAGAGCCCGCACCCCCCCATTACACATCAGGAGTGCCCCCTACACTTCAGAGCCCGCACCCCCCCCATTACACATCAGGAGTGCCCCCTACACTTCAGAGCCCGCACCCCCCCCATTACACATCAGGAGTGCCCCCTACACTTCAGAGCCCGCACCCCCCCATTACACATCAGGAGTGCCCCCTACACTTCAGAGCCCGCACACCCCCCCCCCCATTACACATCAGGAGTGCCCCCTACACTTCAGAGCCTGCACCCCCCCATTACACATCAGGAGTGCCCCCTACACTTCAGAGCCCGCACCCCCCCATTACACATCAGGAGTGCCCCCTACACTTCAGAGCCTTCCATTGCACCCCCCCATTACACATCAGAGCTGCCCCCCCATTACACATCAGGAGTGCCCCCTACACTTCAGAGCCTGCACCCCCCCATTACACATCAGGAGTGCCCCCTACATTCAGAGCCTGCACCCCCCCATTTACACATCAGGAGTGCCCCCTACACTTCAGAGCCCACCCCCCCATTACACATCAGGAGTGCCCCCTACAGTTCAGAGCCCGCACCCCCCATTACACATCAGGAGTGCCCCCTACACTTCAGAGCCCGCACCCCCCCATTACACATCAGGAGTGCCCCCTACACCTCAGAGCCCGCACCCCCCACACATCAGGAGTGCCCCCTACACATTCAGAGCCCGCACCCCCCATTACACATCAGGAGTGCCCCCTACACTTCAGAGCCCGCACCCCCATTACACATCAGGAGTGCCCCCTACACTTCAGAGCCCGCACCCCCCATTACACATCAGGAGTGCCCCCTACACTTCAGAGCCCGCACCCCCCATTACACATCAGGAGTGCCCCCTACACTTCAGAGCCCGCAGCCCCCATTACACATCAGGAGTGCCCCCTACACTTCAGAGCCCGCAGCCCCCCATTACACATCACAGCCCAGCCCCATTACACATCAGGAGTGCCCCCCATTACATATCAGGAGTGCCCCCTACCCCCCCCCATTACACATCAGGAGTGCCCCCTACACTTCAGAGCCCGCAGCCCCCAATTACACATCAGGAGTGCCCCCTACACTTCAGAGCCCGCAGCCCCCATTACACATCAGGAGTGCCCCCTACACTTCAGAGCCCGCAGCCCCCATTACACATCAGGAGTGCCCCCTACACTTCAGAGCCCGCAGCCCCCATTACACATCAGGAGTGCCCCTACACTTCAGAGCCCGCACACCCCATTACACATCAGGAGTGCCCCCCATACACTTCAGAGCCCGCACCCCCATTACACATCAGGAGTGCCCCCCCTACACTTCAGAGCCCGCCCCCCCATTACACTGATCAGGAGTGCCCCCTACACTTCAGAGCCCGGAGCCCCATTTTACACATCAGGAGTGCCCCCTACACTTCAGAGCCCCCCCCATTACAAATCAGATCCTCCCATTAGGCATTTTTGGCATGTGGTTTACACAATCAGATCCTCCCATTATGCATCAGGCATGCACTGGTGAGGCACATGTGCCCCCCATATTGCTGGTCAGTGAAGTGCCCCCCTTACTTGCTGATCAGTGAAGTTGCCCCCCCATACTGCTGGTCAGTGAAGTGTCCCCCCCATACTGCCGGTCATTGAAGTGCCCCCCCCATACTGCCGGTCAGTGAAGTGCCCCCTCATACTGCCGGTCAGTGAAGTGTCCCCCCCCATACTGCCGGTCAGTGAAGTGCCCCCCCCATACTGCCGGTCAGTGAAGTGCCCCCCCCCATACTGCTGGTCAGTGAAGTGCCCCCCCATACTGCTGGTCAGTGAAGTGCACCCCCCCCCCCATACTGCTGGTCAGTGGTGACAAATAAGAGGCTGGAGCAGGGTTTAGTTACTAGAAAACCTCCTTATCCACTGAACCCCACTGTCTGTGGTCCCCTCCCCCATCTGTAATGAAGTATCAACGCACCGTATTGGTGGGTGGGGTTACCCCCCCTTGCGGCACTCTCTGCTCCAGTAGCCCTGCAGAGCTCCACTTAAATAGTATTTATGGTCAAAATATAAAATCAGATATTCATTTCCACCTTATATTTGTTTGTTTTTTTTTCTATCCTACTCCTATTAATCTGACAATCTCGAGGCTTGTGAACTGTATTTGTGACGATCCCCACACATTTGCTTTCTTGAAATTTTTGGCAAACAAAAAAAAAATGTCCAAAAATTCTCAGGGGGCACCCGGATTTGAACCGGGGACCTCTCGATCTGCAGTCGAATGCTCTACCACTGAGCTATACCCCCTTCCTATGTCACCTGTGGAACAAAACAGGTAAAGGTGACAAGACGGTTTCAAAGTTCTCAAAGTCCTATTGTCTCAGGTTTCTATTTACAGAGGAAATTAGACCAACAAGGTGCAGTGGAAGTTACTGGAAAAAAAAAAGAAAAGGTGCCAAGAGCAATGATGTCACAATGATGTCACAATGCTGTAACAATGATGTCACAATGATGTCACAATGATGTCACGTGCAGCCAAGCAGGATTTCTTTCAGCAGTTCTGTATAATCAGACTAATGCTAACCTGTTATCTAATGAAGGAATTTGTACCATTTCATTCACTGATCAAATATGTATTTGGGGCACAGCTCTCGGGCCGATGTACACCGCCATGGAAACTGACTGCTGGAAAACGTAGGTAAAAAAACGTCTGTTTAGCCGCGTTTGCATAACGTGTTTATGTGCGTTTGCGTTTAGAAGCGTTTTTTAACCCCCTTCCCGTCCGGAACTTTCCCCCCCTTCCAGTCCGGACGCTTTCCCCCCCCCCGGACGCTTTCCCCCCCCTTCCAGTCCGGACGCTTTCCCCCCCCCCTTCCAGTCCGGACGCTTTCCCCCCCACTTCCCCCCCCCCACTTCCAGTCCGGACGCTTTTCCCCCCCCCCCCCCCCTTCCAGTCTTCCAGTCCGGACGCTTTCCCCCCCCTTCCAGTCCGGACGCTTTCCCCCCCTTCCAGTCCGGACGCTTTCCCCCCCACTCCAGTCCGGACGCTTTCCCCCCCCTTCCCGTCCCCCTCTTCCAGGACGCTTTCCCCCCCCTTCCGGTCCGGACGCTTTCCCCCCCCTTCCAGTCCGGACGCTTTCCCCCCCCTTCCAGTCCGGACGCTTTCCCCCCCCTTCCGGTCCGGACGCTTTCACCCCCCTTCCAGTCCGGACGCTCCCCCCCTTCCTGGGACGCTTTCCCCCCCCCCTTCCGGTCCGGACGCTTTCCCCCCCCTTCCAGTCCGGACGCTTTCCCCCCCCCTTCCAGTCCGGACGCTTTCCCCCCCCCTTCCGGTCCGGACGCTTTCCCCCCTTCCCGGAGTCCCGCTTTCCCCCCCCCTTCCAGTCCGGACGCTTTCCCCCCCTTCCAGTCCGGACGCTTTCCCCCCACTTCCAGTCCGGACGCTTTCACCCCCTTCCAGTCCGGACGCTTTCACCCCCTTCCTGTCCGGACGCTTTCACCCCCCTTCCAGTCCGGACGTTTCCGTCCGACACTTTCACCCCCTTCCAGTCCGGACACTTTCACCCCCCTTCCAGTCCGGACACTTTCACCCCCTTCCAGTCCGGACACCCTTCCAGTCCGGACGCTTTCCCCCCCTTCCAGTCCGGACGCTTTCCCCCCCACTTCCAATCCGGACACTTTCCCCCCCTTCCAGTCCGGACGCTTTCCCCCCCTTCCAGTCCGGACGCTTTTCGTCCGGACGACACACCACCCCCTTCCAGGGATGGACACGTAGGAGAAACACGCCGGGGATGGACACGTAGGAGAACACGCCGGGGATGGACACGTAGGAGAACACGCCGGGGATGGACACGTAGGAGAACACGCCGGGGATGGACACGTAGGAGAACACGCCGGGGATGGACACGTACAGGAGGAACACGCCGGGGATGGACACATAGGAGAACACGCTGAGGATGAACACATAGGATAACATGCTGGGGATGGACACATAGGATCAGGGGCAGACTGACAACTCATGGGGCCCCTGGGCAATAGGGGATCATGGGGCCCCTGTGCCCTTGCCCAAACTCAAAAAAGCCTATGAAAAAGGTACCAGGGGCATCTGATGGGGCCCCCAACTGACCCCGGGCCCTCGGGCAGTGCCTGAGTTTCCAAATGGTCTGTCCGTCCCTGCATAGGAGAACATGCTGGAGGGGTTTACTGGCTGTAGAAAAAAACATCAAAAGCCAAAAACAGCCGCTGTAAAAACGTCCCGTGTGCGAGGACTGAAAATATACACTGTCACTGTAGTAATGACACTGGCTGGGAAGGGGTTAAACATCTGGGGCAATCAAGGGGTTAACTGTGTGCCGAGCTATGTATTTTGCACGCACAGTAATGTGTTTTTACTGGGCCAGGGGTGGGCAACTGTGGCCCTCCAGCTGTTGTAGAATTACAAGTCCCATGAGGCATTGCAAAACTGTTACAAGCATGACTCCTCCCAAAGGCAGAGGCATGAAGGGACTTGTAGTTCACCAGCAGCTGGAGGGCCACAGTTGCCCACCCCTGTACTAGGCAATCTGTTAGATTTTATTCCCCGGCAAAATGTTCCAGGGGGCACCCGGATTTGAACCGGGGACCTCTCGATCTGCAGTCGAATGCTCTACCACTGAGCTATACCCCCCTGCATGAAAGAAAGTGTCCTAGGAAAAACAAAACATAGTATAGGTACTACTCTTCAAAACATCTTTCCACTTACAGAGAACTTTACATAACTTCACTTAAAAGCAAAAAAAAGAAAAAGGCAAAAAAAAAAGCAAAAGAAAAAAAAAAAAAGAAAAGGCAAAGCTGTAGCATTTTACAGCAGCCAATCAGGTGCGACACTCCAGTGTCATCAGACTAGGACAGCAATGGGCAAACTACGGCCCGGCGGACCTTTTAATCCGGCCCGCGGAGCTAGGCTCCCGCTAGGTTCCTCTCACAGTCCGCCCTGTTTCCTATGAAGATTTGTCCCCCCTCGACGTATCTGCGCATGTGCCGGAGATCGCCGATCGGCTGCTAATGCCTGAAACTGGCACATGCGCAGATACGTCGAGGGGGACAGATCCTCATAGGAGACAGATTTTCATGCTACACCGGAACGGCGCGGGAACAAGAGGAACGTGCGGAGCAAAGGTAAGTGAATTGACACAGGGGGGACATGGGGAATGAATTACTATAGGGGGGATGAATTACTATATGGGGGATGAATTACTATGGGGGATGAATTACTATAGGGGGATGAATTACTATATGGGGGGATGAATTACTATGTGGTTGAATTACTATGGGGGATGAATTACTATAGGGGGGATGAATTACTATAGGGGGGATGAATTACTATAGGGGGATGAATTACTATATGGGGGGGGGGATGAATTACTATGGGGGATGAATTACTATGGGGGATGAATTACTATATGGGGGATGAATTACTATAGGGGGGATGAATTACTATGGGGGATTAATTACTATATGGGGGATTAATTACTATATGGGGGATGAATTACTATATGGGGGATTAATTACTATGTGGTGGATGAATTACTATATGGGGGATGAATTACTATGGGGGATGAATTACTATGGGGGATGAATTACTATATGGGGGATTAATTACTATGTGGGGGATGAATTACTATGGGGGATGAATTACTATATGGGGGAATTACTATGGGGGATGAATTACTATAGGGGGGATGAATTACTATAGGGGGGATGAATTACTATGTGGTTGAATTACTATGGGGGATGAATTACTATAGGGGGGATGAATTACTATAGGGGGGATGAATTACTATGGGGGATGAATTACTATATGGTGGATGAATTACTATGGGGGATGAATTACTATGGGGGATGAATTACTATGGGGGATGAATTACTATATGGGGGATGAATTACTATAGGGGGGATGAATTACTATGGGGGATTAATTACTATATGGGGGATTAATTACTATATGGGGGATGAATTACTATATGGGGGATTAATTACTATGTGGTGGATGAATTACTATATGGGGGATGAATTACTATGGGGGATGAATTACTATATGGGGGATGAATTACTATATGGGGGATGAATTACTATGGGGGATGAATTACTATATGGGGATTAATTACTATGCTTACTATGGGGGAATATTACTATACTTACTATGGATGACACATACACATCATTCATCTACTCTTGGTCCGGCCCCCGGTCCAATATATGAACCCATTGCGGCCCTCAAGTCAAAAAGTTTGCCCACCCCTGGACTAGGACATGATAACCTGTTATTAAACCCAACAGTTTGGATCATTTTACCGACACAGAACGGAGTATTTCAGACATGTATTTGGCCCATAGCTTACCCACTTCACCTCCAAAATGTTTTACCCCCTTCATGACCAGGACATTTATGCAGCAATTGTGTGGTCATGCAACGCTGTACCCAAATTAAATATATATATTTTTTTTCACACAGATAGAATTTTCTTTTGGTGGTATTTGATCACCACTGGGGTTTTTTTTATTTTTTGTGATCTAAACAAAAAAAAAAAAGGCCAAACATTAAAATCAAAAAGTCAATTCTCGTCATCAATTTAGGCCAAAATGTATTATGCGACATGTCTTTGCTAAAACAAAATCCCATTCGGATGGCTTGGGTTAGGCGCACCGATAACTTTTTTTTTTGTTAACCCCTTGCTCTCCAGAGGATTCCCCCCCCCCCCCTTCCTGACAAGGCCATTTTTTGTTACGGCGCTTCGTTATTTTGACTGATAATTGCGCGGTCATGCAACACTGCACCCGTCCTTTTTTTCCCAAGAATAGAGCTTTCTTTCGGTGGTATTTGATCGCCTCTGCGTTTATTTTTTGCGCAATAAGCAAAAAAAGACTAACAATTTTAAGGAAAAAACTATATTTTGGACTTTTTGCTATTAAACATGTCCAGTAAAATGTTTTTTTTCAAAAATCAAATTTTGTCATAAATTTAGGCCAAAACGTATTCTGCTCCGTGTCTTTGCTAAAAAAAAAAAATCCAAATACGTGTAAATTAATTGGTTTGTGTAAACGTTATCGCGTTTACAAATGGTAGTATATATACTGTAATTTTAATTTTTTTTTTTATACTAGTAATGGCGGCGATCAGCAACTTATGGCAGGACTGCAGTGGGCATTCTGACACTGGGGGGGGGGGGGGGGAAACTGACTTGGTGTCACTGACATCCCAATGACACCAATACAGTGATCGGTACTAATAAAAAGCACTGACACTGTACTAATGACACTGGGCAGGAAGGGGTTAATATGAGGGGGTAATCAAAGGGTTAACTGTGTAGGGAGTGTTTTACGAGGAGGCAGGGGGTGGTGCTTCACTGTAAGCACACTGATCGGGATGGCTGTACTGTACGCCCGAGCTGACAAGGAAAGAAGACTGTTTGTATATGCTTTTTACCTTTTAACACCACGGAGCACCACCCCTACACAACATATATGTTAATGGGGGTTCCATAGATGGCACAACACAGCTTCCAAGTTGCTTAGTTCACATCTATCGGTATCACAACTAGTAAAAACCCCACAAAAAACAAACACACATTTGTGACATTGTGAAGCTTTTTTCCTCTCACTTTATTTTGAAGATTGCTTAACTCTGGGGTACATGACACAAAAATAAGAACTCAAAGCAGGAAGGAAACCAGACAGATGACATGAAAAAGAAGAGTGGAGAAAAGAATGGAAACAATAGCAAACCACCCAACAGAGGTCCACCTATAACAACCTCATTAAGGCAGGACACAATTATCTGTGAATGTTGTGAACAGAAAACACACAAATGTTCTGCACTGCAAACGCTGCAGGAATATAAATTAACATTTAATAAACCATCAATAAAATATTTGTGTCACCGATATACATTCATCCACCGGCCGTCCGTTCAGAGGGAAAACCGTTCCTGTAATGTCACATTCGTAACCATCAGCCTTTACACTGTGATGTCAGGAGCGCAGGGTGCAAACTATTCGTGGATTCAATGTAATGAAACAAGAGAGTCTGCCGGACAGCCAGGCAACAAGCATTTTCAAGAGGAGGGGAGCACTGACTCAACCTGTGGGCATCAATGGTACACAAATATTCGGCCTCAGCCGCTGACCCGTGACGCCGAATATTTTTGTGTGCCAAACGTAAACAGACATGCTGAGAGTGTGCGCCCTGCGTGCTCCCGGAAAGGTCCCGAGTGCCACCTTTCTGATCATGTGACCAGACAGCCAAGATAAGACGATCCTGCGCTTTCTTAAAAAAAAAAAAAAAAAAAAAAAGCTGTAGGAGTAAGTGGGTGCTGAAGCGACCAATGGCTGGAACCGAAAACACTCAGGTGGGAAGAACGTCACCAGCACACATGCCTGATGAAGGGGCCCTGCGAGACTCCAAACGTCACTCTTGCTGGAACTGGGAGATTGCTTATTAAAGCTTTGGACACATAACTGGAGATTCTCGTTGTGACATCAGAGTTCAGTCCATCACTCAGGGAGGGGACACCATCAGAGGGGGATGTGGAAGGTGGGGGACCCCCCATGACATCACTCAGGGCAGAGACACCATCACAGGGGGATGTGGAAGGTTGGGGACCCCCCCCCCCATGACATCACTCAGGGCAGAGACACCATCACAGGGGGATGTGGAATGTTGGGCCCCCCCCATGACATCACTCAGGGCAGAGTCACCATCAGAGGGGATGTGGAATGTTGGGCCCCCCCCATGACATCACTCAGCAGGCAGAGACACCATCACAGGGGGATGTGGAAGGTTGGGGACCCCCCCCCATGACATCACTCAGGGCAGAGACACCATCACAGGGGGATGTGGAAGGTTGGGGACCCCCTGCGACATCACTCGTGGGGGGCAAGGACATCATTACAGGGGAATGTGGAATGTTGGTGCCCCCACGTGACATCACTCAAGGTGGGGGGCAGGGACACCATCAGAGGGGGATGTGGAATGTTGGGTGCCCCCCCATGACATCACTCAGGGTGGCACGCGGACACCATCAGAAGGGGATGTGGAATGTTGGGGCCCCTCCTGTTACATCAGGTCAGTCCATCACTCACGGTGGGGTCACCATCAGAGAGGAATGTTGGGACCCCCATGACATCACTCAGGGTGAGGGTGGGGACACCATCAGAGGGGGATGTGGAAGGTTGGGGCCCCACCTGTGACATGACATCACTCAGGGTGGGGGATGGGTACACCATCAGAGGGCGATGTGGAAGGTTGGGGCCCCACCTGTGACATCACTCAGGGTAGGGGCGGGGACACCATCAGAGGGGGATGTGGAAGGTTGGGGCCCCACCTGTGACATCACTCAGGGTGGGGGGCGGGGACACCATCAGAAGGGCAGTTGGAATATTTAGCTGTGGAGTCACGTGGGGACAACAGTCATGTGACTTCCTCGCGGCGCAAGTGTCAGAGCGAGTCTCCACCCCCAGCCGGTCACTCAGTCCGCCCCTTGACGTCACCCCGCTCCTCCCCCAGGCAGGCCCTCTTGCTGGGCTCCTCCCTCTCGGGTCCCGCCCTCTTGTGTGTGGCTCCCCCGGCATGCTTGTCGGTCCAGCTCCGGGCGGTAGCGGTGTAGGTGACTCGGTGGTACTTGTACTCCCGGGCGATGTCGGCCATCAGCGGGTCCTCGGGGTTGGGCTCACTCATCAGGAGCTGGATGGAGGTGAGGACGGAGGAGAGGCTCAGCGCCGGTCTCCAGGCGCCCTTCGGCGGCGGCTTTAGGATGTCCAGGCAGATGCGTCCGGCCGAGTCGATGTTCGGGTGGTAGATGGGGGTGACGAAGTGCACCCGGGGCGGCTCGAACGGGTAGCGCTCCGGCACGGCGATCTCCAGGCTGAACACTCCGCCCTCGTACGGGGACCCGGCGGAACCCACCACCTGAGCCCGGAGCTCATCTATCCGGTCCCCCGACTGCCAGCAGCTGACGCCCGAGGGCGGCTCGGTGCTGAGGAGCTGGAGCTCCCGTTTCAGACGAGACTGCCGCTGCATCTCCGGTCCGGACACTGCCTTCAGGAGAACCGAGCTTCGGGGATCGCGCCTGGCGGGACAGCCAATCCGAGCGGGGGTGTTTGACGAAGAGGCCAATCAGCGGGGACAGATGGCCGGAGAGGCCAATGAACGGGGCATGTGACCGAAGCGGCCAATCAGAGCGAAGCATGTGCCCGGAGCGTCCAATAAGTGAAGAGCGGAATATAACCGGAGCGGCCACTCATAATGTGCGCATGCGACCATGTGATTCCCCTCCCGCCAAAACTGTAACCAGTGTATCTCGCGCAACCCGCTCTGCTCTGGAGCTTGTCGCGCGGGAAATGCTGATTACAGTTTTGGCGGGAGGAGAATTGCATGACGCCTCCCTAGTTACCTGAGCCGCTCCCTTTTTCCATAGTGACAGAGTGAACAGAGTGTGTGCAGTGATCATAAAGTTTTTTTTATATGACCATAACGAGATCACACTGCAACAGCAGGCTGCCCTGCCCAGTGGGGCCCCCAGTTATAAGCAGTAGCCTGCCCTAGGGCCCAGTTATGAAGCGGCCTGCCCTGGGGCCCAGTTATAAAGCAGCAGGCTGCCCTGGGGCCCAGTTATAAAGCGGCAGGCTGCCCTGGGGCCCAGTTATAAAGCGGCAGGCTGCCCTGGGGCCCAGCGGCAGGCTGCCCTGGGGCCCAGTTATGAAGCGGCAGGCTGCCCTGGGGCCCATTATGAAGCGGCAGGCTGCCCTGGGGCCCAGTTATGAAGCGGCAGGCTGCCCTGGGGCCCAGTTATGAAGCGGCAGGCTGCCCTGGGGCCCTGTTATGAAGTGCCCTGGGGCCCAGTTATAAGCGGCAGCTGCCCTGGGGCCCAGTTATAAAGCGGCAGGCTGCTCTGGGGCCCTGTTATGAAGCGGCAGGCCCCTGGGGCCCAGTTATAAAGCGGCAGCCTGCCCTGGGGCCCAGTTATGAAGCGGCAGCGGCAGTTATGAAGCGGCAGGCTGCCCTGGGGCCCAGTTATGACGCGGCAGGCTGCCCTGGGCTCATTCCCATCTTCCATGTGTTGCTGGCTCCCTGGACAATCCATCCCTGGAATGATCTGCCAGTGCAGTGGAGTACACACACATGACAATATATGTTTCCCTGACAACATACAGGTAGCACGTGTTACACTACAGCACACGTCTATAGGAGATGTGTTGGGGTGTCATAAAAAGTTGCACATCAACTACAGGCTCGTTCTTCCCATTTGGTTGGGTGCATTTACTGCCCCCCTAACTGCTGCCCCCTTTAGCTACAAAGGTAGCAGCCAGGGGTGTGGCAGTGATGCATTGCTTTGCAGCAAGATTTCTACCCCCTGCCACTCCCCCGCGCCTGCCAAACGCAACCCATACAAATAAACAGCTGCTCTGTAAGCACCCCGCAACCACGTGCAATGCATGCCGTGACAATAGGGCCTAGGTGTCCATACCGGACAATCCATCCTCATTGCTGCTCAGTATCATTATCCTGTATACACAGCGCAGCATTACTGATCTGGTTGCTAGGCCACTGGCGGCGGTTAGGCACACAGCACCATTGGTTGTTATGGCGGCAAAGTCGTCTGCCTTAGACAACACTAATCCATAGTGGAAATCAGTCCTCGCTGCAAAGGCTTGGTAACATTTTGCTTTGTATACACAGCATAAAGGTGTTACTAAGCTGGTTGCTAGGACACTGGCAGTGAAGCCATGGAACATCATTAGTTGTTTGCTAGGGTGGCAAAACTGTACACCTCAGGTGACACTAAGGCCGGGGTGTTCATACCGGACAATCCACCCTCATTGCTGCTCAGTATCATTATTCTGTATTCACAGCGCAGCATTACTGAACTGGTTGCTAGGCTGCTGGCGGCTAGGCACACAGCGCCATTGGTTGTTATGGCAGAAAACCATCCACCTCAGGCAACACTAGGGCCGGAGTTCCATAGTGGACAATCTGTCCTCGCTGCAACTCTGTAAAATTACCCTGTATACACAATGCAGTGTTGCTAAGCCGGTTGCTAGGAGACTGGCAGCTGAACCACGCAGTTTCATTGGTTGTTATGGTGGCAAAACCACCCACCTCAGATGACACTAAGGCCGAGGTGTCCATACTGGACAAGCTATCCTCATTGCTGCTCAGTATCATTATCCTGTATACACAGCGCAGCATTACTGAACTGGTTGCTAGGCCACTGGCGGCTAGGCACACAGCATCATTGGTTGTTATGGCGGCAAAGCTGTCTGCCTCAGGCAACACATCCATAGTGGAAATCAGTCCTCGCTGCAACTCGGTAACATTACCTTTGTATACACAGTAAGGCGTTACTAAGCTGGTTGCTAGGACACTGGTAGCGGAGCCATGCAGCTTCATTGGCTGTTATGGTGCAAACCGCTCACCTCAGGTGACACTAAGGGCGGGGTGTCCATACTGGACAATCCATCCTCATTGCTGCTCAGTAACATTACCCTCCCCACCCGCCGGTCCCCACTGCACTTCCTTTCAGGGGTTGCCAAACTGTCAGCACCCCCGCAGCAGCTCCAGCAATCCAGGGATTTGAAATCCTGGCTCTTCCCCAAGCAGTGCTTCCAGGATCGACCAGATTGATTCTGATTGGCCAGCCCCGTCGCAGTGAATTGATCTTGTCCATCCCGGAAGTAGAAGAGAGAGAATATCAAATCCCTGGAAATCTAGAACGGTTTTGGGGGTGCTGACAGCTTGGCAACCCCCGAAGGTAAGTACAGCCAGGACCTAGGGGGGTTGGGGAGGGTATCCAGTGTTCACATTTACATTTTTTTTTTTTCTGTACGGGTAAACTAACCCTTTAAAGTGGTTGTAAAGTAACTGGCCTCAGGTGATACACATCAATGAAACAAATCCTCCTACATAAGTTGTACCTGTTTATCTGCAATCTTCTTTACAGCCATTCAAAGAGCAGACTTTATAAAGCTTGTCTGAGGGTTCAGAAAAAAGAGGGTGGGGAGCTGAAGTTATGCAGGCCATAGACGGGTTGTTTATTGGCCGAATTTTCGTCCGCATGAAAAATCGGCCGATAATCACGACGTTAGTGGGGCCAGCCCAGCGGCCGTTTTTTTCGTCGATCTCATTTATTTTTATTGGTCATGTTGGAAAATCCACGAAAAACGGCTTTTCGTGGACATTGGTGGCAGCATCACTGCCAGCAACGACCGATTTTTCGTATGGCCTGCCTTACACTTTGCAGAGCTCAGCTCTGAAAGCTGATTGGAAGGAAAGGGACACACCCCCTCCACACAGCCCTGAGGCTGTCAATCTGCTGGAGGTCCCTCCCCTGTCACCATTATTCTCTTGGTGTCAGGAAAACCTGTCAGTAGTGATAGCAGAGGAAGGAGGCAGCAGCCAGAAATGACAGGTAGTGCTCTGGACTGAGACAAGTGCACACTATAGAGGGATATGCTTTGTTCATATTTCATGTCTTTTAATAAAAGTTGTTCCTTTATAACCCCAAATAGCTTTTTTTTTTTTCATTTTTTTTCATATATTTAAAAAAGCCTTTTTTTCATTTTAAATAACTTGACGCCATACTTTGTACTAGAAATATTTTTTATATCAGCCACAAAGGCAGTCAGTCAGTGAGGGGTCTGTGTGTCACCGATGGTCCCACGCGGTGGACTCTTGCCGCTGGTCCTGGGAACACGTCATACAATTGGGCCGAGTGCGGTTAGTTCGGAGCACGTTCTCGGTCCTTCAGGTCTTCAATGAGCGGCTTGTTGTTTTTTAGTAGACAGTTGTATAATCGGTCCTTGTGGTTGTCCCCCCAGCCTCGCATGTAGCTGTACAGCTCCCTCATCTTCTCCTGCGACGTCCTCTGGCACCGCACGCGGTCGTACTGTTCGTGGTTCAGCAGATTCTCTTCTAGAAGACCATCTAAGACTCCCTCCACGATGTACATCCGACTGATCAGAGCCTCCCGATGTCTGTCCACAAAGTGCCTGCCGTCTGTGAATGGAGGGAGAGCGGCAGTGCTGACATTAAAGGAGAACTCCACTGTTCAACTTTTCATAGGACGGTGATCACAGCTACGCCCACCATACCTTTCTATGTAGCTTCAGCCGGAACGCGGGGGAATGCAGTTCCGGCACCTCCATCACTATATCTATGTAATGGCAAGGGCTGCTGGGGTGTGATGGAGGGTCTATTAATCCTGGCTTTTTGGGTTCTATTGTCCCTGTTGGGGATCTATTGTTGCTGTGGGGGGGGTTCAGTTGTTGCTGCGAGGGTTCTACTTTTGAGGGAGTAATCCATTGTTTCCGACTGCTGGAGGGTCTATTGATGCTGGCTGATGAGGGATCTATTGTTGCTGGTGGGGGTTTATTGTTGCTGGAGGGATATTTTGTTGCAAGGGGATCTACTGTTGCCGAAAGGGTCTATTGTTGCAGAGAGGTCTATTGTTGCTGAGAGGTCTATTGTTGCTGATCTAGGGTCTATTGTTGCATGGGGATCTATTGTCACTGGGGGAGATATTGTTACAAGGGGATCTACTGTTGCTGGGAGGATCTATTGTTGCTGGGATGGTCTTGTTACAGAGGGATCTATTGTTGCTAGGATGGTCTATTGTTGAAGGGGGATCTCTTGTTGCTGTGGAAGCTATTGTTGCTGGGAGGTCCTAGTGTTACTGAGAGATCTATTGTTGCAGGGGGAGATATTGTTGCTGAGGGATTGTTTTTTGCTGGGAGGGTCTTTTGTTGCAGGGGGAGATATTGTTGCTGAGGGATCTATTGTTGCTGAGAGGGTCTTGTTACAGAGTGATCTATTGTTGCAGAGGAATCTATTGCTGCTGGTAGGGTCTATGGTTGCTAGGATGGTCTATTGTTGCTAGGAGGGTCTATTGTTGCTGGGGGAGATATTGTTGCTGAGGGATCTATAGTTACTGGGAGGATCTATTGTTGCTGAGGGATCTATTGTTGCTGGGAGGGTCTATTGCCCCAGGGGGATCTATTATTGCTGGGAGGGTCTATTGTCCCAGGGGGATCTATTGTTGCTGGGAGGGTCTATTGCCCCAGGGGGATCTATTGTTGCTGAGGGATCTATTGTTGCTGGGGGGTCTATTGTTGCTGATGGATCTATTGTTACTGGGAGGGTATGTTGTTGAGATATTTTTGCTAAGGGATCTATTGTTACTGGGAGGCTCTATTGCTGCAGAGAAATCTATTGTTGCTGAGGGATCTATTGTTGCTGGGAGGGTCTATTGGTGCAGGGGGATCTATTGTTGTTGGGGAAATAATTGTTCATGAGGGATCTACTGGGAGGATATGTTGTTGCTGGGGAGATATTTTTGCTAAGGAATCTATTGTTATTGTTGATGAGGGATCTATTGTTGCTGGTGGCTATATTGTTGCTGGGAGGTTCTTTTGTTGCAGGGGGAGATATTGTTGCTGGGAGAGTCTATTGTTGCAGGGGGATCTGTTGTTACTGAGGAAGATATTGTTGCTGAGGGATCTGTTGTTGCAGGAAGGGTCTAATGTTGCTGATGGATCTATTGTTGCTGGGTGACATATTGTTAGTGGCTGTAAGGGATCTATGGTTTCTGGCTGTAGGGGATCACTAACAAACTTCATACACATTACGTAGCACCACAACATGATCCTTGGTTTTACATCCTGTAGAAGGGGCGGTACTTGTAGGTGGGTAGGGGGCAGAAGCAAGGGGCACTGTTGGAAGGTGGGTAGAGGCAGAGACTCGGGGTGACCCAGAAGGTGGGAGTAGCTGCACCGATTTTTTTAAAAAAAATGTTAAAAGGTAGTTGTAATTTTTTTTAAGTCTCACAACATTTGCACAACTGGTTTTGTTTCCAAATTTATTACAGCTCATCAGTGAAGCCAACATTCACATTTGTCTGTTGCAAGAATGTGCGCAAATCCACGCTTTCCAGCAACGCACACAGATCTGCGGCTCTTTTGTAGGCGTATGGCCGCAGCATTCACTCTTATACAGGCCATACGTGGTTCCAACTCCCAACAATTTTTCATCCGAAAATCGGAAACGTCGTTGGCTCGGTAATCCGATGGCGCCATCATTGATTTTGATTATCGACTGACCGAGTCATAAAGTTCTCCCCATATAACCGGCGACATTTCTGTTCCTTCCAGGTCGCGGCTCATGGCGCATATTCTTTTCGGAAAAACGATTGTACGATTTGACCATCATGGAGTCGAAAATCGGTCATTTTTCATGGATTTTCCAACATGCCCGATCACCGAAAAGGGGGGGAACCACGAAAATCGTCCGGAGCCATTTTTTGGGAGTATAATTTTGCTTAAAAACGCAAACGCTGAAAAACACTAAAACTAAAAAAAACGCTGAAAAAAGCTAATAAAAAAAAAAGCAACAAAACGCAGTTTTTAATGCAATGTTCTACAGCTAGCGCTACTGTCGTTTTAAAAAACCCCAAAATAGGGTTTCAAGAGGAGTTTTAGCTGTAAAAATGCTCTAACGCCGATAAAAGCTGAAGATCGCTGAAAAACATTGTCAAAAGTTGAAAAACTCTAAAAAAAAAAAAAAAAACTGTGGCTTTGCGGCGTTTTTGATTGTTCTTGAGCCTGAAGATTTTGTGTGAGTATAATTTTGCTTAAAAATGCAAACACTAAAAAACGCTAAAAAAACCTAATTAAAAAACGTGACAAAACGCACGTTTTTAATGCAATATTCTACAGCTAACGCTACTGCCGTTTTTAAAAACCCAGAAAAAGGGTTTCAAGAGGAGATTTTTTTAGCTGTAAAAATGCTCTAACACCGAGTAAAAGCTAAAAAAAATGCTGAAAACTGCTGATAAAAGTTGAAAAACTCAAAAACACGTGGCTATGCAGCGTTTTTGAGCCTAAAGAGTTTGTGGGAGTATAATTTGGCTTAAAAACGCAAACGCTGAAAAACACTAAAAAACGCTGAAAAAGGCGAATCAAAAAACACGACAAAACGTACGTTTTTTAATGCAATATTCTACAGCTAATGCTACTGACGTTTTTAAAAAAAACGGAAATAGGATTCAAAGGGATGTTTTTTTAGCTGTAAAAATGCTCTAACGCCGATAAAAGCTGAAAAACTTTAAAAAAAAAAAAAGTGGCATTTATGAGCGTTTTTGAGCTTGAAGATTTTGTGGGAGTATAGTTTTGCTTAAAGACGCAAAACGTTACAATTAAAAAACGCAATCTAAAAATGCAACAAAACGCACATTTTTAATGCAATATTCTACAGCTCACGCTACTGCCATTTTTAAAAACCCAGAAATAGGGTTTCAAGGGGAGCTTTTTTTAGCTGTAAAAAACCACTAAAATGCCATAAAAGCTGAAGATTGATGAAAAAAGCTGATAAAAATTGAAAAACTCTTTAAAAAAAAAAGTGGCTACACAGCGTTTTTGATTGTTTTTGAGCCTGAAGAGTTTGTGGGAGTAGAATTTTGCTTTAAAAACGCAAAACGCTGAAAAAAGCGAATTAAAAAATGTGACAAAACGCACATTTTTAATGTAATATTCTACAGCTCACGCTACTGCCATTTTTAAAAACCCAGAAATAGGGTTTCAAGGGGAGCTTTTTTTAGCTGTAAAAAACACTAAAATGCCAATAAAAGCTGAAGATTGATGAAAAACGCTGATAAAAATTGAAAAACTCTTAAAAAAAAAAAAAAAAAAGTGGCTATACAGCGTTTTTGATTGTTTTTGAGCCTGAAGAGTTTGTGGGAGTAGAATTTTGCTTAAAAACGCAAAAACGCTGAAAAAAGCTAATTAAAAAATGTGACAAAATGCACATTTTTAATGTAATATTCTACAGGTAATGCTATTGCCGTTTTAAAAACCCAAGAGGAGTTTTTTTAGCTGTAAAAATGCTCTAACGCCGATTAAAAGCTGAAAACCACTGATAAAAGTTGAAAAACTCTAAAAAAAAAATGTGGCTATGCGGCGTTTATGAGCATTTTTGTATAATTTTGCTTAAAGACGCAAACGTTGAAAGACTCTAAAAAGCACTGAAAAAATTAAAAAAACACGTATTTAATGCAATATTCTACAGCTAACACTACTGCCATTTTTAAAAACCCAGAAATAGAGTTTCAAGAGGAGTTGTTTTAGCTGTAAAAATGCTCTAACGCCGATTAAAAGCTGAAAAACTCTTAAAAACCGTGGCGTTGTTGAGGGTTTTTGAACCTGAAGATTATGTGGGAGTATAATTTTGCTTAAAGACACAAACACTGAAAAACACTACAAACCGCTGAAAAAAACGAATGAAAATGCGACAAAACGCACGTTTTTCATGCAATATTCTACAGCTCACGCTACTGCCGTTTTTTCTAGAGCAGTTGTTTTAGCTGCCGATTAAAAGATGAAAACCGCTGATAACAGTTGGAAAACTCTAAAAAACGTGGCTATGTGGCGTTTTTGAGTGTTTTTGAGCCTGAAGATTTTGTGGGGGGTATATAATTTTGCTTAAAGACGTAAATGCTGAAAAACACTAAAAAAAATGCTGAAAAAAGCTAATGCAAAAACGCAAAAAAACTCATTTTTTAATTGCAGCATTCTAAGCTCACGCTACTGGCGTTTTTATAGCGTTTTTATAATGTGCGTGAGGCCTAATGGGGGGACAAAACACGCGTTTCTCTTTGAAGAACCGAGGCCGGCGATCACTAACGTTTCATTTCCACATGCGGTTCTGTGAAGACACCCTGGTAGGAAGTGTCATCCGCCGGGGGAACAAAGCCAGGTCTGCCTAACTGACCTATCAGAACCTTTCATTGAAGTCTAGTACTTAAAGGGGGAATCCCTTGCAGGCGTCCCTTGTACTTACCAGCCATGACCGGGGATCTGTCCCGTGATCAGGATCTCGGCGCGTAAAGCTGAATACGTCTGTATAAGGAAGTGAAAATCTCATGTAGGAAACTGAAAGTAACATTGTGCTGACATGACGGGAAGGTCTGGTAACCCTTACATGGCCGACATTGCTACTTCCTTCTCAGCAAACAGCCTGCAGCTACCATCCCAAACCTGCAGGAGTGCTAGACTGACAACCGATAGACTGGTTTTGGCCCCCTGGTTCTAGTCCAGGTACAGCTGTGGTGCGCCGTGTCCCCAGTGCCGGACATGGATAATACAGTGTACCAGGACGAGGCGGGGCAAGCATGCACATCTACACGTATGACAGAACAGGAATTTGGGGGGGGGAGATGTTGCAACATAGGGCAGCACAGTGGCTAAGTGGTCAGCACGTCCGCCTGGCAGTACTGGGGTCGTTGGTTCGGATCCCAACCACAGCACCACCTGCCTGGAGTTTGCATGTTCTCCCTGTGCCTGCGTGGGTTTCCTCCGGGTACTCCGGTTTCCTCCCACACTCCAAAGACATGCTGGTAGGTGAATTGGCTCCTGTCTTAATTGGCCGTAGTCTGTGTAAGTATGAATGTGAGTTAGGGACCTTAGATAGTAAGCTCCTCGGGGGCGGGGACTGATGTGAATGTACAATATATATGTAAAGCGCTGCGCTCATTGACGGCGCTATGTCAGTACCTGAAATAAATATTCAAGCCCCCCAACTTTTTGGAAATGGGAACAAAGAACACCTAATAGCGAAAGTATGTAGGCATAGGATGCCACCTTTAAGGAGAATTATAAAAAAAAAAATGATTAGGTAAATCCACAAGTGCTTTTTTTTGTTTGTTTTTTTTACCATTACTTTTGCTTTTTACTGGCTTTTGAAACTTACAAATTCAGCAATTTAGAAATCGGATGACAGGTTTAGCACTGGAAAACATTTTTTGAAAATCAAAAGTGCATTTTTTTTTCTACAACTATATAGATCAGACCAAAATGAGGAGGAATGAGGGACAAGAGGGACTTTGTTTCAAATCGGGGACAGTCCCTCGAAATCAGGGACAGTCCCTCGAAATCAGTGACGGTTGGGAGCTATGCATATGTAAAGCTGAACTCTAGACAGATCTACAGTAAGTCTAGGTTCACACCTATGCAGGCTGCGTTTGATGCGTTTCTGCTTTCTTTTCTACAACTATATAGAGCAGACCAAAATGAGGAGGAATTAGAGACAAGAGGGACTTTGTTCCAAATCAGGGACAGTCCCTCGAAATCAGTGACAGTTGGGAGCTATGCATATTTGAAGCTGAACTCAAGGTAGAACTACAGTAACTCTAAGTTCACACCTATGCAGGCTGTGTTTGATGCGTTTCTGCTTTTCGTTGCGTTTATCTAAGGGATAGAAGAACTTGGTAATATCTGGAGCTCCTAGGCCACCATTAGATCTAAGGGATAGAAATATCTGGAGCTCCTAGGCCACCTTTAGATCTGAGGGATAAAAGAACATGGTAATGTCTGGAGCTCCTAGGCCACCATTAGATCTGGGGGATAGAAGAACTTGGCAATGTGTGGAGCTCCTAGGCCACCATTAGATCTGAGGGATAGAAGGACTTGGTTATATCTGGGGCTCCTAGGCCACCATTAGATCTAAGGGATAGAATAACTTAGTAATGTGTGGAGCTCCTAGGCCACCATTAGATCTGAGGGATAGAAGAACTTGGGAGTGTCTGGAGCTCCTAGGCCACCATTAGATCTGAGGGATAGAAGGACTTGGGAATGTCTGGAGCTCCTAGTCCACCATTAGATCTAAGGGATAGAAGAACTTAGTAATGTGTGGAGTTCCTAGGCCACCATGAGATCTAAGGGATAGAAGAACTTGGTAATATCTGGAGCTCCAAGGCCACTATTAGATCTGAGGGATAGAAGGACTTGGTAATATCTGGGGCTCCTAGGCCACCATTAGATCTCAGGAATAGAAGAACTTGGTAATATCTGGAGCTCCTAGTCCACCATTAGATCTAAGGGATAGAAGAACTTGGTAATATCTGGAGCTCCTAGGCTAATATTAGATCTGAGGAATAGAAGAACGTGGTAATATCTGGAGCTCCTAGGCCACCATTAGATCTGAGGAATCGAAGAACTTGGGAATGTGTGGAGCTCCTAGGCTAGTATTAGATCTAAGGAATAGAAGAACGTGGTAATATCTGGAGCTCCTAGGCCAACATTAGATCTAAGGGATAGAAGAACTTGGGAATGTCTGGAGCTGCTAGGCCACCATTAGATCTGAGGAATCGAAGAACTTGGTAATGTGTAGAGTTCCTAGGCCACCATTAGATCTAAGGGATAGAAGAACAAATTTCCCTATTCTAGGTCACTTATGGCAGATGAAGTTGAGAAAAAGGTATTATTATATAGAGCATAGTTGGGATTTGGGAACTTTCACAGGCAGAGTCTCAAAGAGATATGTCAGATGTATTCCACTGATGGAGGAGAGTATGAATCTCTTTAAACAGCGAGATAAAGTTACCTTTATATAGTTGGGAGTATTGAGGTGTAATGTGAGTGCCTAAGTATTTAACCGCTTCCCGACCGCCCTATAGCAGAAGTACTACTACAGGGCGGCAGGGATGCGCAAAATCACATACATATATATATATACGTGATTTTGTATTTTCGGGGAGGGGTTGCGCGCTCCCTACTGCTCCGCTATTGGCTCTTCGGGATGTCAATCACAATACAGATTTCTCCCCTGTCAGTAGGAACAGGCTGCCACCTGTATTGCTCTGCATAGCAGAAAGCTCTATTTGTGGTAAAAAAAAGGACGTAAATTTAATTTGGGTGCAGCGTTGCATGACCACGCAATTGTCAGTTAAAGTATCGCAAAAAATAGCCTGGTCAGGAGGGGGGGGAGGGGTTAATAGAGTGTACATAGTACACTATACTATGGTATGCATAGTCCTGCAGGGACAAGTCAGGTTTAGAGATGTCTATCAGTAAAGCCTCAGTCTTGGATGTGTTGATTGTGTAACCTGATAGATCACTAGAAGCCCGTAGAGCAGGGGTGTCACACTGGCGACCCTCCAGCAACTACAAGTCCCATCATGCTTCTGCCTTTGGGAATCACGCTTGTAACTGTCAATCTTGCAATGCCTCATGGGACTTGTTGTTTGGCAACAGCTGGCGGGCCGCCAGTTTGACACCTGTGCTGTAGAGTGTTGTGTAACATTGGTAATGAGATGTGTGGGGCGTTGAGCGTCAAGAGGATATTGTCTGCAAATAGAGAAAGTTTAAAACTCTTGATGTCTGGTTTTAACACCTTTTAGAATGTGTCCTTGGATATGTAAGCAGTGTAAGGACTTGAATTCCACAGCCTCTCGCAGTCTCTGTACAGCAGAGCACAGGCTGGGAAAGGGAGAAGGTGCACAAGTACCTTGCTGATAGGAGGAGAGAGTAGAGTGACAGATGAACTCGTCAGTCTGTTGCTTCTCCTGTCACAGGCACAGAAAAGACATGTTAGTAATACCTAAAGAGGAACTCTCAATCATTTTCTCAATCAGTGATTCTCCATCAATAGCTGCTTACTTTTAATAAACGGACTCTTTTCGGCCCAGAGCTGTCTTCGCTCAGGCGAGTTCTTCGCTGGTCTTCGCATCCCCGGTGCCACCATCTTGACTATGGTAAACTGTGCATGCGCAAGAGACGGTGCACTTTCAGACTGATTCTGCAGTATCCTCGGACATGTTATGTGTCCTAGGAGGTTATGTGTCCTAGGGGGGGGGGGGGCAAGAAAAGTGGAAGTGGGGGAGATACCTGGAAGCCTCCTGGGAATGTTAAGGAAGTTGGAAAAGTGGAGGTTAGAGGAGATACCTGGAAGAAGCCTCCTGGGACATGTTTTGTGTCCTAGGAGGTTATGGGGGGGGTGGAAGTGGGAGGAGATACAAGAAAAGTGGGAGCAGATACCTGGAAGAAGCCTCCTGGGACATGTTATGTGTCCTAGGAAGTTGCATGGGGGGGGCAAGAAAAGTCGAAGTGGGAGGAGATACCTGGAAGAAGCCTCCTGGGACATGTTATGTGTCCTAGGAGGTTATGGGGGGGGGGGGGCAAGAAAAGTGGAAGTGGGAGGAGATACCTGGAAGAAGCCTCCTGGGACATGTTATGTGTCCTAGGAGGTTATGGGGGGGGGGCAAGAAAAGTGAAAGTGGGAGGAGATACCTGGAAGAAGCCTCCTGGGTCATGTTATGTGTCCTGAAACTGACCTTTCATACATCTCCAGCTCTTAGGCCACCTTTAGATCTGAGGGATAGAAGGACTTGGTACTATCTGGAGCTCCTAGGCCACCATTAGATCTGAGGGATAGAAGGACTTGGTAATATCTGGAGCTCCTAGGCCACCATTAGATCTGAGGGATAGAAGGACTTGGTAATATCTGGAGCTCCTAGGTTACCATTAGATCTAAGGGATAGAATAACATAGTAATGTGTGGAGTTCCTAGGCCTCCATTATATCTAAGGGATAGAAGAACTTGGTAATGTCTTTAGCTCCTAGGCCTCCATTAGATCTAAGGGATAGAAGAACTTGGTAATATCTGGAGCTCCTAGGCCACCATTAGATCTCAGGAATAGAAGAACTTGGTAATATCTGGAGCTCCTAGTCCACCATTAGATCTAAGGAATAGAAGAACTTGGTAATATCTGGAGCTCCTAGGCTAGTATTAGATCTAAGGGATAGAAGAACTTGGTAATATCTGGAGCTCCTAGGCCTCCATTAGATCTAAGGGATAGAAGAACTTGGTAATATCTGGAGCTCCTAGGCTAGTATTAGATCTGAGGAATAGAAGAATGTGGTAATATCTGGAGCTCCTAGGCCAACATTAGATCTGAGGGATAGAAGAACGTGGTAATGTCTGGAGCTCCTAGGCCACATTAGATCTAAGGGATAGAAGAATGTGGTAATATCTGGAGCTCCTAGGCCAACATTAGATCTAAGGGATAGAAGAACTTGGGAATGTCTGGAGCTGCTAGGCCACCATTAGATCTGAGGAATCGAAGAACTTGGTAATGTGTAGAGTTCCTAGGCCACCATTAGATCTAAGGGATAGAAGAACAAATTTCCCTATTCTAGGTCACTTATGGCAGATGAAGTTGAGAAAAAGGTGTTATATAGAGCATAGTTGGGATTTGGGAACTTTCACAGGCAGAGTCTCAAAGAGATATGTCAGATGTATTCCACTGATGGAGGAGAGTATGAATCTCTTTAAACAGCGAGATAAAGTTACCTTTATATAGTTGGGAGTATTGAGGTGTAATGTGAGTGCCTAAGTATTTAACCGCTTCCCGACCCGCCCTATAGCAGAAGTACTACTACAGAGCGGCAGGGCTGCGCAAAATCACATATATATATATACGTGATTTTGTATTTTCGGGGAGGGGTTGCGCGCTCCCTACTGCTCCGCTATTGGCTCTTCGGGATGTCAATCACAATACAGATTTCTCCCCTGTCAGTAGGAACAGGCTGCTTTGTATTGCTCTGCATAGCAGAAAGCTCTATTTGTGGTAAAAAAAGGACATAAATTTAATTTGGGTGCAGCTTTGCATGACCACGCAATTGTCAGTTAAAGTATCGCAAAAAATAGCCTGGGAGGGGGGGGGGGAGGGGGTTAATAGAGTGTACATAGTACACTATACTATGGTATGCATAGTCCTGCAGGGACAAGTCAGGTTTAGAGATGTCTATCAGTAAAGCCTCAGTCTTGGATGTGTTGATTGTGTAACCTGATAGATCACTAGAAGCCCGTAGAGCATGGGGGGGGCAAGAAAAGTGGAAGTGGGAAGAAAAGTGTGTCCTAGGAGTGGGGGGGGGGGCAGAAAAGTACCTGGGAGGAATACCTGGAAGAAGCCTCCTGGGTCATGTTATGTGTCCTGAAACTGACCTTTCATACATCTCCAGCTCCCAATTCTATTCATAATTCATACTATCATGGAGATACATTCATGAAAGGGATTAGCGAGGCTCTCCAGACTTTCTAAACAAAGGACCATTTTACGGTCTTTCAGACTTTAGGGGGGCCAGACTGGCCAATGGGAGTAGAGAAGATCCCGACGTTAGTTGGAATAAGCAATGCCCCATCTTAAGTGTCATTGGGAGAATCTGTACCTCATCATTGGAGTCATTGTACCCCATTATTGGTATCATTGTGAGAAATTGTGCCCCAACGTTGGTACCTTGGGAGGGATTGGACCCCTTCATTGGTGTCAGTGGTAGGGGTGCACCCAAATTTCGGTGGCTGAAATGCTCTGGCCTATCGGGCGTAGGCCGATATGAAAAAAAGCGCCAATACAGATGTCGAAAAAAAACGTTGCCCCGTCGCCACCAGCCGCCGTTCGGTAGTTCTGATTGATCCCTGCGCTGGGCATAGAGATGAGAGAAGGAAAGATGTCCTCCACTCATCTCTGTGCCCTTGGAGGACCGGAGCCATGTCACTTCCGGTTCCAGCGCCTTGTAAACAGCCCTTTTTCTTTTTTTTTAAAGCACTAGATCAATGCTTTTTTTGATCTAATGATTTACATTGTAGCAGAGAGATGTGGGGTGTTATTGACCCCATATCTCTTCATAAAGAGGACCTGTCACTAATTATGTCTCATTGACCCCATATCTCTCCATAAAGAGGACCTGTCACTAATTATGTTTCATTGACCCCATATCTTTCCACAAAGAGGACCTGTCACTAATTATGTCTCATTGCCCCATATCTCTCCATAAAGAGGACCTGTCATAAATTAAGTCTTTTTGACCCCATATCTCTCCATAAAGAGGATCTGTCACTAATTATGTCTCATTGACCCCATATCTCTCTATAAAGAGGACCTGTCACTAATTATTTCTATCACAAGGGATGCATGCATTTCTTGTGATAGGAATAAAAAGTGATTAAAACATTTTTTAAAGGGACAGTGTAAAAAAAAAAAAAAAAAAACGATTTAAAAATAAAAAAGTTTAAAATGCCCCCCCTTGGTGAACGCATAAGCAGGCCACGCCCACATACTGTATGTAAACAGTGTTCAAACCACATAGGTGAGGTATCGCCACGATCGTCGGAGCAAGAGCAATAATTCTCGCACTAGACCTCCTCTGTAACGTTACACTGCTAACCTGTAGAAATGTTTAAAGCCTCACCCTTGGAGATTTTTAAGTACCGAAGTTTCACACCATTCACGACGAGCGTGCACAATTTTTAAAGGGTATCTATTTACTCGCCGTACCATCCTCTTTCATATTTTACAAAAAAAATTGGGGTATACAGTGGGGCAAAAAAGTATTTAGTCATCCACCAATTGTGCAAGTTCTCCCACTTACAAATATGAGAGAGGCCTGTAATTGGCATCATAGGTAGACCTCAACTATGAGAGACAAAATGAGAGACAAAATGAGAAAACAAATCCAGACAATCACATTGGCTGATCTGGAAAGAATTTATTTGCAAATTATGGTGGAAAATAAGTATTTGGTCACCTACAAACAAGCAAGATTTCTGGCTCTCACAGACCTGGACCTTCTTCTTTAAGAGGCTCCTCTGTCCTGCACTCATTACCTGTATCAATGGCACCTGTTTGAACTTGTTATCAGTATAAAAGACACCTGTCCACAACCTCAAACAGTCACACTCCAAACTCCACTATGGCGAAGATCAAAGAGCTGTCGAAGGACACCAGAAACAAAATTGTAGACCTGCACCAGGCTGGGAAGACTGAATCTGCAATAGGCAAGCAGCTTGGTGTGAACAAATCAACTGTGGGAGCAATAATTAGAAAATGGAAGACATACAAGACCACTGATAATCTCCCTCGATCTGGGGCTCCACGCAAGATCTCACCCCGTGGGGTCAAAATGATCACAAGAACGGTGAGCAAAAATCCCAGGACCACACGGGGGGACCTAGTGAATGACCTGCAGAGAGCTTGGACCAACGTAACAAAGGCTACCATCAGTAACACACTATGCCGCCAGGGACTCAGATCCTGCAGTGCCAGACGTGTCCCCCTGCTTAAGCCAGTACATGTCCGGGCCCATCTGAAGTTTGCAAGAGAGCATTTGGATGATCTAGAAGAGGATTGGGAGAATGTCATATGGTCAGATGAAACCAAAATAGAACTGTTTGGTAGAAACACAACTTGTCGTGTTTGGAGGAGAGAGAATGCTGAGTTGCATCCAAAGAACACCATGCCTACTGTGAAGCATGGGGGTGGCAACATCATGCTTTTGGGCTGTTTCTCTGCAAAGGGACCAGGACGACTGATCCATGTACAGGACAGAATGAATGGGGCCATATATCGTGAGATTTTGAGTGCAAACCTCCTTCCATGAGCAAGGGCATTGAAGATGAAACGTGGCTGGATCTTCCAACATGACAATGATCCCGAACATACCACCCGGGCAACGAAGGAGTGGCTTCGTAAGAAGCATTTCAAGGTCCTGGAGTGGCCTAGCCAGTCTCCAGATCTCAACCCCATAGAAAACCTTTGGAGGAAGTTGAAAATCCATGTTGTCCAGCGACAGCCCCAAAACATCACTGCTCTAGAGGAGATCTGCATGGAGGATGGGCCAACATACCAGCAACAGTGTGTGCCAACCTTGTGAAGACTTACAGGAAACGTTTGACCTCTGCCATTGCCAACAAAGGATATATAACAAAGTATTGACATGAACTTTTGATATTGACCAAATACTTATTTTCCACCATAATTTGCAAATAAATTCTTTCCAAATCAGCCAATGTGATTGTCTGGATTTTTGTTCTCATTTTGTCTCTCATAGTTGAGGTCTACCTATGATGCCAATTACAGGCCTCTCTCATCTTTTTAAGTGGGAGAACTTGCACAATTGGTGGCTGACTAAATACTTTTTTGCCCCACTGTATATTGTGTTTTTTTTGTTGTTTTTTTAATCAAAGTATTTTTTTCCCAAAAAAGTATATAATCATTTTTAAAAACTGCCCATTTCATCCTGAATTTTCATTTTCGGCAGCAGAATTTTCATTTCGGTGCTCCGCTAGTCAGTGGGAGGAATTATGCCCCATTGTTGGTATCAGAGGATGAAATAGTGCCCCAGCGGCCAGGTACAACCAAGCAAAGGGCTGTAGTTTGGAGACCACTGCTCTATGGTATACAAAAATAACAAACGGCCAGCTTTATTTAACCTGGAAGACTGACATACTGTGAGGCAGGGGTGGACTGACAACTCACGGGGCCCCCGGGAAATAGGGGATCATGGGGCCCCTGTGTCCTCGCCCACACTCAAACCACACCCACAAAAGCCTATGAAAGGTAACAGGGGCATCTCATGGGGCTCCCTACTGACCCCAGGCCATCGGGCAGTGCCCGAGTGCCAGAATGGTCAGTCTGCCCCTACTGTGAGGGCAAGGTGTCATGGACCTGCCCCCCCCCCCCACCATGGCACCTTGCGCTCTCAGTGTATGGATGCAGAGTGGTGCTGACACCAACACGTCAATGCTACTCTCTGCATCACTGAAGACCGACCACCACAGATAAAAGATCTAAAGTAGAAGAGGAGCCTGCACATCGTGTGACCACCTGAACACATCTGTAATGCTATGTATAAAAAAAGAATACCATATGGGGTTGGGAGGGGCTGGGAGGTGGACAGGGCCCTCTGGGGGGTGGAAGGGAGTCCCGAAATGGTGCCTAAATCTTTGGTAACCATTTTGTTAATAATAAACTGCTAAGATATGATCTGACGCTAAGAACAAGTTGTCCTTCCATGTGAATTACACCGATGATGTCATACATGGAGCAAACCAGGATTTATTTACCAAAGTTTTATTTAATACATGATCTGTAATAGCCATCTGCACATAGAAAGGAAATTTTATACAAATTTCATTTTCTGATTGTTCGGGATTGAATTACATTGTGAAGAAAAAAATGCGAAATCACTAATATATAATAAGACGCCATCTTTCGTTGATCAGATAGTAAGCAACCTTGCCCCAGCTCCCCCTCCCCCCATATACATACATTTTTAAAGTGGAATGCCATATGCAAAGGATGTGCGATTGTTAACAGCTTGTACAAAATGTAGATATGGAATGACAAGGGAATGTTTTGTGTTTGTGAAAGTGAACTGTATCCCGGTCTAATGTTTTCAGGTAAGCACACTGCTACTGCCGGAAATTGCCTCTGCGTGGGTTCAGATCGGTCTAGGATCTAATGAGGCTGTACCTCTACAGGTACAGCCTCATTAGATCCTAGACCATAGTACAAGGGTGTCCAACTGGCGGCCCTCCAGCTGTTGCAAAACTACAAGTCCCATCATGCCTCTGTCTTTGAGAGTCATGTTTGTAACTGTCAATCTTGCAATGCCTCATGGGACTTGTAGTTTGGCAACAGCTGGAGGGCCACCAGTTTGACACCTGTACCATAGTATATGAAATCTTGACTGCTGTCCAAGTCAATATTATGCCCCACCCTCTGCTGTCACTAAACCCCACCCCTTGACAGTCAGATGTCAAGTGACAGACATGGGCAGCAGGCACTTTGCCATTTGACAGTTTAATGGTTAGCAGGTGCAGCTTGGTGCCAGGGGTGGGTTGAGCTCGGGTGGACTGACCATTCGAGAACTTGGGCACTGCCTGAGGGCCCAGGGTCAGTAGGGGGCCCCATGAAATGCCCCTGGTACCTTTTTATAGGCTTTTTTGGGTGTGTTTTGAGTGTGGGGCAAGGACACAGGGGCCCCATGATCCCCTATTGCCCGGGGGCCCATGAGTTGTCAGTCCACCCCTGGTTGAGCTTGACTAGGATTTGATTTAACAGAGGTTCTTGTTGCTACCACAATGGTACCAACACTCAGGGCTGCTGTTAGAAACCACAGGGCCCCTTACAGCCAACCTGACAGGGCCCCCCAAATCAAAGGACCCCATACAGCCAATCTAACAGGGCCCCCCCCCCCACCCCCACCAAAAAAAAAACCCACAGTTTACTATGCTTCAGTTATGAATGAACACAGTGAGTGATTGGTATCAATCACTCATTGTGTTCAAGGAAGGGACTGGAAGATTACTGGAACTGATCCCCTGTATTTCTTTCTCTGCAGCAGCTGAAAGCCAGTTTTTAGCTGCTGCAGAGAGAGCCATACAGGGGATTGGTTCTAGTAACTGCCCCCGCCGTGTCGCTTTTACCCAGCTGCCTGGGGCCCCTTGCTGGCCTGGGCCCTGTACAGCAGGACTGGTGCTACCCCATTATCCACGGCTCTGCCAACACTTCAGACTGTCCACATCTCTGCAGGTACAGTGTGGCGGGAGTCACTTTGGGTGGGGGGCCCATGGAACCCAGCTCACTTTGGAGAGGTGGGGAGACCCCTGTCTCAGCTCCCCATATCCCTATTATGTGTAAGTCACCCTGTGCCTGTTAGGGGTACAGGGTGATCTATCCTAATATTGGGGTGGGGGTTGTTAATTGTTTAATGTCATGTGGTTGCATCCCATTGTTCTATTGTGTGTCTTGCTTGGGAGCAAACTATTATGGGATGTATGTGTTTATGTGTATTAGCTTAGTGGGGGGGGGTGTCTCCAGCAGCCCTCCCTCCTGATGGGACTGTCTGCTGATGTGAAGTTTGAATAACTGTGTGTCTCTTGTTACTAAATGTAGATTGCCCCGCCCTGTGTCATTATGCAGGGAGGGGGGATTGTCCCCTGAGTGTATATATCTTGTATCTGTGTTCAAATAAACTAGTCTACCTCTGGTTTACTTCAAATCTTGTGTCATCTGGATCTTGGGGTAACAATAGCCAGATTCACTGGTCTGAAGTTCCAGAGCCTGAGAAGCAGCTTCTTGATGGAGATACCAAGTCGTGGGTGTCTGGGGTCCGTTACATACAGGGTATAGGAAAACAGGCTCAGGAGCTGAAAATTAATGGAGTCATTTAGGTAAGAGTAAAGTAACTTGAGTAACTCAAGCCGGTTTAGCAGGGATTTGAAATGTATGGGCAGGCTGATTGTACCCAAGTTGATCGATCAACTTGGATACGACCAGCCTGTTGGATTTTTTATGTGATTTTTTTCAGTGGCTACAGCCACTAGCAGTTATCGCTGTATGTTCTGCTGGCTGGGATGGCTCGCTGTGTTGACTGTGTTGATGGGCGAATTGAACAATTTTCTTTCCTGCCCTCCATCTACGGCTGGCTTTAAACACTGGCACTGCGAACTGTAAATCAATTTGTATTAAATAAAGGCCTTTTAAAGCTTCTCTGCTAAACCCTTTCCACAGGTTGTTCAGTAATTGACAAAGACTTGTACAAGCCAATGAGAAACTCTGCCCCGCTCTTCACGTAGGAGGCCCTGGCCTCATGAGCTTACAATCAAAGAGGTATTTTGGTAAAGCATTCAACTCCTTTCATTTTCAGAAGCTGGCAGTTTATTCGTTATAGCCCTCAGCTTATTAACTACCACTGGAGGGCTGAGGGTTAAGAGCTAATGTCAAAGACTTTACTGGAAATCATCTGTGCTGAGGATGGTGATAGAGAAGATACTGCCATGGGCACTGAAGAAGCTGGATACCTTTATATATGTAGGGTTTGGACCCCTTTACAGCCCTCATTTTTCCTGTAAGTTAATGAGCCGAGAGCTCACACATCAATGAATGTTCCTTCTCTGTGAAAATCATTTAAGTTTTCTCTAGAATGTTTTTTCAGGCTTTCATGGAATATATCGTAAGTCATGCAGGAACCTATGGAGATGAGCGAACTGAAGTCAGAACGTATGGTGGATTGGATTAGAAAGGCCAAACCAAACTGCTGAGGGGACTAGTAAAGTGACTCAAAGGACAAAATAGCAGTGCATTTCCAGCATTGGCAGAGATCACCTCTGTTCACCTGGTCATTCAATGTGGCTTTCAGTGCTCCTGATGGGTATGGGGTGAGGATATCTGCCATACTTATTAGGCCAGTGATGTCACACAGATTGGTTTACAGCCAGCAATATGGTAACTTCTGAACACTGGTTCTGTGCCGCAGGTCAACCAAGCCGGTCTATCAATCTGCACCATCATCAAGTTACGCAGGTCATTTCCAGGGGCGGACTGACTATTTGGAAACTCGGGCACTGCCCGGGGTCAGTAGGGGGCCCCATGAGATGCCCCTGGTACCTTTTTCATAGGCTTTTTTGAGTTTGGGCAAGGACACAGGGGCACCATGATCCCCTATTGCCTGGGGGCCCCATGAGTTGTCAGTCCGCCCCTGGTCATTTCAGTTGGCCATATTGCAATAGGTTACTGAGGACCAGCCCTATAGGAGGTGGAGGGGTCTGCTGGAGTTCAGTTCAGTCCAGTTCAGTAGAGAGGCAAGAATAACAAGAACTATACTTCCACCAAAACACAAGCATGCATATAATAATAATGCTAATTTTGCGGCAATGATTAGAGCTAAGATTTCTCCAGATCTTCCACCAAAATACGATTATGTTCTCTTAAGGCATTTTGGAATACATCCTTCTGAGGCTCCTCCCAGGTGCTGATATATTTGTAGCAGAGCTTCCTCATCTGTGCATTAGATGTTCCCTCTCTCAAAATGGTTTGATAAGCTTCATAAGTCAGCAGATCACTTAGACATCAGCGTGTCCAGGATGGGAGCCACCAAAGCTACTTTTTTTATCGAACCTCCCGATGTTTAGCCACAAAATGCTTCTTGGGGCCTGAGCAAGAAGCAGAAGAATCTATAATAGAAAAAAAGAGAAAAAGTTTAAAACAAAGAATTTACTAAAAAAACAAAGGAGGAATAAGGTATTTATTGTTTGGAAGTTTCGTATTTTAGCTGGAGTTCACTTCATTTCAACCAATTGTTATCAAGAAATTCATAACTGGAATCGTGTACAAAAGGGATAACAGGCGCATGGTGTGGCAGTCCATGTATGTTTGATGAGTTCCAAATGGGCAGGGGTAAGGGTAGTACAGTAAGGGCAAGCTGCGTAGGAGCGAAGGATAATTCTGCAGCAGGGAACAAAGAAACACAGCGCCTCTAAGTGTGTACTGTGAAGGTATTTAATAGAAAGATAAATAGTAACTCACATCTTAGAATTTAAAAACAGGCTTATGGGTAAGAGGGTGAGACGTCTGTAGCCAGATGTTGTTGTGTGTCTGATCCAGAGAGGAGATCGATTTAGTCCGCCAGCAAGTGGTGCTGTGCATGTGCAACATGAATGGTAAGCCTGGTGGAATCTCCAAGGTGTCTGCCAACAGATGGTGCTGTGTATATGCAGCATAGATGGTGAAGCCTGGCAGAGTCTCCAAGATGTCTGGGATCAGCACATGTAGAGCCTGATGTCATCAAAACGTGAACGCGTTTCTGAGCATGCTCAGGACGAGAGGAGTCCAGGTGCGCTCTTTCATCAGGCAGGGAGGAGCTGGGGGTGAAGGAGCCTTATGTAGAGCAAGGGGTGGATGATGGACGGGGGCAGGGAAAGAAGGAGGATACTGTCACAGAGCAGCAGACAAACGGTCTGTGAACAGGAAGATTAATGACACTGGTGGAGGGATAAACTACTTATATAAACATCATAAAACGTGGGTTTAACATAAAAGCAAGATCTGGCGGACAGATGGTCGTACGTTTTGCTGCAAAATGTCTTGATAAACTCTGGAATTCATTTTCCCATCAATGACCACAATCCGTCCAGGCCCTGAGGCAGCAAAGCAGCCCCAAACCATGATGCTCCCTCCGCCATGTTTCACAGTGGGGATGAGGTTTTGATGTTGGTGTGCTGTGCCTTTTTTTCTCCACACATAGTGTTGTGTGTTCTTCCCAAACAACTCAATCTTGGTTTCATCTGTCCACAGTATATTTTGCCAGTAGTGCTGTGGAACATCCAGGTGCTCTTTTGCAAACTTCAAACGTGCTGCAAAATTCTTTTTGGACAGCAATGGCTTCCTCCGTGGTGTCCTCCCATGTACTCCATTCTTGTTTAATGTTTTCCTTATTGTAGATGTATCAACAAAAATGTTAGCATGTGCCAGAGATTTCTGTAGGTCTTTAGCTGACACTCTGGGATTCTTCTTTACCTCATGCAGCATTCTGCGCTGTGCTCTTGCAGTCATTTTTACAGGACGACCACGCCTAGGGAGAGTAGCAACAGTGCTAAACTTTCTCCATTTGTAGACAGTCTGTCTTACCGTGGACACATGAACATCAAGGCTTTTGGAGATACTTTTGTAACCCTTTCCAGCTTCATGCAAGTCAACAAATCTTGATCGTAGGTTTTCTGAGAGCTCTTTTCTGCGAGGCATGGTTCACATCAGACAGTGCTTCTTGAAACCAGTAAACCCAAAACAGGTGTGTGTTTTTTAAGGGCAGGACAGCTGTCAGCAACACATCCAATATCATCACACTGATTGGAGTCAAGGTTGGCTCACTCCTGGCTTCAATTAGCTCTGGGAGAAGTCATTAAGCTAGGGCCTCACATACTTTTTCCTCCCTGCACTGTGAATGTTTACATGTTATGTGCAATTAAACCATGGCAACATCTAATGTTTGTGTGTAGTATTATGTTCAGCAGACTGTGTTCTTCTATTGTTGTGACTTAGATGATGTTCAGAGCACATTTTATGCCCAATTCATGCAAAACTCCACGTAATCCCAAGGGGTTCACATACTTTTTCTTGCAACGGTAGATAAGGCATGCTGTAACGGAGGTGCATGCGTATATGGTTAGGTCAAAGGACAGGTTAATTTGGTATGTAGTGATAGTGCGGTGATGACGCAAGCATATATGGTTGTGTCAAAAAAACAGGTTAATTAGGTCTGTGATGATAGTGTGGAAATGACTACCAGCATGACCGGAAGTGGTGTAAATGCATGTCTAACTGTCAGAGCCCAGGGGGGAGAATTGAATGGAGAAGTAGGATGACTCACATGGGTTAACAATGCAGACAGTGGTTATAATATGGTGGCAATTTCCAACTCACTGAGGCCAGTGGGGGATAGGGTGTTAAGGGAATGTATCCATGCCACCCAAACCTTTTTACCTTCGGTTGAAGGTAGAAAGGATGAGCGCAGTGTCCCCCTCCATTTTTTGGATACCCATAACAAATCCACGATGGGAATTTGGGTTTGGGTGGTCGAGGTCATGCCTATTGGTCTCCCTGAGGCGGAGCGCTTCCATAGACTCTGCCATAGGGAGACATTTTGGATACATGCCCTTGACACCCTATCCCCCACTGGCCTCAAAAAGGAGTTGGAAAAACCCCACTTCTAGACTGATGTAGTTAGCCAGTGTAGGCCCTGGAAAGGGCTGGAAGACAAGGAGATATAGACCAGCACCCAGAAGAGCCATTATGGTAGTGGAGGCTAGAGTGGTTTACACAAGGCCTTCTATGCCAGGCCAAGCCTTTCCTAAAGTGAGGCTTTTCCCCAGGAGGACCTGGGAGAGACAAACCCAAAGGAGAGGTGACTGCAGTGATCCTATCTCAGTGAGAATACCTGTAATGAACAGAGAGTTGGACACAGACAGCCTGACTGTAACTGCCATTTTTTAAGTACCATCAGTAAAGTGTAGCAGCTCTATTTTTTGTGTGGACATTCCTTCCTTGGTCAATGACCAGGAATGTCATGGGGAAGCCTCTGGTACAAAGATGGGCACAATATGGCAGAGGGTTGGAATCTCAGGCAGGTGGGTTGTTGTTCTAATGGAAGAAGAAGCGGGGTAGAGACTTGTGCTCTTGGCGCCAACAGAAGTAGATCACAAGCCCTCCCCTTACAAGCTTCTCCCTGTGTTGACATCTCTGCTGTACAAGTGCACACAAACCCCAAATCTAAATTCTGGAGGTTCCGCATTGTGTCTCACTGTGTGCATGAGTGAATTTGTTGTTTAGTTTTTTCCTGGAGATCCTGCCAGTAAAAACATTTTCTGTTTCAAACTGACAACTTTAAGCCTCTACCTGACAAGTAGCCTGTTTCCCCGAAAATAAGACCTAGTTGTGACTAGGGCTTTTTTTCCTCCTGAACGCTGTTCTACCACCTCCGGCACTGGCCCTGTGCACACCAATATCTACTGTCTCTTATAAACACAGAAGTGCTTGGAAATGACACGTCCCTCTTGTAAGTGACAGCACCATCCGCTCCCACAAAACCTCCCTACCTCTGTACTCACTGTGGGACAGGGAAGGAACAGATATCTGCGGGCACAGTGTGTTTAGGGGCGGGGCATCTCGTCCTGCAGTCTAATGCATGGAAGCCAATGCCCCAGGGGTGATCACTGACCAGTGGGGAAGAAGCGGAGGGGTGAGAGAGTGCGTTTGGTGCACTCTGTGGGAAGATAGGACCCGAAAAGGGAGTTACTATTGAGAGGGGCCTGCCGCTGACAGCTGTGTTTTGCAAAGCTAGCTAACCATATGAGGGCAGTAGAGGAAGAGAGGGGAGGATGTGCAAAGGTGAGCTGCAGTGAGGTGTTGCATAGGTGAGCTGGGGATGTGCAGAGGTGAGCTGAGTTGCAACCCGCCTCTGCACCCCCCGACCATAGCAGGCCTCTGCACCCCCGGCCACAGCTCGCCTCTGCACCCCCTGACCACAGCAGGCCTCTGCACCCCCCGGCCACAGCTCGCCTCTGCACCCCCCGACCACAGCTCGCCTCTGCACCCCTGACCACAGCAGGCCTCTGCACCCCCCGGCCACAGCTCGCCTCTGCACCCCCAACCACAGCTCGACTCTGCACCTCCCGGCCACAGCTCGCCTCTGCACCCCCGGCCACAGCTCACCTCTGCACTCCCCCAACCACAGCTCGCCTCTGCATCCCCCGGCCACAGCTCGCCTCTGCACCCCACCACAGCTCGCCTCTGCACCTCCCGGCCACAGCTCGCCTCTGCATCCCCCGGCCACAGCTCACCTCTGCACTCCCCAACCACAGCTCGCCTCTGCATCCCCCGACCACAGCTCACCTCTGCATCCCCCGGCCACAGCTCGCCTCTGCATCCCCCGGCCACAGCTCGCCTCTGCATCCCCCGCCACAGCTCGCCTCTGCATCCCCCGGCCACAGCTCGTCTCTGCACCCCCCGACCTCAGCTCGCCTCTGCACCCCCCCCGCCGCAGCTCGTCTCTGCACCCCCAGCTTGCCTCTGCACCCTCCGACCTCAGCTCACCTCTGCACCCCTCGGCCACAGCTTGCCTCTGCACCCCTCGGCCACAGCTTGCCTCTGCACCCCCCGGCCACAGCTCGCCTCTGCACCCCCAGACCCCAGCTCGCCTCTGCACCCTCCGACCTCAGCTCACCTCTGCACCCCTCGGCCACAGCTTGCCTCTGCACCCCTCCCACAGCTTGCCTCTGCACCCCCTCGGCCACAGCTTGCCTCTGCACCCCCCGGCCACAGCTCGCCTCTGCACCCCCAGACCCCAGCTCGCCTCTGCACCCTCCGACCTCAGCTCACCTCTGCACCCCTCGGCCACAGCTTGCCTCTGCACCCCTCGGCCACAGCTTGCCTCTGCACCCCTCGGTCACAGCTTGCCTGTGCACCCCCCGGCCACAGCTCGCCTCTGCATCCCCTGTCCGCAACTCACCCCTTCTTCATCCTGTCTGAATCTCTGTAACACCTGACTGCAGCTCACAACTGTCATCAGCTGGCCCTCTCTATAGCAACTCTCATCCACAACTGCCTGCATCTCACCTCAGCACCCCCTGTCCACACGTGTAAATTAAAAAAAAAAGACCTATCCTGAAAATAAGACCTAGTGTGTTTTTTTGAACCAAAAAAATATATGACAGTGTCCTATTTTCGGGGAAACATGGTAGCAGCAGCTTTGTCAACCTGCCGTGTTGTCCTTCTATCTGATAGACCTATAGGCCTGATAGGCAGCCCAATGGCGGGCATGACACTGCAAAATGTGAGGAATGTGGCTTGGCTTGGCGGTTTTAGCCTGCAGGGAAGGAATGTTGCAACCAGGTGTGAACTGACAACTCATGGGACCCCCGGGCAATAGGGGAACACGGGGCCCCTGTGTCCTTGCCCAAACTCAAAAAAGCCTATGAAAAAGGTACCAGGGCTATCTCATGGGGCCCCCTACTGGCAGTGCCCGAGTTTCCAAATGGTCAGTCCAAATGGTTTCAACAGATTCTAAAGAAACAATTTGGTTTAGAGAATTGTAAAAAGTTAAAATGGATTTAAGGTATACACTTTATAATTTTCCCAATCAAAGGTATTTCTTATTCAAACTTATTTCCATATTTGTTATCCTCTGGAAGATTTAATGAATATTAGTATTTAACAAATCATCTCATTTACTCATTAGCACAATTCTAGGTTCTATTTCTCTCTACAGTATCTTTCCTTCCTTTACCAGACTTCCAGCCTGTGTCACCTCATTGTATATATTGAATGCAAGACATCCAGTGCCATTAACATGATTCTCATTCATTAGCTCCATTCTTACCCCTCCCTGGGGAAATCCCTGTACTGCTCATTGTATGGACTGTTTGCATGCATAGTGCTATATATCATTGTGGCCCGCTGCCTCTTGTCTCAGTACTGGGGTTCCATCCATTCATACCTTACTGGCTTTTTATGATATTACAAGGGTAGCTCTACTCAGAACAGATTTTTCCGTTTTGCATGGCCATTGAGAACGGAGGGGTTGGTTAAAGCCATTTTGTTTTAGTTCTGGATAAAGTATGAATGCTTTCGAACCCTTGTCAACCCTTGCTGTTTTGTGATGCTGTCTATATCATTCCTGGGGAGATTTCATCTCTCGTTCTCCTGGTGATCACTATCACAGGAACAGAAAGTGATTGGAAAAATAAAATTTTGAATTGTCACCAGAACCCACCAGAACCAGGGAATCTTCCAATGGGGACACCTTACCAGTGACAGCTTCATTTTGTAAATATTTCTTCTGTTTTGTTGTATCTCTAGGTCTCTAGGGCAGGAAATGAAGGACATCCTTCCAACAGGACACAGACAGTAGAAAATAAACCAATGGGAATTTTCTCTTCTCTAGTCCATCCAAAACAAACAAAAAAATGGGTATACATGCACTTTAAATCCAAGCCATGCTGCTTAGGTACACTTGAGTGAAGACACACTTTTGTACAAACTCTGCCTTCTGTGTAAATGTTGGGCAGCACAGTGGCTAAATGGTTAGCACTTCCACCTGGCAGTACTAGGGTCGGTTGGTTCAAACCCAACCACAGCACCACCTACCTGGAGTTTGCATGTTCTCCCTGTGCCTGTGTGTGTTTCCTCCGGGTACTCCAGTTTCCTGCCACACTCCAAAGACATGCTGGTAGGTTAATAGTATCCTGTCTAAATTGTCCCTAGTATGTGTATGTATGAATGTGAGTTAGGGACCTTAGATTGTACGCCCTTGAGGGTTAGGGACTGATGTAATGTACAATATATATGTAAAGCGCTGTGTAAATTGACAGCGCTATATAAGTACCTGTAATAAATAAATATTCAAGCCCCCCAACTTTTTGGAGATAGGAACAAAGAACACCTAATAGCAAAAGACATGCTGGTAGGTGAATTGGCTCCTGTCTAAATTGGCCCTAGTACGTTTATGTATGAATGTGAGTTGAAGGTTAGGGACTGATGTGAATGTACAATATATATTTAAAGTGCTGCGTAAATTGACAGCGCTATAAGTACAATAAATAAATGTGATTCCACTGCATAAACACGCACACATGGGGGATCCAAGAATGCATGTTTGTGCCGTGATCAATATGTAAAATGGATCAATGGTTGGTAATCACCGTTCACAATCTTCTACCAGTCTTACCGTTGGCCAGGAGCTTTTCAAAGTCTGCTGCCACTTTATTCTCATTGATGGCCTTTAGAATGCTTAAAGTAAGTTCAGCCCCATACGAATCCCCGTAGTTTTTCAGGATCAGAGTTGTGAGGTCTTCAGGGTCTTTATTCTCCAGCTGGCCTCTGGGGATCCTTTGATAGCCCTCCTTAACTGTGCAATCATTTAACTTGTTACGGAAGCTCTTCAGACTTCTGCTTTCCAACTCATCCAGTGCCCAGAGCACATGGTCCCGAACTGTCTTCTCCATCCTCCTCTACAACTACGCTTCTATACCCTGCTGGCTCAGGAACCTGCTTGGTGTTCCTCGTTCTCTGCAAAATGCCTCTACGAGGAAGTTTGAATGTAAATATCTATACAGGTTTGGCAAGCTGAAAATGAAAGCAAATTTTTTTCTCTTCTTTTTTCCCACTAGAGATGCCCTGTTTAAATTTAAAGCAATATACTGCCTTGTAACATAAATGTAAGGTTTGAGTAGCTGAGATGTGATCTGTAGAAATATGACATTGTAGATTTAGCTTCATTCCATGTTAATAATAAGATGGGTTCAGGATTCAGTCAGAGACATATGGTCACCAATTAGCATCTGAAAGGACAGAGCATCCTCTAGGCTGGAGGTGACACCTAGATGCCAATAAGACTTGTCACCTACTTCTTCAGACTTTGTTACCTTCTAGAAATCTAAGAAGGAGAACTCTAGACATTTCGGCTGCAGAGGCAGCGGGAGAGCAAGAAGAGGGGCTCCGACCTGTCTGTCAAGCTCTGTGGTATATCAGCAGATCAAAGGAATATATTTAATCTCTCATAAAAGCTAAAATATTAGTTGCAGAGAGATGAAAATACTTCCTTCTGATTGGACACACTGTAGGCTACATCTGCATGTAAAACTGTATTTGTAGCCTTTGTAGAACCCCAGAGAAACGCAGAAAATGGTTATCTGGTGACTGATTGTGACAGCAGAACAGTGATTGGTACTGTCGCGATCGGTCTGATGCGCTGGTGTCGAAAATGCAATCCCTGACTTGGTGATTCAAACCGTTCCGGGTCCAATCGACTTTGAGCATTTCATTACACAGAATGTCCTCTGGGCTGGTACAGGAACACCCCCCAGAGTTGATTGGCCAAGGGCTAATGTCCAGTCTACGTCCATATTTCCATAAATTGAGAACCCTGAGATATGGGTGGGGTGATTCGTACGGAGCCGGTTCTATTGACTGGCGGATCGTGGATTTTCTCTGACTTGCTCCAGTCGCAGGATAACTCTTGGTAAAAGTTTTATTTCTGTTTTTTTCCCTTTTATTTATAGTCAATAGCCAATTGTGTGTCTCTTCTTGTATTTTTGTATTTTCTGTAACTTTTTATATTTTGTACATATATTATGCACTGCCCACTTTTGGGATATTAAATCATAAAATTAATAAGTGACTTCTGGGTACTTAAGCTCGGGCTCATATCTCCAGAGAGTTGTATTGTATTGTAGTGTCTATATATGCTCAGTCAAGTTCATTGCCTATATGTATGCAATTGCACTGCGTGTTGGCAGATTTCATGCAGATTGTAAAGTAGAATATCTGTGTGTGTGTGTGGTGGCCCAGCAGACCAATCTACGGATTACTGTTGGGTGGTGGCAAGCTACCGTTTGTTGTGTGTCTGGTGCGGGGGGGGGGGGGGGAAGGGTGGACAGTGGAAGAGTGATTAACACCAGGGTTCTAGCTTGTAGGATAGCTGGAGGAATCCCAGAAGGGTGTGCCGATTGCTAGGCTGCTCCTCAACCCTTAGTGTGCACCAGATTGTATATAAGATTCGTATATGCCTGTGTGTGGTCAGCCAGCTGGATTGGAGTGGAGTCTCCCTCTAGTGGTGGCCAGAGGTAGTGCGGGCTGTGAAAGTATATCACGGCCGGTCTTATATATATGCTCAACGTAAGTCCCCCACATTCCCTCTTACCCCAAGTCACGGCCAGACGTGTACGCCTCGATTAGCTAGTCCCTGTGGGTTGGATCCGTGACATGCCTCCTGAAGATACGTTTTACAGACAGCAAATGTTTTTTAGCGTGCTACCCCTGGCCTCAAGGAACCTTGAGTAACCTCTGGAGGAAGCCTGGTTGAGAAAGGCTGGCCTAAAGTGAAGTAAACCTTAACGATGAACTTCTCTTATTCAGTCCCTTTGTCTGTTTAATATACAATTGAAAGCGTTTTGTTTACATTTGTGCAAAAAATACCTGCTGATTTGGCTACAATTCTAGAGGTCTACATGTAAGTAGGTGGAGGTGAAATGTTCAACATTACCGCAGTGCCTGCAAATACCTTTCCGTGTCTTCAAATTGGTTCATGTAGAGTCTGTGAAGCCTTGACTTCTGCCCAAAACAATATTATGCCCCACCCGACACATTGGCATTTCTAAGCTGAATACACTTACAATCACATTAACTGTAATTGGCTACAACATTTGGCTGTGCTGGTGACAACTGTGCTGTGGAATAGTGCTGCTCATACCTCTAGATGCAGTAGTCCATAGCAGTCCATACCACGTGGTCTCTGCAAAGAATGAGTCCCATTGGAGGGGGCTGCGGCCTGAAGAAGAGTTACATGAAACACGGGTCCTCACTGTCTGCTTCCTACACCAGACTTTCCCACACGAGGTCGGCTCCCCTGCATCTACACCTTTCACAAGCAGAAGTGACATACAGTGAAGGAAATGCGTATTTGCTCCCCGGCTGATTTTGAATGTTCTCCCCTCACAAAGAAATGATCGGTCTAAAAATCGAATGTTCGTGTATTGTAACACTGAAAGACAGAATAGCAACAGCAAATTCAGCAGAAAAGCGTCTAACAAATGATGACTGATCTGCATGTTCATGAGGGAAAGAAGGATTTGATCCCCTTCACAAAACATGACTTAGTACTTGGTGGCAAATCCCTTGTTGGCAATCACAGAGGTCAGACATTTCCTGGAGTTGGCCCCCAGGTTTGCACACATCTCAGGAGGGATTTTGGCCCACTCCTCTTGGCAGATCCTCTCCAAGTCATTAAGGTTTGGTGGCTGATGTTTGGCAACTCAAACTTTCAGCTCCCTCCACAGATTTTCAATCGGATTAAGGTCTGGAGACTGGCTAGGCCCCTCCAGGACCTTAATGTGCTTCTTCTTGAGCCACTCCTTTGTTGCCTTGGCCATGTGTTTTGGGTCATTGTCATGCTGGAACACCCATCCAGGACCCATTTTCAATGCCCTGGCTGAGGGATGAAGGTTCTCACCCAAGATTTGATGGTACATTGCCCTGTCCATCGTCCCTTTGATGCGGTGCAGTTGTCCTGTCCCCTTAGCAGAAAAACACCCCCAAAGCAGAATGTTTCACCACCATTTTTGACAGTTGGGATGGTGTTCTTGGGGTCATAGGCAGCATTCCTCCTCCAAACACGGCGAGTTGAGTTGATGCCAAAGAGCTCGATTTTGGTCTCATCTGATCACAACACTTTCAACCAGTCCTCCTCTGCATCATTCAGATGTTCAGTGGCAGACTTCAGACGGGCCTGGACATGGGCTTTCTTGAACAGAGGGACCTTGCGGGCACTGCAGGATTTCAGTCCTTGTCGGCGTAGTGTGTTACCAATTGTTTTCTTGGTGACTGTGGTCCCAGCTGCCTGGAGATCATTGACAAGATCCTCACGTGTAGTTCTGGGATGATTCCTCACTGTTCTCATGATCATTGACACTCCACGAGGTGAGATCTTGCATGGTGCACCAGACCTAGGGAGACTGACACTTGTTTTGTGTTTCTTCCATTTGTGAATGATTGCACCAACTGTTGTCACCTTCTCACCAAGCTGCTTGGCCATAGTTTGGTAGCCCAGTCCAGCCTTGCGTAGGTCTACAATCTTGTCCCTGACATCCTTGGACAGCTCTTTGGTCTTTGCCATGGTGGAGAGTTTGGAATCTGATGGTTTGATTGCTCCTGTGGACGTGTCTTTTATACAGGTAACACAATGAGATTAGCAGCACTCCCTTTAAGAGACTGCTTCTAATCTCAGCTTGTTACCTGTATGAAAGACACCTGGTAGCCAGAAATCCTGCTGAATGATAGGGGATCAAATCCTTATTTCCCTCATGAACATGCAGATCAGTCATCATTTGTTAGACGCATTTCTGCTGAATTTGTTGTTGCTATTCTGTCTCTCAGTGTTACAATACACCGAACATTCCATTGTTAGACCGATCATTTCTTTGTGAGTGGGAAACATTCAACATCAGCAGGGGAGCAAATACGCATTTTCTTCACTGTAACTGCAAGTGTAATGACCTGCAGCATCAGACAAAACTTTGAAGAGACAGTATGCATTGGCTTAGTAATTACACTCACACCAAAGGTGGCACCTGTCTACAACCATACATCGCATTTCCCTACATCCTTGGTGGGTTACAGAGGTTCGTTGAGATGCCATTTATGATAAATGGTCCCATAGCAGCCAACACAGCACACTGCTGTGATTGGGCCCTTAACCTCTTGGCGCTGGCCGAACGCAAATGTGCGGCCTCCAGGCGTCTGGGCCTGACGTATGTGCTGAGAGCGTGCGCCCTGTGCGTTCCCAGCACACATGTCTGGTACCCACGGAAAGATCCTGATCTCCTCTTTACCAATCATGTGACCGCTGTGACGTTGTGTCACGGCGGTCACATGACTCTAAACTCCGCCTTCTGAAACCCTTAAAGGCCGGGAGGCGCCAAGGGGTTAAACTGGCCATAGTTGGATCGAAATTCATCTAGTTTAACAGGAACCTTCTTAATTTTGATCCATTTATGGGTAGGCTGGTTGTACTAAAGTTGATCTATTAATCGACTTCAGTACAACCAGCCTGCCAGGCTCTGTTCACTCAACCACTGCCAGCAGCTATAACCTCCGGCTGTAATCATTGTATTCTGAAGGTGGGAAATCCTCCCCGCTGTCAGAGTACAAGAGTTCTAGGGGAGGGATTCCCCCATCAACACTGACTGTGTTGATGGAAGAAATCGAGGATTTTCCTACCTTCAACCAGTGGCTGAAGGAAAGAAAATTGCATATTGTGTGGCCAGCCTTGCTCATAAAATCTGTTCCTGTAATTGCTATAACATTTTAGCTGGAGCTGGGTTTTAATTTGATTACTTAAAGTCCATCTAAAGCCCACTCCTCCCACTCTACCCTTCCCCTTTGTGGCTATAAGAGTCTCCACTTTTCTGGGAAGACTTTCCACAAAATGTTGTGTCTGTGGGAACCTGTGCCCTATGAGCCAACATAGCATTTGTGGGGTCAGGTACTGATGATGGATAAGAAGATCTGGCTCACATTCAGAATGACTTCTCATCCCAAAGGCATTTCATTAGGGTCAAGATCAGGGCTTTGTGCAGGCCATTCGAGTTCTGGTCAAGCATTGTCTTCAGCCACTGACCTCTCCCACCCAAAAATCCACAATGTGGCCTTCATAGAGTTCAATGAAAAACCTGTTCACAGCCCACCCACCTACTGACAGAATCTCCATCAAATGCTATGAACTGCACATGGGGTGCCGTATCTGGCTGGGAAGATCTTAAAAATAGTCAGCATGAGGAAGGAGAAATTTGAAGGATAAGTACACATGTGCACTTGTATTATGTATTATGGAAGGGCTGACCTTGAGGTTGGTCATATGTCAACGTTCACCATTTTGTTCCTGGTCGTCTGTTAGCTAACGAGTGGACCAACAAAATGTTTGATTTCCTTCCACATTCTTAACACAGATGAATATTAATGCCGGCCATAGACGGGTCGAAAATTGTCCGATTTTTCGTCCATTAAAAGAATCGGCCAGTTTTCGCACCATTAGTGGGTTAATTGGTCGATCATTTTTCGGGGTTTTTGCAAATTTTTTTTATCGGGCATGTTGGAAAATTTGTGGGCGATGTTGACGATCTGCCAATTTTCCCAGCAATGATGGGCAAATCGGCCGATCGTTTTGTCGATAAAAAATCTGCACATGAGCCGTGACCTGCAAGAAGAAGAAAAAGAAGAAGAAAAGAAGAAGAAGAAGAATTCCAGTCCCCTATTATATTTTATATGAAAAAGTCTTGCGGTTGCAACAAATGTATCCATTTGTATCCAAATAAAAACATCTGTATCCAAATAATGTATTACAATGTTTTTATTTGGGTACAGATGTTTTTATTTGGATACAAATGGATACATTTGTTACAACCCAGGGGCGGACTGACAACTCATGGGGCCCCCGGGCAATAGGGGATCATGGGGCCCCTGTGTCCTTGCCCAAACTCAAAAAAGCCTATGAAAAAGGTACCAGGGGCATCTGATGGGGCCCCCTACTGACCCCAGGCCCTCGGGTAGTGCCCGAGTTTCCAAATGGTCAGTCCGCCCCTGTTGCAACCGCAAAACATTTTCATATAAATTATAATAGTGGACTGGAATACTTCTTCTTTTTCTTCTTCCAGGTCACGGCTCGTGCGCAGATTTTTTATCGGTAAAAAACGATCGGCCGATTTGCCCATCATTGTAAATCTTCTTCTTCTTCTGTATTGTTGTCACAGTGTATGGTGCGCTCCCGTCTCTGCAAGAGACAGAAGTTATGGGGTTAATGCTGGCCGTAGACGGGACGAAAACCGGACGATTTTTTTTTAACGTTGGTGGTAACGTCGGCTGATCGAATGACCGATTTTTTCGTTTTTTTGTTTTTTTTTTTTTAAATCGGCCCGTCTATGGCCTGCTTAACACTCACAAACCAGCGTGATATAAAAGCAATATGTGTGGTCCACAAACACAGTCACAGTACATCTGTGTCTAATGATGATCATTAAACACAGATGGACTGTGTTTGTGGACCACACATATTGCTTTTATATCACGCTGGTTTGTGAGTATATATCTTCTTTTTTCAATAAACACGTGTTCTACCCGCGGTAATGCACGATGAGAGTGCGCCCTTGTCTGTTCTTTTCTACTAGTGCTCAGATTTCCCGATCTTAGAAGGGCTGCACCTCTTCGGTTGGCATTTTGGCATCTTCTTGGTTGTATGAAGACTGGAGCGCTGGTTATGTTTGTCTATCTTTTGCTTAACCCCTTGACGCCGACGTAACACAAATATGCGGACTCACAGAACTGGGCTTTTTTGCATGGAGTCGCATATTTGCGTACCTGTCTTTATGTGTTTTTTTTTACTATTTTGGGTCTGTTTTCCTTTGATAATAAAAAAAAATCAGGAGATATCCATTACCATTTACCACCAAATTAAAGCACAATTTGTCCTGAAAAAAACAAGGTATAATTCAACTGAATGTACAAAGTAGTTGTGATGATACGGACGGTTTTACTAACACATGTCAACGTTGCAAAATTGTGCTTAGGCATTTATTTATTTATTTCAGGTACTTGTATAGCGCCGTCAATTTACGAATCGCTTTACATATATATTGTACATTCACATCAGTCCCTAACCCTCAAGGGGTGTACAATCTAAGGTCCCTAACTCACATTCATACATACACATACTAGGGACAATATAAACAGGAGCCAATTCACCTACCAGCATGTCTTTGGAGTGTGGGAGGAAACCGGAGTACCTGGAGGAAACCCACGCAGTCACAGGGAGAACATGCAAACTCCAGGCAGGTGGTGCCGGGGTTGGGATTCGAACCAACGACCCGAGTACTGCCAGGCTGAAGTGCTAACCATTTAGCCACTGTGCTAGATTTGTTTTACCCTTAGGCATGAAGGGGTTAACACTGAATAATGACAGAGTCTGAGAGACGCGATTTCACCCAATTTTATTTTAAGACAGAAAAGAGGTAAACGTTACAATGACACGTTTGGATTGTTGTTCAGGGGTCCTTACAAGACAATCATTGGAATATTTGTGGCGTGAATAAACACACATCGCCCCTTAGTGACCATAAGACAGTTGGCCATTGTGTCCCTTCTTCCCCCCATCACCAGCCCCCACCACCACCACCCCCCAAGAGTGGAACTTTTTCAAGGTGGAATGATGAATCCATTGTTTTTATTAGCCATCCCAGTTGTAGGAATGACCAATACGGGGAATGTTTTGTGTATATAGAATTTAACTGCTTGAACATATTTCTTTTTAAAAAAGTATATAAAAAAAACAACGGAAAGAGTAATTCTAGACATTGTGTTAGAAAATTGTGCAGAAATCAGATCCTTTGATCTACCCGTAAGATATAATGGGGGTTATTAACTAAAACTGGGGGGTGCAAAATCTGGTGCAGCTCTCTATAGGGGCCAATCAGCTTCCAGGTTTTATTGCCAAAGCTTAACTGAACCAGCTGAAGTTAGAAGCTGATTGGCTCCTATAGAGAGTACACCAGATTGTGAGTTCACCGGTTTTAGAAAATCTCCCCCAATGTGTGCACAGCAGAGGGCAGCGGTGGACAGAGCAGTAAAGCGTTCTCTGCGGACACGAGGCACTGGGCTCAGTAAACGGCTCTTACAAAAAAAATGTCCTCTAGGAACTCTTTGATCGCACTTTGCGTCGTGGCTTCCTAAAAAAGTGCCTCAAAAAGGTTCTCCAGCTGGTGGGGCCCGTTCAGTGATATAGAATGCTGTCAGCTCATTAACTTCCATAGGGCCTTGTGAAGAGTGATAATAAACATCCAAAAATGCGGTGTTTTTTTACCGCACTTTGCTGCTTTTTTCAGCATTAGAGCTTTTTGACAGCTAAAAAACACCTCTAGAAACCCACTAGTCCTGCATTTTCCCAGATTTTTTCCGCATTTGCGTTATTTAGTGGTGGTTTTTTTTTTTTTTTTTGAAAAAAAAAAATTTTTGGGGTCAGACAAGCATCCATAAATGCCGGTTTGCAGCGTTTTTACCACGTTTTAACTGCTGCGTTTTTCAGCGTTTTTCAGTCAGCTTAGAGCTTTTTTTGACAGCTAAAAAAAACGCCTCTAGAAACCCACTAGTCCTGCATTTTCCCATGTTTTTTCCGCATTTGCGTGTTTGTAGTGGGTTTTTTTCCCCCAAAAATAATTTTTGTTTGGTCAGAAAAAAACGTCCAAAACCGCCAGTTTGCGGCATTTTAAAAATGCCGTATTTTACCACACTTTGCCACGTATTTCAGCGTGAAAGCTTTTTTGACAGCTAAAAAACGCCTCTAGAAATGCACTAATCCTGCATTTTCCCACGTTTTTCCGCATTTGCGTTTTGTAGTGTTTTTTTTTCCCCAAAAATAATTTTTGTTTGGTCAGAAAAACGTCCAAAAACGCCGGTTTGCGGCATTTTACCATGTTTTACCACACTTTGCCGCGTATTTCAGCGTTAGAGCTTTTTTGACAGCTAAAAAACTCCTCTAGAAACCCACTAGTCCTGCATTTTCCCATGTTTTTCCACATTTGTGTTTTTTTACTGTTTTTTTTCTACCAAAAATTATTTTTTTTGGTCAGAAAAACATCCAAAAACTCCAGTTTGCGGTATTTTACCGCATTTTACTGTGCCTTTCCGTGTTTTTTCAGCATTAGAGCTTTTTTACAGCTAAAAAACTCCTCTAGAAACCCACTAGTCCTGTGTTTTCCCACGTTTTTCCACATTTGCGGTTTTAGTGGTTTTTTTGGTCAGAAAAACGTCCCAAAACGCCAGTTTGTGGCATTTCATCGTGACTTTGGGGCGACTTTACACGCCCTGGCGATCAAGTAACATCAAAGTAGTGAAGGAACCTTTATGGGTCCAAAGTCGCATTTTTTTTTTTTAGCTGATAGGAAAGTACGACATTTCTGCTCACGTAGTGCGACTTTGCTACGACTTTAATGCACCTTTGCTGCGACTTTAATGTACCTTTGCTGCAACTTTAATGCAAATTTACACTCTCAGGCACTCAAGTCGCATCAAAGTCGCACTACGTGAGCAGAAATGTCATACTTTCCTATCAGCTAAAAAAAAAAAAAAAAAAATGCGACATTGGACCCATAAAGGTTCCTTCACTACCAGGGGCGGACTGACCATTTGGAAACTCGGGCACTGCCCGAGGGCCCGGGGTCAGTAGGGGGCCCCATGAGATGCCCCTGATACCTTTTTCATAGGCTTTTTTGATCCCCTATTGCCCGGGGCCCCATGAGTTGTCAGTCCACCCCTGTTCACTACTTTGATGTCACTTGAGCGCCAAAGTCGATTTCAAAGTCTGGTGACTTGCCGAATATTATGGAAGGGCTGACCTTGGGGTGACTTGCCGATTTCAGGTGCGATTTGCAAGACATCTGATAGAGAGGTCTATGCAAATCGCACCAGAAGTAGCGCATGCACTACTTTTGATATCGGTGCAGCTCTGCCCAAGTCGGAACTGCACCAATTTGACCGCTCCAATTGCGGACAATAGGGTACGACTTGGCATGCGATTTGCAAGTCGCATGCCAAGTCCTACCAATGTGAACAGGGGAGGGGGGGTTTGGTTAGACTAAACCCCCCCCCCCCCAAGACACAAGTGTGTCGAAAATCACAGAAGATAGCTGGGAGAGTTGCTAACATTATTGTAAAGGGCGTTCCAAGGACGCTGTGTATTTTGGCAGGATCAACAGGTATTATTTTTTACTTGCTAAAAATGTTATGAAAAAAAGAAAACTAATACAGCCACCTCATCTAAGGGCTGGGAAGCTGAAACATGTGACATTTTTTGTTCTTGGGTGTTCTTCGGAGACGCTTTAGGACTCCAGATCATCGATCAAAGGACGATTTTTTTCCTTTAAGATTTCATAGAGTGTGTGCTTGTTAGATGCAGACCAGCTCCTGAGGTTCATGTAGAGTTGTCTCATCTGGTCCTGGGAAGTTTTTTCAGCTCGTATGATGTCATATTGTTCTTCAAGTAGCAGACCTTTAGACATGAGACCATCCAGGATAGGAGCCACCGGAACACAACGGCTTATCAGTGCCTCCCGATGTTTATCCACAAAAGGCACCACCTGGGGTTTGGGGGCAGAAGAGGAGGAAGCTGTAATGGGAAAAAAATATATTCACACAACTTTACCAAACAATGGTGCTTTTTTTTTAGTGATAATTACCTATTAGTGGTGGGTCTTTTGTAGCATGGGAGGGAATTGGCCATGTTAGCCTCCCTGAAGACCATTGTCTCCTCCGGGGGGGTTCTACTTATTTGTAGGGGTTCTATCAGGATCCCTGTCAAACATTTGTAGGCAGAATCTAAGGTCTACTTCATTTTTAGGGCTTGTGAAGGAGAAAAGCATTCACATGCTCATCCAGAACTGGTGACTTCTTCTTGTAGGAAGTTCTGCTCAGACTGCTATCAGGACTGCACAGCTTGGCTTTTCAGTGGAGCTACTTGTGTCACTGGCCCAAGCAAACTCTTCATAGTGTCTTGAGGAGAATCCACAAGGATAGAGGTTTTGTGTTGCCTTCCTAAATACACCACTGGACATAACCCGGGGCAAATGTCAGCTGAAGACCAGAGAAAGCTGGTCACCGAACATACACTGAGCCCATGAAATCATTATCAATGAACATGACTGAGGGACCTATCTGGTAGCCTAGTCCTATGAAGAGAAGCCTCCTCTACATAGAATTGCTGACAGGAACGATGTGGTATCAAAAAGTTTTGAGACGTGGCCACAGTAGCACCAGTAGCACAGCTCCCATGTACACAAGACATTGCCTGTCGATTGTGTCCTCCGGGAGGGTTCTATTTATTTGTAGGGGTTCTATCAGGATACCTGTCAAACATTTGTAGGCAGAATCTAAAGGTCTACTTCATTTTTAGGGCTTGTGAAGGAGAAAAGCATTCACATGCTCATCCAGAACTGGTGACTTCTTCTTGTAGGAAGTTCTGCTCAGACTGCTATCAGAACTGCACAGCTTGGCTTTTCAGTGGAGCTACTTGTGTCACTGGCCCAAGCAAACTCTTCATAGTGTCTTGAGGAGAATCCACAAGGATAGAGGTTTTGTGTTGCCTTCCTAAATACACCACTGGACATACCCGAGGCAAATGTCAGCTGAAGACCAGAGAAAGCTGGTCACCGAACATACACTGAGCCCATGAAATCATTATCAATGGACATGACTGAGGGACCTATCTGGTAGCCTAGTCCTATGAAGAGAAGCCTCCTCTACATAGAATTGCTGACAGGAACGATGTGGTATCAAAACGTTTCGAGACTAGTTTAGGCCAACAGTAGCACCAGATAGCACAGCTCCCGATGTACACAAGACATTGCCTGTCGATTGTGTCCTCCGGGGGGGGGTTCTTTTTATTTGTAGGGGTTCTATCAGGATACCTGTCAAACATTTGTAGGCAGAATCTAAGGTCTACTTCATTTTTAGGGCTTGTGAAGGAGAAAAGCATTCACATGCTCATCCAGAACTGGTGACTTCTGTTCAAATATTTTTTTATTGAAGAAATTTTCAACAATTTACCACAACATATTACAGATATATAAAACGATCAACGTTCACAATAAGAAAATGTATAATCAAGAAAACAGGTAATTATTAGAGAAAACACACAATTTTCCATTATTTAGCTGGGAATGATGTAGCAGGGCCTCGGATAGAACTGGTGACTTCTTGTAGGAAGTTCTGCTCAGACTGCTACCAGGACTGCACAGCTTGGCTTTTTGGTGGAGCTACTTGTGTCACTGGCCCAAGCAAACTCTTCATAATCTCTTGAGGAGAATCCAGAAAGATAGATGTTTTGTGTTGCCTACCTAAATACACCACTGGACATAACCAGGGGCAAATGTCAGCTGAAGACCAGAGAAAGCTGGTCACCAAACATACACTGAGCCCATGAAATCATTATCAATGGACATGACTGAGGGACCTATCTGGTAGCCTAGTCCTATGAAGAGAAGACTCCTCTACATAGAATTGCTGACAGGACCTGCTCTTATACGACGTGGTATCAAAAAGTTTCGAGACTAGTTTAGTAACACGCCAACAGCACGTTTGCTCTGTGTTCAAACTTGCTGTCCATGACGAAAGAGCAGACGTGGTAAGGCCCATGGCCAGAGTAGCACCAGTAGCACAGCTCCCGATGTACACAAGACATTGCCTGTCGAACGTCTCCTCTGGGAGGGTTCTACTTATTTGTAGGGGTTCTATCAGGATCCCTGTTAAACATATGGATGCAGAATCTAAGGTCTACTTAATATTTAGGGCTCGTGTAGGAGAAAAATATTCACATGCTCATCCAGAACTGGTGACTTCTTCTTGTAGGAAGTTCTGCTTGGACTGCTATCATTACTGCATAGCTTGGCTTTTTGGTGGATCTACTTTTGTCACTGGCCCAAGCATAGTGTCTTGAGGAGAATCCACAAGGATAGAAGTCCCATAATGACAGTACCTCTTTTTCTCCTTCAGTGGAGTCTCCGTAGGAAAAACGGGTTTTATCGGCAAGGGGTGATCTTCGCAAACAAAGTTGCAAACAGCATTAAAGCCTCAGTGGGGGGCTCTCCAGATTGCGTCTCTACACCCAACTTGGTGCTGGACTCTTCAAAAACCTTAGCTGCCACATACATTTGGAATCGCTAACGTGGAAGAAGTATTTATGAGGACAGCTCTGAGCTGAAACGTTCTGAAGGCTGACAGAGAAGAGACTGTTCATAAGTTAAAATGGTTTATAAGGGTGATTGAACCCTTTTGTACCAATCCCAATTTGGGGCCAATCCCACTGGTTTGCTTTGGCCCAGTGACCAATGGTGAGTGATGACAGATGAAGTGCCAGCCAGAACTTCCTTCAAGAAGTCGGAGCAAAGTGGTGTAGTAACAGGTCCAACAAACCTCTTCACTAGTTCACAATATGTTGGGCCAATGTGAAATATTGACTGGTGGAATAACCACCAACCACCTTGTTGATGGTATAATTGTGTGGCCAACGCAATCGGCATCGAAACAGTTGGAGGCTCCAATAAAACAAGGAAAGACTCCTATATCAGGGACATAACCAGGGGCATATTTACCACAAGGCATTTGCCTAGGGTGGCATTTTTCAGGGGGGGTCCCCTGGAAGAAGGGACGGAAGAGGGGACACATGTGGCTTGGGGACCAGGTGGGATCTGAGAGAGACTGCAGGCTGCTTGACTCTCGTTCCCGGGGATGTCTAGAGCTGTGAAGGTGTCTTTCTCACTCTCTTGCTGGGAGGGGAGTGGCCGGTGTAAGGGGGCAATGGTAGTGGAAGGCTCTCTTGGGTGGGGGGACAGGGCAGGGGTGTTGTTGGTCAATTTCAGGCTCTCTCCAGGATGGGGGAGGGGGGACAAATTTTGTGTTGCCTACCTAAATACACCACTGGACATAACCAGGGGCAAATGTCAGCTGAAGACCAGAGAAAGTTGGTCACCGAACATACACTGAGCCCATGAAATCATTATCAATGGACATGACTGAGGGACTGGAAGCCTAGTCCTATGAAGAGAAGCCTCCTCTACACAGAATTGCTGACAGGACCTGCTCTTATACGACGTGGTATCAAAACGTTTCGAGACTAGTTCAGTAACACGCCAACAGCACGTTTGCTCTGTGTTCTAACTTGCTGTCCATGACGAAAGAACAGACGTGGTAAGGCCCGTGGCCAGAGTAGCACCAGCAGCACAGCTCCCGATGTACACAACACATTGCCTTTCCAACACTGTCTTATGAAGGTTGGTGCTCCCTGTGACTGTGCGTGCAGCCTTGTGCCGCCATCTGCTAGCGTGTCTTAAAACTCAAAACTTTTTTTTTAATACCACCTCCTATCACTTACCCCCTGAAGCAGATTGGGGTCCATCCTTGGGCTTCTTTCTCCAGGTAAAGCCATCCACTGAAAAAGAAAATAGAAGAGAAGGACGGACATTAGTACCCCCTGTCCCAGCATTTCATCTGACTGCAGAATTGTCCTCTTCTTAATACACAGCTCCACGCACACGGGGCGTTTAGATCACGCTGGTAACGTTAGCTCTGTAAAGTCACGTTAAAAACGCAACGTTTTTTTAGCTTTAACACTGAAAAAACGCAGCAAAACGCGGTAAATCACGGCAAACCAGCGTTTTTGGACTTTTTTTGACAAACCCCCAAATTTTTTTTTAGTCAAATAAAACTGTAAAAAATGCTAAAAAAATCGAACGGAAAAAAAATGCGACAAAATGCTAACACAAAAACGCTTTTTTTAAGAGTTTTTGCATTAGCATTTAGCGGCGTTTTGCCACATTTAGCGACATTTTCCTAGCATTTATTTTTACCAAAAATAGTCCAAATGTGCTTTTTTGTGGCATTTTAACGCATTTTTCAGTGTTAGAGCGTAGTCAAATAAAACTCTAAACAATGCTAAAATGCTCAAACGCAAAAAAAATGGCAAAATGGTAATACAAAAACACTTTTTTTTAGAGTTTTTGCATTAGCGATTAGAGACGTTTTCCCACATTTTTCTGGGTTTTTTAGCATGTTAACAGAAAAAAAGTCCAAAAATGCCGGTTTGCGCTGTTTTACTGCGTTTTGCGGGGGGTTTACTGGATGGTAAAAAAAAACCGCGAAAGCCAAAAACAGCCGCTGTGAAAACGTCCCGCGTGCGTGAGGACTGATATGTCATCGTTTTCTCAGTACAGCAGTGCACAGATTTCTGATGTTTCATATATCATTGTTCCCGATAGCTGAGTACACTGAGCTGATTGGCTGCTGTGGGTCTGGATTGAATACACCCCAACAGACCCCGACAGCCGACCCCTCCCTGCACCTCACATTATGGGGGCACTGCACTTCTTTTTTGCGTATTATATAGCTATAAAGCCGACCTCACCTGGACCTCCAAAAGGTGCAACAATTTCCAGTTCACAAGGGTTTCCCGCTCCCTGCTCCATCCAAACATGTCACATTAGTTTTGTCCGGAGATATATTTTGAAGCCGTAATAAACCCCAAAGACAACAATGTATCACGCTGCACCGTACCCATCCTGGGGGCTGCAATTACTTCCTGTCTATTTAGGCTTTTTTTTCCTTTATGTTCACCCGGCAATCCTGCCAGTAATTCAGGCCATAGAGGAGGGGTTGAAAATCGTCCGATTTTTCGGCTGAAAAAAAATCGGCCAATTTTCACACCGTTAGCGGGCTAATTGGTCGGCCGGTAAAGTTGGAAAAAAATCGTCCGATCGTTTTACCAATAAAGAATCTGCACATGAGCCGTGACGAAGAAGGAGAAGAATGAGGAGGGGAAGGAGGAGAAGGAGAAGGAGGAGGAGGAGAAGGAAAAGGAGAAGGAGGAGGGGAAGGAGGAGGAGGAGAAGGAGCAGAAGGAGGAGAAGAAGGAGGAGGAGAAGGAAGAGGAGGAGAAGGAGAAGAAGAAGAAAGAGAAGGAGGAGAAGGAGGAGGAGAAGGGGGAGGAGGAGAAGGAGGAGAGAAGGGGGAGGAGGAGGAGGGGAGAAGGAGAAGAAGAAAGAGAAGGAGGAGGAGGAGAAGAAGGAGGAGGAAGAAGAAGGAGGAGGAGAAGAAGGAGGAGGAGGAGGAGAAGGAAAAGGAGGAGAGAAGAAGGAGGAGGAGAAGGAAAAGGAGGAGGAGAAGGAAAAGGAGGAGGAGAAGGAGGAGGGGAAGGAGGAGGAGGAGAAGAAGGAGAAGGAGGAGGAGCAGAAGGAGAAGGAGGAGGAGAAGAAGGAGAAGAAGAAGGAGGAGAAGGAGAAGGAGGAGAAGGAGAAGAAGGAGAAGAAGGAGGAGGAGGAGAGAAGAAGGAGGAGAAAGAAGAAGGAGGAGGAGGAGGATGAGGAGAAGGAGAAGGAGAAGGAGAAGAAGGAGAAGGAGGAGAAGGAGAAGGAGGATGGGAGGAGGAGAAGGAGAAGAAGGAGGAGGGGAAGGAGGAGAAAGAAGAAGGAGGAGGAGGAGGAGGAGGAGAAGGAGAAGGAGAAGAAGGAGAAGGAGGAGAAGGAGGATGGGAGGAGGAGAAGGAGGAGAAGGAGGAGGAGGAGAAGGAGGAGGAGAAGGAGGAGGAGGATGGGAGGAGGAGAAGAAGAAGAGAAGGAGGAGGAGAAGGAGGAGGAGGAGGAGAGGAGAAGGAGGAGGAGAAGGAGGAGGAGGAGAAAGAGGAGGAGGAGAAGAAGGAGGAGGAGAAAGAGAAGGAGGAGGAGCAGACGAAGGAGGAGGAGAAGGAGGAGGAGAAGGAGGAGGAGTAGAAGGAGGAGAAGAAGGAGGAGGAGAAGGAGAAAGAGAAGGAGGAGGAGGAGGAGAAAGAGAAGGTGGAGGAGAAGGAGGAGAAGGAGAAAGAGAAGGAGGAGGAGGAGGACAGGGAGGAGGAAGAAGGAGGAGAAGGAGAAAAGAGAAGGAGGAGGAGGAGGACAGGGAGGAGGAAGAAGGAGAGGAGGAGAAGGAGGAGAAGAAGAGAAGGAAGGAGGAGAAGGAGAAGAGGGAGGAGGAGAAGAAGGAGGAGGAAAAGGAGAAGAAGAAGAAGGAGGAGGAGAAGGAGAAGAAGGAGGAGAAGGAGAAGAAGGATGAGGAGAAGGAGAAGAAGGAGGATGAGGAGAAGGAGGAGGAGGAAAAAGGAGAAGAAGGAGAAGAAGGAGGAGAATGAGGAGGAGGAGGAAAGAGGAGGAGGAGAAGGAGGATGGGAGGAGGAGAAGGAGGAGGAGGAGGAGAAGGAGGAGAAAGTAGGAGGAGGAGAAGAAGGAGGAGGAGAAAGAGGAGGAGGAGAAGGAGGAGGAGGAGAAGGAGGAGGAGAAAGAGAAGGAGGAGGAGAAAGAGAAGGAGGAGGAGAAGAGAGAGAAGAGAGGAGGAGAAGGAGAAAGAGAAGGAGGAGGAGAAAGAGAAGGAGGAGGAGGAGAAAGAGAAGGAGGAGGAGGACAGGGAGGAGGAGGAGAAGGAGGAGAAGGAGAAGAAGGAGGAGGATGAGGAGGAGAATGAGAAGAAGAATAAAACCATCTGTATCCGAAATGGATATAAATGGATACATTGTTGCAACCGCAAAACTTTTTCATGTCAAATATAATAGCGGAGCTCTCTGCAGGGACAGAAGTAATGAAATGCTGGCCGTAGACGGGACAAAAATCGGCCAATTGTGTTACCATTGGTGGTAACGTTGGCCTATTGAACGACCGATTTTTAGTTTGTTTTTTTTTTAAACGGCCAGTTTTCGACCCGTCTATGGCCTGCATAACTCTTCACTCCCACGTATTGGCTCAGCCCACACACAGCCGGAGGTGTCTAGGGAGCAGCTTGTCCCTTTATACAGGCCATACACGGCTCAAATTCCAAATGAATTTTCTTTAGAAAATCGGAAATTTCACGCGTTTTGTAACCCGATGGCGCCACCATTGATTTTGAAATTTGACCAACCAAGCCTTTCATTTCCTCTCGTGTTGCTACTGAAAAGAATTTCGTGACCAAGAATCTTCTTTCTTCCCAGGTCCCGCCTCACACACATTTCAGTTACATTTCTGGCACGATTCTCTCATCATTGATTAGAAAGTCGTTCATTTTTTCGAGAAATTTCGCTCGAAAATCGGCCGTTGCTGTGACCCCACTAATGGTGCGAAATTTGAACGAAAATTCTTAGAAAAGAAAATTCATTTGGAATTCGACCCATGCATTATACAGGCCATATACGGTTCGAATTCTGAGCGATTTTTCATCCGAAAATCGAAATGTCATTCGTTCTGTAATCCGATGGTGCCACCAACGATTTTGAAAATCATCAGTCTTTTTTCACAAATTTTCCAGCATGCCTGATAAATGAAATGGGGAGGAACCATGAAAATCGGCCGATGCCATTGGCCCACCAAGAGAGCGAAAATCGGACGTTTTCGTTCAGAATTCGAGCCATGTATGGCCTGCATTCGTTTCCCTGACTATGAACATCAGTCGGCTTCACAAATCTGCCATTAGGGTACTGTATAGTCTGCCATTGCTCATCATATTCCTGAAAATGCTACTTTCCCCGGGTCCACACCCATGCGTTTTGCAGAAACGCAGTACAGTCCATTTAACATGATTCCCTATGGGACAGGGTCACATCTCTGCGTTTTCACCCGCTGCGTTTTTTTAGAAAGGGTCAGGGACTTTTTTTAATGCAAAAAGATGCGTTTTTGGTTCTATAGACTTCAATGGAAACGCTGCATAAAAGCATGTAGTGCGTTTTTGACGTGTTTTTGATGTGTTTTGCATTTTAAATCTACCTAGCAACAAAAAAAAAAGGAATAAAAAAAGGAAAACGCATCAAAAACGCAGCAAAAACACAAACTGCAATGCAGAAATGGCTCAAACGCAACATGCATAGGTGTGAGCCTAGCCTTACCCAAGGTGTGTGTGTTTTTTATGCGTTTTTAATGCATTTTAAATCTTTTTTTAATCAATTTTAAATGCGTTTTTGGTTGTATAGACTTCAATGGAAAGGCTGCAGAAAAGCACGTAGTGCATTTTTACCGTGTTTTTGATGTGTTTTGCATTTTAAATCTGCCTAGCAACAAAAAAAAAGGGGAAAAAAGGAAAACGCATCAAAAACACGGCAAAAAAATACATAACGCAATGCAGAAACGGCTCAAACGCAACCTGCATAGGTGTGAAACTAGCCTTACCCCAGGTTCACACCTAAGCGTTTTCCGCTGCGTTTTGCAGAAATGCAGTACAGTCCATTTAATATGATTTCCTATGGGACACGTTCACATCTCCGCGTTGTCACCCCGGTTAGTTTTTTGGGAAAGGTCGGGGACTGTTTTTAACACAAAAAGTTGCATTTTTGGTTCTATAGACTTCAATGGAAAGGCTGCAGAAAAGCATGTAGTGCGTTTTTGCCGTGTTTTTGATGTGTTTTGCATTTTAAATCTGCCTAGCAACAAAAGAAAGGAATAAAAAAAGGAAAACGCGGCAAAAACACGGCAAAAACACAAACTGCAATGCAGAAACGGCTCAAACGCAACATGCATAACATGCCTTACCCAAGGATCACACCTCAGCGTTTTCTGCAGCGTTTTGCGTTTTGCAGAAACGCAGTACAGTCCATTTAACATGGTTTCCTATGGGACATGTTCACATCTCTGCGTTTTCATCCGGTGCGTTTTTTGGAAAGGGTCAGGGACTTTGGTTCTATAGACTTCAATGGAAATGCTGCAGAAAAGCATGTAGTGTGTTTTTGATGTGTTTTGCATTTTAAATCTGCCCAGCAACAAGAAATTTAAAAAAAAACCCCCCCCCCGCAAAATGCAAAAAAAAAAACAGCAAAAACACGATTGCAAAAACACAAAACGCAATGCAGAAATGGCTCAAACGCAACCTGCATAGGTGTGAACCTCGCCTTACCCCGGGTTCACAGCTAAGTGTTTTCTGCGGCATTTTGCGTCTGGCAGAAACGCACTACAGTCCATTTAACATGATTTGCTATGGGAGACATTCACATCTCCGTGTTTTGTTCCCGGTGCGTTTTTTTATATGTTTTGCATTTTAAACCTAGCAACAAGAGAACAAAATGGAACCCCCCCCCTCCCCCCGCAAAATGCAACAAAAACGCGGCAAAACACAAGTGCAAAAACGCAATGCAGAAAACTTTTTTTGATGCATCTTTGCCGCGTTTTTGATGCTTTTTGCATTTTAAATCTGGTGCAACTCAGAAACCAATCAGCTTCCAGGTTTTGCACCCTGTTCGCATCGTGTGCGATTTGGCATCCAACTTGCAAATCGCATGCCAAGCCGCACCCTATTGTCCACAATTGGAGCGGTCATATCGCCGCGGTTCTGACTTGATTCCATTCGCACCAATTTCAAAAGTCGTCCATGCACTACTTTTGGCGCAATTTGCATAGACCTCTGTGACCGAAGTCATGCAAATCGCACCTGAAATCACCATGTCCCCCAATTTTGAAATCGTGCGACTTCACTGTAAGTTGCACGATTTCACAGTCGGGCTTGATGTGAACGGGGGGGGGGGGGTAGTTGTCAAACTTAGCTGAAGAAGTTAGAAGCTGATTGGCCGCCATGTACAGCTGCACCAGATCCTAAGCGCTCCAGATTAACCCTCGGTTCACACCTAAGCGTTTTCCGCAACGTTTTGCAGAAACGCACAGCAGTCCATTTAACATGACTTCCTATGGGACATCTCCGTGTGTATACCCGATGCGTTTTTTGGAAAGGGTCAGGGACTTTTTTTAACACAAAAAGTTGCGTTTTTGGCTCTATAGACTTCAGTGGGAACGCTGCAGAAAAGCATGTAGTGCGTTTTTGCTGGGTTTTTGGTGCATTTTTTGCCATGTTTTTGATGCGTTTTTTATGTGTTTTGGGCTTTAAATCTGCCTAGCAACAAAGAAAAAAAAATGAAAAAAGGTGGTAACACTTGGTGACACCCCCTCTGTTGATCCCTGCAGAATGGATCGGATCTGCGGACTGAGCATAATGGATCGGAGTCTGATCCATTATTCTCCCCAATCCACAGATCACATCCATCCTGCGGGGATCATCGGCATGCAACCTATACGGGGTGACACCGGACCCGCTCCACGAAAAGGTAATTTGTAAAGCAAGCCGATGATCCCTGCAGGATGGATGGGATCTGCAGACTGGGGAGCATAATGGATCAGACTTCGATCCATTATGCTCAATCCGCAGATCTGATCCATTCTGCGGGGATCGTCGGCATGCAACCTATATGGGGTGACACCTATCGCACGGGGTGACACCGGACCCTCTCCAAGAAAAGGTAAGTTGTAAAGCAAGCCGACGATCCCCGCAGGATGGATCAGATCTGCGGATTGAGCATAATGGATCGAAGTCTGATCCATTACGCTCCCCAATCCGCAGATCTGATCCATCCTGCGGGGATCGTCAGCTTGCTTTACAACTTACCTTTTTGTGGAGCGGGTCCAGTGTCACCCCGTGCGATAGGTGTCACCCGGTGCAGACTGCACCCCCCGCACCTGCCTCAGGACGCCACTGCAGAAAGGGCTCAAATGCAACATAGGTGTGAACCGAGCCCAAACCCCCCCCCCCCCCAAATGTTTTTTTTTTGTGCAATCCGCTCATCCTTTTCATCCTCCCAGTGCTACCTGGAAAAGAAAAAGGGTGAACCGGATTGGCAGATGTGGGCATTGAGCTCTCCCTTCAGACACCGATGGATAAGGGCAACTGGAGCAATCTAAGGGCCAGCGTTGATGGACTTTTGTTTGCGATTTTTTGGCATACAAGTCTTTGGAGATGCAGAAGCAGCTCCAGCAGGTCAAATGCACCTGTATTGGATTCTGAGGGATCTCAGAAGCATCTCAAAGAGCTTTGCATTTACCCATCAAAGGCAGACCATAGATGGGTCGAAAAATCGGACAAAAATTCATCAGAAAGAATAATTGGCCAATTTTCGGATTGTTAGTCAGTGAATATGTCGGCCGTTTCTCGTGATTTTGACACATTTTTTTAATTGGTTATGTTGGAAAAAAATGGCCGATTTTGTCGATTGGCCGATTTTCACGGCAATGATGGGCAAATCAGCCAATCTTTTTTACCGATTAAAAAAATGCGCATGAGCCGTGACCTGCAAGAAGAAGAAAAAGAAGGAAAAGAAGAAAAAGAAGATGAAGAAAAAGAACATCTGTATCTATTTGTATCCATTCCAGATACAGATGTTTCTATTCGGATACAAATAGATACAATGTTGCAACCGCAAGACTTTTAAATGTCAAAAATAATAGCAGTGTCCCTGTAGAGAGCTCCGCTATTATATTTGACATTTAAAAGTATAGCAAGGTTGCAACATTGTATCTATTTGTATCTGAATAGAAACATCTGTATCCAAAATGGATACCAATAGATACAATGTTGCAACTTTGCTATACTTTTAAATGTCAAATATAATACTGGAGCTCTCTGCAGGGACACCGCTATTATATTTGCCGGCCGTAGACGGGCCGAAAATCAGCCAATTTTGTTTTACCAATGGTGGTAACGTCGGCCAATTGAACGACCGATTGTTGGTTTTTTTAAATTAAAAAAAACGGTTGGTTTTTCGCCCCGTCTATTGCCTGCCAAAGACCCATCGACATGGACCACGGCCCCCAGAGCATCTGTGTCGTCCAATTAATTGGATAACACCATGGGAAGCAAGTGTCTGTTGATTGGTTGGCTCATCGTCCCATTTAAAAAAAAAAAAACATCTAAGGCCTATGGCCCTATTTACCGCTCTCCAGGTTCTTCTTGAGCTCCAAGGCCACTTGCTTCTCACTGATGCATTCTAGAACATCCACCACCAGCTCTGGTCCATAGGATTCCATGTAGGACCTCAGGATCATATCCACTACGTCATCTTGATCCGCCTTCTCCAGCTTGCTCTTGGGGATCTTGTTGAAGCCCTCTTCAATTTTCCAATCATTTAGTTTGCTGCGGAACCTCTTGAAGCTCTGCTCAGTCAGCTCATCCAGGGCCATGAGTAGGACATCTCGCACGCTCCGTGCCATCCTCCCCTATGTGGTGCCTCAAACGCTGCCAACCTGAACTGGGTCTCCAGGAGCCCGCCCGCACTTCCCCTTACCTAGGATTAATACGTCGGCTAGTTCTTAACTGAAAGTGAAAGTAATTTTCATTTTTTTGCTCTTGAACTTCCTTGTATATTCCCGCCTTAAAATAAAATCGCTGCAAACTGTTTTAAAATGTAGGTGTGGCCGGCTTTTTTTTTTTCGGTGCAGCAGTAAATAATTTGTTACAGGTCTTTTTAGTCTTGCAGTTGTATAGAAACTGGAATGCAACTCCGTAGATGGAGAGAACAGGGGCCCCTCCTCCCACCCTCCACCGCCTTGTAGTCCACTTCCTGGAACCAGTTTCCATTTACTGAAAACTTATTATCTTCACTGAACTTTTGTACAGGAGACGAAGTACGAGTTGTACGTGTATGGGTCAGGTTGTGGTGGAACTCCGGGCAAAATCAAAAATGATATACAGACTGCAGTGTGTCTGTAGTATTGACAACACCCTTGTATTCCCTGGTCGTTCTGCCAGTAGAGCTGATATTGTTCCACTTTCTTTACCAGGCCAAGCTGTCCAGCAGACAAACCATACAACACTGCCAGGGTTGCTTACAATGGTCACAATAAAGGGGGCTCACGCTGACCACAATACAAGGGGCTCACGCTGACCATAATACAGGGAGCACACTGACCACAATAAAGGGGGCGCACACTGACCATAATAAAAGGGGCACACACTGACCACAATAAAGGGAACGCATGCTGACTACAATAAAGGGGGCACACACTGACCACAATAAAGGGAACACATGCTGACCACAATACAAGGGCACACACTGACCACAATAAAGGGGGTGCATGCTGACCACAATAAATGGGGCACAAGCTGACCACAATAAAGGGGGCGCATGCTGACCACAATAAAGAGGGCGCACACTGACCACAATAAAGGAGGCACACGCTGACCACAATAAAGGGGGCACATGCTGACCACAATAAAGGGGGCACATGCTGACCACAATAAAAAGGGCGCATGCTGACCACAATAAAGAGGGCGCATGCTGACCACAATAAAGAGGGCGCACACTGACCACAATAAAGGGGGCGCACGCTGACCACAATAAAGGGGGCACACACTGACCACAATAAAGGGGGTGCACACTGACCACAATAAAGGGGGAACACGCTGACCACAATTAAGAGGGTGCACGCTGACCACAATAAAGAGGGTGCACGCTGACCACAATAAAGGCGGCACATGCTGACCACAATAAAGAGGGTGCACGCTGACCACAATAAAGGGGGTGCATGCTGACCACAATAAAGGGGGCACACACTGACCACAATAAAGGGGGCGCATGCTGACCACAATAAAGGGGGCACACGCTGACCACAATAAAGGGGGCACATGCTGACCACAATAAAGAGGGTGCACGCTGACCACAATAAAGGGGGCACACACTGACCACAATAAAGAGGGCGCACGCTGACCACAATAAAGGGGGTGCACACTGACCACAATAAAGGGGGAACACGCTGACCACAATAAAGAGGGTGCACGCTGACCACAATAAAGGGGGAACACACTGACCACAATTAAGAGGGTGCACGCTGACCACAATAAAGAGGGTGCACGCTGACCACAATAAAGGGGCGCACGCTGACCACAATAAAGGAGGCACATGCTGACCACAATAAAGAGGGTGCACGCTGACCACAAAAAAAGGGGGCGCATGCTGACCACAATAAAGGGGGCACACACTGACCACAATAAAGGGTGCGCATGCTGACCACAATAAAGGGGGCACATGCTGACCACAATAAAGGGGGCACATGCTGACCACAATAAAGAGGGCGCACGTACCACAATAAAGGGGGCACATGCTGACCACAATAAAGGGAACACACACACACACTGAACACAATACAGGGGACACACAGACTGACCACAATAAAGGGGGAACACACTGACCACAAAAAAGGGAACACATGCTGACCACAATACAGGGGCACACACTGACCACAATAAAGGGGGCACATGCTGACCACAATAAAGAGGGCGCACGCTGACCACAATAAAGGGGGCACATGCTGACCACAATAAAGAGGGCGCACGCTGACCACAATAAAGGGGGCGCACGCTGACCACAATAAAGGGGGTGCACGCTGACCACTCTGTTGAAGTCGCACCGATTTTGAAAGTAGTTCCTGCACTACATTTTGTGATTTCAGGTACAACGTGCATAGACATCTGTGCATTAAGTCGTAAAGATGTGTTCCGAGTCACATTGGCATGCGACTTTGAAATCGTGCAACTTCAAGTGCAGTTGCACAACTTCAGAGTGAGATCCAGTGTGAGCCAGGGCTTAAGGTGGGGGTTTTGATGCCTAGTGTGCATGAGGCCTCAACTGCTTATGCTGTGTTACTTGGAGTATGGCTTTCATTTGTTGCTTACCTAAAGCCCATTAACCACTTGCCGCCCACCCACAAGACATTTACAGGCAACGTAGCTGTACGTCGCTGTCAATCTTCCGGGATGGCTATCTCACAACTTTGTCAGCAGGTTCCAGGCAATGATTTTGGCTGTGAACTTGCTGATCGGCTGTAGCCAATCACAGTACAGAGTCCTGTGTTTACAAACACATAGGACTCTGTACACAGAACAGCGATCTGGCTGTTTGTTCTCCCTAAAAAGCAGAGAGAAAAAACAGCCAGATCTGTAAGTAAAAGCGGCATTACACACATTACACTTGTTAGGCACACAGTTAACCACTTGATTGCCCCTAGATGTTAACCCCTTCCCAGCCAGTGTCATTAGTACAGTGACAGTGTACAGTATTATATCTGATCACTGTATAGGTATCACTAGTGACGTCAGTGTCAGTTAGTGTACCTCCCAGCAAGGGTCATTTAGTGCAAGATTGCCCACCACACTATCACAGTCACCCTATAAGTCGCTGATCACTGCTATTACTAGTATAGCGTCTAAATTCCTGGATATATACTGTAGTTTTAACTTTCACACAAATCCATTAAGATACAGTCGTTGGAATTTTTTTCTATCAAACAAATGTAGCAGAATACATTTTGGCCTAAATTTATGAGGACATTTTATTTTTTTTATTGGATATGTTTTATAACAGAAAGTGTTTTTTTTCACACTTTTTTAACCTTTTTTTATTGATATAATAAGAAAAAAAACCAGCGGTGATCAAATAGCACCAAAAGAAAGCTCTATTTATGTGAAATCAATTATACAAATTTCATTTGGGTACAGTGTTTCATGATTGAGCAATTACCAGCTAAAATAGTACAGTGCTGAACAGCAAAAAAATGCCCTGGTCTTGAAGGGGGTAAAACCCTCCGCAGCTCAAAGTGGTTAACTAGTACATATCCGTCTAAGATTACCCTGTCAGCAGCGTGACAATACTATTGTGCAATTTCACTGCAGAATGAACAGCATTGTCACCCTGCAAAAGGAAGCGGAAACGTAATATGTCTACTTGCTTTACTGTAAAAACTACAATGAAATCTTAAAGTATAACTAACCCCCAGCAGTACAATCAGTCTGTAGATGCAGTAAAGCGTGCTTGTTATACTCACTGTGGAACCGAAGGGGTTAATCTGCGTCACATACTACACACCTCTGAATTCTGTCATATACTACTGACCTCTGCACCACTACACACCTCTGAATTCTGCATCATATACTACACACCTCCGAATTCAGCATCATATACTACTGACCTACTGACTGCACCACTACAGAATTTTGAATTCTATGAATCTACAACACACTACACACCTCTGAATTCTGCATCATATACTACTGACCTCTGAATTCTGCGTCATATACTACTGACCTCTGCACCACTACAGACCTCTGAATTCTCTGTCACATACTACACACCTCTGAACCACTACTTACTTCTGAATTCAGCTTCACTTACTACTGACCTCAACATCACTACTGACCTCTGAACTCAGCATCACTAACTACTGACCTCCGCGCCACTACTGACTTCTAAACTTACTGTCAATTACTACTGACCTCTGAACTCTGCATCACTTACTACTGACCTCTGAACTCTGCATCACTTACTACTGACCCCTGAACTCTGCATCACTTACTACTGACCTCTGGACTCTGCATCTCTTACTACTGACCCCTGGACTCTGCATCTCTTACTACTGACCTCTGGACTCTGCATCTCTTACTACTGACCCCTGGACTCTGCATCTCTTACTACTGACCCCTGGACTCTGCATCACTTACTACTGACCCCTGAACTCTGCATGACTTACTACTGACCTCTGGACTATGCATCTCTTACTACTGACCCCTGGACTCTGCATCTCTTACTACTGACCCCTGGACTCTGCATCGCTTACTACTGACCCCTGACTCTGCATCTCTTACTACTGACACCTGGACTCTGCATCTCTTACTACTGACCCCTGAACTCTGCATCACTTACTACTGACCTCTGGATCACTCTGCATGAACTCATCTTACTACTGACCCCTGGACTCTGTATCTCTTACTACTGACCCCTGGACTCTGTATCTCTTACTACTGACCCCTGGACTCTGCATCTCTTACTACTGACCCCTGGACTCTGCATCTCTTACTACTGACCTCTGGACTCTGCATCGCTTACTACTGACCCCTGGACTCTGCATCTCTTACTACTGACCCCTGGACTCTGCATCTCTTACTACTGACCTCTGGACTCTGCATCGCTTACTACTGACCCCTGGACTCTGCATCTCTTACTACTGACCTCTGGACTCTGCATCTCTTACTACAGACCTCTGATCCCTGCATCACTTACTACTGACCCCTGGACTCTGCATCGCTTACTACTGACCCCTGGACTCTGCATCTCTTACTACTGACCCCTGGACTCTGCATCTCTTACTACTGACCCCTGGACTCTGCATCTCTTACTACTGACCTCTGGACTCTGCATCTCTTACTACTGACCCCTGGACTCTGTATCACTTACTACTGACCCCCCTGGACTCTGCATCGCTTACTACTGACCCCTGGACTCTGCATCGCTTACTACTGACCCCCTGGACTCTGCATCGCTTACTACTGACCCCTGAACTCTGCATCTCTTACTACTGACCCCTGGACTCTGCATTGCTTACTACTGACCCCTGGACTATGCATCTCTTACTACAGACCTCTGATCCCTGCATCACTTACTACTACTGACCCTGGACTCTGCATCTCTTACTACTGACCTCTGGACTCTGCATCTCTTACTACTGACCCCTGGACTCTGCATCTCTTACTACTGACCTCTGGACTCTGCATCTCTTACTACTGACCCCTGGACTCTGCATCTCTTACTACTGACCCCTGGACTCTGCATCTCTTACTACTGACCCCTGGACTCTGCATCTCTTACTACAGACCTCTGATCCCTGCATCACTTACTACTGACCCCTGGACTCTGCATCTCTTACTACTGACGCCTGGACTCCGCATCTCTTACTACTGACCCCTGAACTCTGCGTCTCTTACTACTGACCCCTGGACTCTGCATCGCTTACTACTGACCCCTGGACTCTGCATCTCTTACTACTGACCCCTGTACTCTGCATCTCTTACTACTAACCCCTGGACTCTGTATCACTTACTACTGACCCCTGGACTCTGCATCGCTTACTACTGACCCCTGGACTCTGCATCTCTTACTACTGACCCTGTACTCTGCATCTCTTACTACTAACCCCTGGACTCTGTATCACTTACTACTAACCCCTGGACTCTGTATCACTTACTACTACTGACCCCTGGACTCTGCATCTCTTACTACTGACCCCTGGATTCTGCATCGCTTACTACTGACCCCTGGATTCTGCATCTCTTACTACTGACCCTTGAACTCTGCATCACTTACTACAGAGTTCAGAGGTCAGAAGCAAGTGATGCATGGTTCATGGGTCAGGAGTAAATGATGCAGAAGTCAATGGGCAGTAGTGAGGCAGAGTGCAGGGATCAGTAGTAAGTGACCCTCTGTCTCACAGTACAGTCAATATCACTTAGTCTAGGTTCACACTAGTGCATCTGTGACTTGATCTGATCTTCAGTTACATTTTATAGTGCGTTTTTGACGGGTTTTTGATGTTTTTCAGCCAAACGCCTTTTTTGAGGGGGAAGGAGATTATACAAAACTTTGCCAAAAATGCATGAAAAACGCATCCTGCTCCATTAAAGTCTATGAGGCACAAAATCACACTGCATCACACCAAAATAGCGCCTGTACCTCCTCCAAAGTCGCATAGCAGTTGCATCGCATTGGTGTGAAAGGGTACCATTGGAATCAATGTAATTTTCATTGTTTTGAGCTTCTTTGCGAACCAAGTGGCATCTGAAATCGCTCTAGCGTGTACCAAGCCATGCAGGCAGGAGTCAGAAGGCAGACACACAAGGGCAAACCAGAATAATAGCATGTCATGTCCCTTATGCTGATTTTTTTTTTTTTTTTTTTGTCGGGCTAAACCTAGGTTTAATAAATAATTAATCCTTTCGGCCATTCCAGTTTTCATGCTGCAATCTGATCTTTGCATTCTCTGCCAACAGTCATCCTGGAGGGTTGTAAATCCTTTCACTTGACTTTTATACCTGCATGGGTGTACTTTATCAGTGAGCTGTTGCTGCTGCATTCTAAGGCTGTAGTTCTCAGTTCTGACCAGGGGATGGCGCTAGATACACCATTATCAGTAGGAGATTGGTTGCTGTATTTAGAGAACAATGCTGATTTCTCCTTTCGCTAGAAATAAGTCCGACAATATTTTAAGGAAGCCGATAGCACTTAGCGGTCAGATTCACAATTTCCAAGAAGATCCCGGCGGCCCAATAGGGTGGTGTTGATGCCCAGGAGGTGCAGGTGGCTTCCCATTCACGGGATTAGTGATCACAGCGGCCATCGCTGGCTCCCAATTGCAAGCGGTGACCAAGAGCTGATGGTGACAACTCGGCCAATGTGCTGGGAAGGCGACATAAGCACATGCGCTGTACACATCTTCAGGGTCCCGTGGTCGCATACACGTGGCAGATGGGTTTTAAAGTGGAACTAAAGACAATTTTTTTCTCTTTTTGGATAGAATAAGGGAGGGTTATAACACCCGCCATTTTGCTTTTTTTTTGCCGTTTGTGTCTCATTGGGGAGATTTCCCTTCAGTTCCTGTCCTATAGCTAAAACAGGAAGTAAGAGGAAATCTCTCCAAAGTGAGGGAATCCCGGTGTGTCACCAGAACAGTCCCCAATTGGATATTTCCCCTCTCTTCCTGTTCTGGTGACAACCCAAAATTTGGGTTGTCACCAGAACAGGAACCAGTTCGCTCAGTTCTCGGTCTTCACTGAGCAGAGAGTGGTGACTGTCAGTCACTGGCTCTCTGCTCTTTCCCATCCACTGCTCATTGGAGTTGTGGAGGGGCGGGAGCAGGCTGTCAGTGGCATAATGCTGGTCAGGTATCTAGGTGGATCCCGACAATAAAGTTTGGAATCCCCTCAGAGCCTGGATCACGCTGAGTGACGTCAGCCGGCAGCAGACTTTAGCCCGCTGTTGGCTGAATCTGCAGAACTAAATGCACTCCTGTGATCCACAGGAGGGCCAAAAGAGCTTTCTCCTTTAAGTGGCTTCTATGTGATTCATTCGTCCAATAGAAGGCTCCCTAACAGGAGAAGATATAAATAGAGGGCTGTGGGGTGGGTGTGGTAGGAGATTGGCTTTGGAGGAGAAGATGGGGCTCATGTGTGAGGCTGGCTCTATGCCAGATGAAGGCAACTTGTAAAGTGGACTTTCCCAGGCTTGGGATCACCCTGAACACCAACCTTGTTCCTTTGGCCTCAGCCCAGGAGACAGTAGCTGTGTGACATCCCCATGACAAAGGACACACCCCATGTATCATGGCTGGGGATGACCATGTTCTGTACTGAAAAAGTGTTTGCACTGAAGATGTTTGAATTTACCTTTCCATTTGGTAAAGCAAATAAGAGACTATTGGACTCCCTTTATTTGGCCCTGTGGCCTATACATGGAAACTGTAAGTAATGTAGGCCTCTGTATGGCTGGATACATGCGGGATGACCATGTTCTGTAATGAAGAAGTGTTTGCACTGAAGAGGTTTGAATTTACCTTTCCATTTGGTGAAGCAAATAAGAGACTGTTGGACTCCCTTTTTTATGGTGCTGTGGCCTATACATGGAAACTGTAAGTAATGTAGGCCTCTGGGTCCTTCAGAGGAGTGGTAGAAGATGTGGTTTTCTTGCGATGTGTTGTCATGTACCTGTATGCAGAGCCTGAGATGTGGGTGACCTCTTGAACAGTTCCTTTTTGAGCACCCCTGGATGTTGGGACCGGGTCTACAGAAAAAAAGGAAAGGACCAGTGCCAACCTGTAGACCCTGATCAGGAACCTGGGAGTGCTGGTGTCTGATGAGCAGGAGGACAGCTGATGGTGCACCATGGAGAAGCCAAGTCCAGTTACTAAACCTGAAGAGTTCAGGTTTAAATGGGCTGCTTGGCAGCAATGGACGTGTGTGCAGGAGCCATGGACTACTTGCAATCTGGCAGCTGGCACCAAGTTCCTGACTAATATATGGACGTGAAGTGTAATGACTCCCTCCAGGGATGGGGGTTCAAATCAGTGAATGATACCTGGGAACCTGAACCTTGTGTCCATGTGCAATTGGCCCCCACCTAGAGAGGTTGAGTAGCAGATATCTTCTGGTTTGTGGGTGCCCGTCCCCCCCCCCCCCCTCTGTGAAGCCTGGCGTTTTTACCTGATTGTGGAGAGGATGTCCCTGCTGCTGATGCTGCTGAGCCCCAAATGGAGAGCGGGTGTAAACAGGTCATCACCCCAGAAGTTGGTAAGAGGCTGCTAGAAAAACCCTACTGCACCCCTATTAACCACTTGGACTCTGGAAGAGTTTTACCCCCTACTCAACCAGGCAATTTTTTTGCTGTACTGTGACTTTAACTGGTAATTGCACTGTCGTGCAACGCTGTTCACAAACAAGATTTGTATCGTTTTAACAGATTTCTTTTGGTGGTGTTTGATGGGTTTATTTTTTGCAATATAAATGAAAAAAGACTGAAAATTTTGAAGAGAATTTTTTACTTTCTGCTATAAGATTAATAAAAAAATCACATTTTTGGCCAAAATGTGTTCTTTTGCATGTCCCAATAAGTGTACATATTTGTGCCTGTAAACTATGGTGTGTATGTATGCAGGGGTGTCCCTAGGGTTGGTGTCACCTGGTGTGGTAACACTTGGTTACACCCCCTCCGACGATCCCCGCGGAATGGATGGGATCTGCGGATTGAGCATAAAGGATCGGAGTCCCGATCCATTATGCTCAATCCACAGATCTGATCCATCCTGCGGGGATCGTTGGCTTTCTTTACAACTTACCTTTTCGTGGAGCGGGTTCGGTGTCACCCCATATAGGTTCCATGCTGACGATCCCCGCAGGTTGGATGGGATCTGTAGATTGGGAAGCATGACTGGACGCCGATCCATTATGCTCAATTATTATGCTTCCCAATCTGCAGATCCCATTCATCTTTTGGGGATTGTTGGCATGCAACCTATACGGGGTGACACCGGACCCACTCCACAAAAAGGTAAGTTGTAAAGAGAGCTGACGATCCCCACAGGATGGATCAGATCCATCCTGCGGGAATCGTCAGCTTGCTTTACAACTTACCTTTTTTTTTGTGGAGCGGGTCCAAAGTCACCCCGTGCGGTCGGTGTCACCCAGTACGGGCCGCAACCCCCGCACCTGCTTCGGGACATGTATGTATGTATGTATGTTTTTTTTTTCTTAAATACTACTAATGGTGGTAATCAGCGACTTATGGAACTGATAGTGTGGCAGGCAATCTGACGCTGGGGGGGCAACTGACCGCCAGTGACATTAATACAGTGATAACGTTATGCTGTCACCAGGGGCGGACTGACAACGCATGGGGCCCCCGAGCAATAGGGGATCATGGGGCCCCTGTGTCCTTGCCCACACTCAAAGCACACCCCAAAAAGCCTATAAAAGGTACAAGGGGCATTTCATGGGGCCCCCTACTGACCCCGGGCCCTTGGGAAGTGCTCGAATGGTCAGTCCACCCCTGGCTGTCACTGCACTAACGACACTGGCTAGGAAGGGGTTAGTATCAAGGGGTGTAAAGTGTGCCTGTGTGTAAAGTGTGCCTGTGTGTAAAGTGTGCCTGTGTGTAAAGTGTGCTGCTTTTTCTTCTAGAGCTCCAAGTTTCTGGCAGATCGTTCTCTCTGTACAGAGCTCTATGTTTAATGTCAATGCAGCGCTCTGGGCTGTGATTGGACACAGTTGATCAGCAGGTCCTGGCTGGAAATCATTGGCTGGGGCTTGCTGATAGGCTTCCAATGTGTACAATCAGCGGGGGGCACGGTCAAAACCCAGAAGTTGGCAGCAATGTACGGTACATTGCTTTGCTGCTGTATGCAGTACATTATGGATGGTCGTTAACCCCTTAATGCCAATGCCTCCTGGCCCTTTAATAGATTTCTGATGCTGGTAGGCAGGGCTGGATTTCTGGTCATATGACCGGCGTGGTTGGCTGTCACATGCTCCGAAAGCTCCCAATCACAAGTAGTTTAGGAGCTTCCTGTTAGCCTCTTGGCACTGCTCCTGTTTATTTATTTATTTATTTATGTTTGTACGTGTTTATGCGGCCTCTCAGCATTAAGGCCCACCCACTGAGAGGCCGCATGTATGCGCAGGAGTGGTGGGAGGAGTTAGGGGGTTAAAGAGGAATGGCGTTGTCTACTTGGGTGGTGCAGGTGCCTACACCTAGGTTCTGAGGAACTTTCTTTGTATATTACAATAAATCTTCTCCCCCTGGTGTGTGGAATGTGGTGAATGACTGACTGAGGCCAGTGAAGCAGCACAGAAGACAATGACAAGAGGAGGAAATGTCAAGAGGAGGGAAATCACAAGAAGGGTCTGAATGAGGTGGCGGAGGTAACTGAGTGGGTCCAGGTTGCCCATGCCCTTATACTTGCCTTCAGGGTATTTTATGGAAATATCAAAGGGCCATCTCAGTCTTTCACATTGAAGAGAATATCTGTTCTTGGTGTCCAGTAGGGGTGTTCCACCGTCATTTAGGCCCTCTGGCTGGGATGGCTGGCTGTATAGTATCTCTACTTGCATGATGGGGGTCCTGAAGGATCTTCTCTCTGGAAATAGAAACCCACTGGGTGAGGTGGTGTGGAGGGTTGCAAGGGGCCAAGGGCCCCCTAATATAAGTAGTGCTAACGTGTCTGGCCAGGGGGTGCCGGAGTGGCACTATCGGTTTGGAACTGCACTGACTGAAATGGCACTGGGCCACATCGCGAAAGCCTTTTCCTGCACCACAAACCCACAGGCTAGGCTTTTTGGCTTGGACCGAGGCAATTTTTGTTACCAGGCCATAAGGCCTAGCCAGCTCTGGCACCAGTGCCATCCCTAGGGGGGTGTGGGCTGCACCTGGTGACACATCACAGGGGGTGCAGGATGCCAGTACAGTGACAGCTGCCCCTGCCCCGGTGTAGCAGAAAAAAGGGTTTCCCCTGAAGCAAATGCACATGTATCGGTTTCAGGCCGATCGCCGGCTCCGTGCTAAAGTCGGAGTTCAGCATTTTCGGCCTGAAACAGGCACATGCGCAGTTGCTTCAGGGGATACAAATCTTCAAGGGATACTCATGTTACTGCTACACTGGCACCGCTCCTTCCTCTGTGGAGGGGTGACACCATGTGTTACTGCACCGGGTGACCCCCAACCCTAGGGACGCCTCTGACTGGCACCACTTAATTTTAAAATTTTTTTTTATTTTTCTCACATGTATGTCACTTTGCACTTGTATGTGTGGGTTTTTTCACTTGGATTGTAGAGCATGGGTCTTCAAACCTACCCTGAAGTCTAGGAGGGGTAGGATTTTGTGGCCATTGGGTTCCTTCCTCCCCTGCCCTTGGGTGTCTCTCTTTGGGATTGCCCCTCCCCTAACACTTGTTGGTTGGCTTCAGCTGACCATGAGGAGTGGGGTCCTCCAGGACCAAAGTGTGCCTTGTACCTGTCTGGAGTCTTGTGCCCTAGGAGGTCAGGGATCCTCACTGGGAGGGGATCATATTACACACTAAGTCCACTTTTTGGTGTGGGTTCATACTTTTTTTTTTTTTTTTTTTTTTTTAACCCTACTTTTGGTTTGTTTTTGTTTAACATGCCACAGGCTTGAAGGGTGAAAAAGGAACCAATAAGGAGTGGTCAAAATCATTAGGTAATTATCCATCTGGGCACGTGGTTTTTTTTTTTTTTTTTTTTTGTTTTTTTTTTGTCTTTTGGGGGGGGGGGTTTCTATTAAGCACACCACAACAGAGCACCTTGGAGTCTGGGCCCCTAATGTAACTGTAGAACCTAAAACAAAGATATTGATTTTTAAATCACTGTTCCAGTGTCGCCTCTTGCTCCATTAACCATAATCCACATACTGTGGGCATCCTGTAGACTAGAGGCAGGAGAGAGGTAATACAAACCGCAATGAATTACAATTATTGTAGCAGAAAAGGTGGTAGCTTTGTGTCCACATGTGGCCCCTAGTGGAAGATGGACATCAATAGAACCCCTCAGAATTGGAAGCACCATTAAAGGGCCCCAGTCACCAGACCATTTCTTCCAGCAAACCTCTTCCCATAAGACTGTCAATTTTATTCATGTAATTTTACCTGTAAAATCCTCTCTAGACATTCAAATGCCCTGAGGCTGGTTCTAGGTGCCACCATCTTGGATGTGAAGTCAGCAGACTGAATTCTCTAAGTGACCTTTTAGTATTCCCCCTTTGTCCCTCCCCCGCAGCTATAGTAAAGGCTGTGTAGGTGAAGGGAGGGGCAAAGGAGCTGGGTCAGCGCACAGTAATTAGATACTCCCAGTAGAAAGGGCTATGACACGCAAGGGGACTATGTTGGGACATTGACTCTCCTTGAGTAATCTAGTAAGTTTGATGGTACACTGCAAGGTAATAAAAATTTATGGAAAGTAAAAACACTGCAAGTTTTATAAATGTTGGAATTTTTCTGGGTTTTTCCCTGCAATTTCTGTAAGGTGGTGGCAGGGTCTCTTTATCTCTTGTGCGCAGTCCTGAGTCTCAGTGTTTACTATACATCACTATAATCCTCCACAATACTACAGAGTGCTATTCTTAGAGTCCAAGAAGGAACTTGCTATGGTTGTTATTGGCAGTCGCCATTTAGCAGGCCAAGGACTGATTCTGTCCCAGGGATAGTTATGAGAAATCTACATAAGAGCAGTATGTGTTAGTCATGCAGGGATGTCAAACTGGCGGCTCTCCAGCTGTTGCGAAACAAGTCCCATCATGCCTCTACCTTTGGGAGTCATGCTTGTAATCAATCTTGCAATGCCTCATGGGACTTGTAGTTTGGCAACAGCTGGAGGGCAGCCAGTTTGATACTCGTATGTTAGTGTTGTAATAAGACCATTAACTCCTAAGTCAGGGTGATCCAGAAGGCTCCTTTGGTTCTCTAGTAATGGGCCCACCAGGGTCCTCAGACACACTGGAGGGAAATCTGCAGACCTCAGAACTCTAGACACCCTGTGTGCAAACCAACCTGGCCTGATCAGAAATCAAGACCTCGATCCGGCCCACTTTGCCTGCTGACCTTTATCCTGTTCCTTTCTCCTAGGCTCAAGTCCATGTCCACGAGTAGTCCTTTTGGAGCAGGATAAAGAGCCATACAAGGACACGGCGGCACAACATTTCAATGGGTTGTAAACACCCTTAATAGCACCTTGACAGAGGTATAAAAAAAAGGGAGACCCTATGCTCTGCCTGTGGGTACTGAATGTCCTGATGCACCTTCAAAGTAGTCAACTTTACTTCTGATTAATTGGAGAAGTTTTCATTCTTCCCCGTAAAAGGAAAGCCCACAAAAGATAGTTTATTAGGGATGCACTTGGGTTTGAACCCATGTTTGGCTGAACCCGGAAGTCAGCATTCATTTCTGGACCAATGATCTGTGGGCAGGGAATTATCCATCCTGTAGCTGCACAAATTGGAGGAGATGCTCATATCTTTGATCTATTTGGTCAATGCCATTCACCAAATATGGCCATATTCGTCCAATGTCATGACCATCACCGTCCCTTTGTGTACATGGCATTGCAGGGTGGAGATTTTCCCCCTAACCCCCCAAGGTCACTGAACCAGAACTGGCAGCAGTGTTCTGGGTTTAGCCAAACGTGGGTTCAAACCAAACCTGGAGCAGAACCCAAGGTAATCCCTATTTCCGATTCTTGCTAGCTCCAAAGAAAAGAGTGCTTTTCCCAGACCAAAAGCCCCCTGTCTGACTCCTTATGTACCCTATGCCTACAGAACCTACTGATTAGCAGGGTACAGTTGCCTTGCAACCCAGGTTGGTATACAAACTTGAACGTCTTTAATAAAATCACTGCACAAGTGGTGGCCTCTGTTATTTCTGGTTGGCTCCCACTGGGGGACATCTAGTTGAATTTTGCCAACTACAGCTGAATGTCCTGTGCATAACTATATATCCTGGACCCCTACATCCATAGCTCTGTGTGAAGGTGGTTGTGTTCTCAGATACCTAAAAATAGTTTCTTGCAAAAAATATTCTGGTAGCTTCAAGACTGGTATTACCATTGGCCACAGTAAGCCTAAAGGCTGCAAAGAGGCTAGTAAACAGGTGGTAGAAGGAAAATCCTTCAATGGGGACATCTGTTCCAGTGACCACCTGTTGTCTACAGAACGGGAAGAAGAAAGAAGGATCTTCCTGATGGGACACAGGTGGCAAAACAAACCCTTCAAGCCTTTTATCCATTCCATATGCGGTCCAAAATAAAAAGAAAAAAGTTTTGTCTTTGACGGCACTTTGTGTAGTTATGTGACTTCATAGTCCTAATCCATTGGTTGTATTACGGTTAGTCCAGATACAAAATGTTTGGATACTTTCTGTATTCAAATTCAGCAATCAGACATGCACTTGATATTGTCATGTGTTCAATTTATTTCTTTTTTTACAATTTTTTTTTTAAGGAATTTCTTAACCTTTCATTGACATAAAACTATTGAATATTGAAGAAACACTCATAAAATGTGTGTGGTGCTATGGAAAGGACCAAAGAAATCTGAAACTTATCGTTTAATGGAATAATTGAGTTTTGGCCACTGATCCAGACGTAGGGTCGGCTGGTGAGATGGAGGGACATAGTAGGTGTGATGTGACAGCTGCCTCTATCTGTCCCTGCGTTCCATAACCCTCAGCTGTTCCCAGACAGTCAGAAATAACTGGGTGTGGGTGGAGGGGGCTGGGCATTCTTATTACTTGGCACTGGGAGCCAAAGCTACACCTCCACTGGCGAGTGACCCCCAACACCACTACCCAGGGTCTGTCCTTCCTGAGCAGTGCCTGTCCACCCAGGGTCTGTCCTTCCTGAGCAGTGCCTGTCCACCCAGGGTCTGTCCTTCCTGAGCAGTGCCTGTCCACTTGGAGTGTCTTCTGGTCACTGTGGATCTCCCTCTCTCCTGGTCAGTCTCTTTCCCACTCTTGGTCAGTGTCTACTTGGAATGTGTCTCTCCTGATCTGTCTCTCTCGTCATTATCTCTCTAGCTCTCTCTCAGTATCTTTATCCTGGTCAGTCTCTCTCGCACTTTCCTGATCAGTCTGTCTCTCTTGGTCAGTTTCTTTCTCTCTCTTGGCCGCGCTCTCTCCTGTTTGGTCTCTCTCGGTTGGTTTCTCTCTCTCCTGGTCTCGGCCGCGCTCTCTCCTGGTCCGTCTCTCTCTCTCCTGGTCTCTCTCTCTCTCCTGGTCTCCCTCTCTGCATCTCCTGGTCTCTCTCTCTCTCTCTCGTCCTCTCTCTCCTGGTCTCTCTCCCTCGGCCTCTCTCCTGGTCTCTGTCTCCGTTTCTCTGTCTCTCCCCTAGCCCCTCTCTCTCTCTCCTGGTCTCTGTCTGTTTCTCGGTCTCTCTCTCTCCCCTAGCCCCCCTCTCTCTCTCTCCTGGTCTGTGTTTCTCTGTCTCTCTCTCCCCTAGCCCCCCCTCTCCCTCCTCTCTCTCTCCCCTCTCTCTCCCCTCTCTCTCCCCTCTCTCTCACTCCCCTCTCTCTCTCCCCTCTCTCTCCCTCTCTCTCCCTCTCTCTCCCTCTCTCTCCCTCTCTCTCCCTCTCTCTCCCTCTCTCTCCCTCTCTCTCCCTCTCTCTCCCCTCTCTCCCTCTCTCTCCCTCTCTCTCCCTCTCTCTCTCCCTCTCTCTCCCTCTCTCTCCCTCTCTCCCCTCTCTCTCCCTCTCTCTCCCTCTCTCTCCCTCTCTCTCTCTCTCTCTCTCTCTCTCTCTCTGTGTGACTGTCTCTCTCTCTCTCCCTCTGTCTCTCTCTCTCCTGATCTCTGTCTGTGACTGTCTCTCTCTCTCTCCCCTCTGCCCCCCCCCTCTCTCTCTCTCTCTCCTGGTCTCTCTCTCTCCAGTTCACTGCCTATCTCGTCTGCTTATTGTCTGTCTATTGTCTCTCATATGTTCCCAGACCTTTGCGTGTTTTCATCCCTACAAGCTGTATGCACTCACTATGTTTTTTGACTTTCCACAATCAAAATTTTTCATTTATGTCAACTCTGATATCCATTGTCTTCTTTTCTCCAGATTGTTAGCTCTGTGACTCCCTGTGGACGCAGTCAGACAATTTGCAGGTATGTTGCTCGCTTATATTCTTCATTACTGCATGTGGATGACTCCATGATGTCCTCACTCTGAACCATTAGGAAATGGTCATTGAATTTGCCTAGTATGAGATGATGTTTGTCTGCTGCAGGCAGGAGGAAGAATTTCCTCAGTCTCCTCTCCGCCTAGTGATCAGACTGCAATATTGTAACTTTGTAGCAAGTCACAAGGTAAGAGGCTGCAGCCAGGGGCTGATCTGTGTCAGACATTTGTAAGCACAGAGCTGGCATATTTTGGTCCAGGAAGTAGATGACCCTGGATGATGCCTGAACAAAGATGGCCCCGTCTTTCAGGAGAGAAAAGCTGATAAAGCTATTATCAGAGGAGTAATGTGATCTAAACCAACCTATATACCTGGGAGTGATAACACGGACACATAGCATGCTGTGTTGAACATACAACATGTATCTGATGAGTATAAAAGCAGATGAGCTTATGGATTGGTTTCCAAGTTTGAAGAGTCACTATAGAGCCCCCGGCCTCATGGTCTTTGTACGTCTTCCCCCTCTCCTCTGACATTACCCTCTCTGGCATGTTGCTGGCTTTTACTGATATCCTATTTATAGAGTTCAGGTCCCTCCCAGAATTCTTGTCATGTACAGCCAGGGACGTCTCTAGTGCTATGGCTGAATGCTCTGCAGAGCTGGCTGATCCCGTAGTAACAATCTGCAGAGCTCCAGATAATATATTAAAAACAAATTCTAGAATGTTAACAGCAGAGGATTTCAGAGCAAATTTGGACCTAGGTGGGCAGAAGTCTCCTTGATAGGACATCTCCCACCACTTTTTTTTTTTTTTTTTTTTGTTTTAGCCCAGGGTGAGGTGTGCAAAAACTAAACGCCAAGTGAACCAAAAATGCTGCATGTGAACACACAAAATGCACTAGGCTGTGTCATATGGTCCCCTCCCGAAGAGTAAGGTCCTTCCTGATCTCCTAGGGGTAAGGCACTTTGGTCCACCTAACCAAAAGGCTTGGTTGAACCCCCCCTCCTTGTGGGCAGCTGAAGCTGACCAAGTACTGGGTTAGGAGCTCTCTCAAAGGATACTCCCCACAAGGCAGGGAAGACCAGAACCACAGGGCCACAGATCTTTCCACTAGAGTTCAGAGTAGACCCGAAGACTCACACCCTACCATCCTGTGGAGTGAAAACTGTGCAGGTTCAAACGTGAAGAAAGAGTACCAGTGTAGGATACCACTAGCTCTTGTGGCCTAGTAACAACTTTGCCTAGAACGTTTGGCCAACCCCATGAGATGTGGTGAAAAAAGTGTCCTGGCCACATAGTGGGGTCCCAAACCCATAGTGCTACTCCAGCACCCCCCCAGGGTCACCACTTCCAGGGGTTGCTTGACACTGTGGGCCCTCTGCCTTTCCAACCATCTGCCAGACCAGGTAGCACTGCTCAACTCGGGTAGCACTGGGCTCTTCGGAAACCTCCATGCTAGGAAATACTCCCAACCCACCAACTTACCCAAAGGGCACTTTAAATTTTTTTTTTTTTGTTTTCCATGGGAAAGGTCTCATGTGAACCCCATCATACCAACAGGGATACCTATACAGCAGAGGTCACCAAACTTTCTAAACAAAGGGCCAGTATACTGTTCAGACCCTGTAGGGGTTGGGCTGTGGCCAGTGGGAGTAGAAAATTACCTGGTGTCAGTGGGAGTAAGCAATGTCCTATTATTGGTGTCAGTGGTAGGAATAGTTCCCCATCATTGGTTTCAGGAGGAATTTTTCCCGTTTATTGTCAGTGGGAGGACATATGCCCAATTGTTGGCGTCATTGGGAGGAATTGTGCCCCGTTTGGCGTCATTGGGAGGAATTGTGCCCCATTGTAGATGTCAGTAACAAAATCAATTCTTTGTGTCCGTGGATGAAATAATGCCCTAAGGGCCAGATAAAAGCAAGAAAAAGGGCCACAGTTTGGAGACCACTACTATACAGTCAGCCATTCCAGCCAAGCCGGAATGATAGAGCTGAGCACCCCTGCTGGACACTGAGAGCAAAGAGTACGCTGGATCTGAGCCCAAAGACCAAGAAGCCGTTTCTCAGTGCCACCACGAAGCCTATTCTATGTGGCTCAGCTGACATGCATGCAGGTATAGCCACAGAGAACATCTTCCAATGGGCACAACTTTTATGGTGACCTGTCAGACAAGGGATGTAGCTGCAATGAGAAAGTAAAGGCGTGCAGGAAGGTAAAACAGCCGGAGAAAATATATGTACTTTAGCATTCTTTCCCATAATCCCCTGGTATTGTAAACTGGTGCTGGTCTACTGGGGGAAACCCAACACCAAATTCTTAGGATCACTTTACAGATGACAGCCGGCACTGAGAGGGTGATGCGGCTTCCATACCAACAATAAAACTACTTCCAGTCTGCGTGTATGTATGTATGTATATATATGTGTGTGTGTGTGTGTGTGTATATATATAATGTGTGTGTATATTCTATTATATATTATAATTTTTAAAGAAACCATGTAACCATAATCGGTAACTATAATAATTTTATAAAAAATACTAGCTCATTATATATTTAAAATTAGTAAAGATAAAATATAATTTGATATTTATATATATAATTGTAATATAATATAATTATGAATTGTAATCAATTATTTGTAAATGTTAGTCCAAGACATTTTTTTTTTTTCCTATGGGATGGTCACAATTTGTGTTTTCTATCAGGTTTTATCATGTGTTTAAAAAAACATGTTTTGGGCAGTTTTTAGACATTTTGCCAAGGCATCCCTGAAGAAACCTCAAGGCACCCCATGATGCCTGGGCACCCTGGTTGAGAAAGGCTGTTCTATGCAATGCAGGAAGATCATGGCTGGTAGGAAGGGCCAGCAAGGTGCCGTACATAGCTTCCTAAAAACATCATGGCACCCTGCCTCAGTACTCCTCTCGAGCCCTTAGCCCTGATGCAAGCATTGGGCTGGCCCTTGGGATGGGTTATGCAAATATTAAAATGTCTTGGTAGGTGGGTCTGGAGGAATGGGTGTTCCTAGGCAGGCTGTATTTGCATGCAGACTACCATGGGTAATGTCCACATGTGGTCCTGAACCTCCATGATTAAAAGAATCGAAATCCAATGAATGACAGGGGTGGGCCAGAAACTTCCTGGGGAGGAAGGAGCTAGATGATGCTGGATGTCCTCCGGCTAGGAAATGAGGCGGAGCTCTACCTGACTTGCTGCAGCTTCTAATGCATATGGTGACACGCTCAGTGTGCAGGGAAATCGGAGGAAGCCATTTCAGTCCAGTAGAGGAGACGGTACAATTGTGCAAGACTGGAGGTCAGACTTAAAGCAGAGCTCCACCCAAAAGGGGAAGTTACACTGTAAGCCTTTGTCCCCTGCTCCCCATTAAAGATTGGCACCTTAGGGGAGCGGGGGGGAGGGGTGGGGGTACCCACTCCCACTTCCGCTGCGATCACCTGGGTGATCGGAAGTGGCAGTCAACCCCAACCCGCCATAGTCTTCTGGGACAGCAAGCTGTCACAGCCGTGTGCCCAAACTGAAGATGCCGGCGCCGAGGAGAGAAGACCACCGGTGAAACCAGCGGTGGTGAGGACACTGCAGGATCGAGGGGCAGGTAAGTGGCTTTATTTTAAGTCAGTAGCTACAGTTTTTGTTTTTCAGGTGGAACTCCGATTTAGTGTCTGCAGCCTAAACCTTTTTTATTGAAGGCTTCAGTTCTCTGGAAGGTTTTTATTGCTGTCTGTGTTCTCGCTGGAGAGATTTGCCCTCTTTGTTCTAATGACCACCGAAAAGTGATTGGAAACCCCAAATTTTAAATTTGTAACTGGAACAAGAGGGAAGTCTTCCAATTGGTTGATTTTTGCTCACTTTGTCCCCGGGACAGGAAGTAAAGGGAAATCTCCCCAGGAGGGCACAGACCGCAAATAAAAGAGAAACCTGACGGGGTTTAAATTCCTAATCTATGCAAAAAATGCTTTTGATATTTTCAACATATATTTGTCTTCACAATAACAATCACCTGCATGTTGAATGTATGTTTGAGTTTCCAATGTCTTCTCTCCAGCATGGCGAACCCTCAGCTTGTACAGGGCATGCAGAATGACCTCACCTGCCAGCTCTGCCTGGAGCTCTTCCACTCCCCCATCACCACAGAATGCGGGCATACCTTCTGCCAGGCCTGCTTGACTGGGGCCCCCAAGGGCCAGGATCAGGATGGCTCCACCCTGTGTCCCACCTGCCAGGCACCAACCCATCCAAAGACCCTTCACCTCAACCGTCAGATGGAGAACCTAGTTCAAAGCTTCAAGCAAGTCCCGAAGGGCCACTGCATGGAGCACATGGACCCACTGAGTGTCTTCTGTGAGCAAGACAAGGAGCTGATCTGCGGGGTGTGCGCCTCGCTGGGCAAACACAGGGGCCACAACATCATCACAGCCGCTGAGGCCCACACAAAGATGAAGGTAATACCCAGCACACAGAAACGTAACACAGGTTTTTTTTAGAACCTCAGTTGAAATAAAACCAAAATCTGGGCAAGCAACTAAATAAAGAAGTGGGAGCGCTTTTACCTGCCGAAGGAATTTTATTTATGTCCATCCAGTTCTGAGATTCATACAGCTCCTCTGCATTGCTTTATAAGAAAAAACTAAGTTCAAGAACAGCATGCGCCTAAACTACCTCACATATCATTCACATTCCCCGTACCCCCTATCTCCACGTTGGGCATAGATGGTGTGACGGGAGTCACTTTGGGTGGGGGGCCCATGGAACTCGGCTCACTTTGGAGAGGTGGGGAGACCCGTCTCGGCTCCCCATATCCCTATTATGTGTAAGTCACCCTGTGCCTGTTGGGGGTACAGGGTGATCTGTCCTAATATTGGGGTGGGGGGTTGTTGATTGTTTAATGCCACGTGGTTGCATCTCATTGTTCTATTGTGTCTTGCTTGGAAGCAAACTATTATGGGATGTATGTGTTTGTGTATTTGGCTTGGTGGGTGTCTCCAGCAGCCCTCCCTACTGATGGGACTGTCTGCTGGTGTCTCTTGTTACTAAATGTAGATTGCCCCGCCCTGTGTCATTATGCGGGGGGGGGGGGGAGTTCCCTTGAATGTTGAATGTAGAAATGTATATATCTTGTATCTGTGTTAAAATAGTCTATTTCGGGGAAGCGGTATTATCCTAATGGAAGTACCCAAGTGCAGACTGTGGGTCGGTTCCGTTAGATGGTGAGGCCTATTATCCCTGATTTAGAATCGTCCCGCTGTTGGCCAATCTCACACTGCTGTATCCTCAACAGTAGAGTTTCTCATGTAATAGGTCATGACCCAAAAGTGGGTTTGTGACCAGGGGTGGACTGGGCCACGGGGCAAGTGCCCCCCAGGCCTCTCATGTCCCTACCATCACCCCAGACTTTGGGGTTGCTTCTTGCCTTTGATAAGCATCTGTTTTCCCATTAGTTCTAATTAATTTCATGTGTTTCAACTACCATTTATTGGGTTTTAACCTCTAGCACTTTTATTTTCCCTAGTGCTGTGATTACTGCACTATCCTTTCGGAAGGAAGCCATTGTTTTACTGTTTAAAAAGTGCATCTACATTGTAGAATATTGCACAAGTTGTTATATGGAATAAACTGTTTCGGAAATTAAATTATTTTTGGGTGGCGACTTCATGACCGAGGACAAATGTGGCTCCTGAGGTTCCACAGGTTGAGAACCACAATATCAAATCTCAGCCTGTGCTTTTAGTCTCTAGTAAATTTAGGCCTAGCCTTGCTCATTAAAGTCCTCTTGCTGCTGGCCAATTTTACACTTCTGTATCATCTACAGTCTATTTCCTGTAGTAAAACACCCGTCTGTAGCCTCTTGTACGTTTTGGCCTATTTCCTCTGATTAAAGTGGTAGTAAACTCTTCTTCTTTTTCTTTAATCTTTTTTACTTACAAGTAAAGCTTACCCGTAGGTAAAAATATCCCCTATACATGAACAGTTTAGGAAATATTGGCCCTTTTTGATAGCTGGCGCATGCACTCTGAAGGAACGGCATACCTGTGCCGTGGCCTGGGACTTCCACGTGCATGGGAGTGACGTCATGGCGGGCCAGCCAGCCTGAGCTTGCGAAACCAGAAGGAAGACCAAAGATGGAAGCCCTAGGGGGGTGGGACAGCACTCTGCTGGAGGACTTTGTTTCAAGGTAAGTCCTTCATAATGTACTAGTATGGAATGCATACTAGCTCATTATGCCTTTTTTTACCTTGCAGATTTTTTGTTTTTTTTTTTTTTGTTTACTGCCATTTTAACACAGTCCTGATACTAGTCAGTTTTAAACTGGTGTATCCTCTACACTTTTTGTAGTAGTCACAGACTTTACTTTTTTGTCACTAGTAAATTTGGGCCTGGTCTTGCTCATTAAAATTTCTCCTGCTCTTGGCCTCTTTTACACTGCTGTATCCACTGTAGTATCTTAACTCTTGTAACCGTACCTGGCCTGTGCGCTTTGGCAAGTTTTAAACTGGTGTATCCTCTACACTTTTTGTAGTAAAGCCACAGCCTTTACTTTTTTGTCACTAGTAAATTTGGGCCTAGTCTTGCTCATTAGAATTTCTTTTTGGCCAATTTGACACTGTTGTATCCACTGTAGTATCTTAATTCTTGTAATAGTACCTGGCCTGTGCTTTGTCTCTAATAAATTTGGGCCTAGGCTTTCTAATTAACAGTTTCCTACTGCTTGTCAAGTTTACATTGCTGTGTCATCTGTGGTCACCCAAAGCTCGATAAAAGACCCTCTACCTGCTGTATTTTTTTTTTTCTTGCATTGGTACAGCCCAGCTCCTCATGCCTTTTTATTGGCAGTTGTCTTTGAGCCCTAAAATGGCCAGAATTTAACAAGATTCGCCCTCCTTAGACCCCCAGTGGGATTTTTCTCTAAAATTGGGTTTGCCAAACCCTGGGTGAATCAAGAATGTACAGATTATCCCATTACCACCAATCTGACATTACATTACATTAAAATGATTTCCACTAAAAGGGTAAAAACAAACAAAACAAAAAAAAAAAAAAACTACACACAATGGGAGTGCCAGGCTGCTGGTGACCTCATTGGATCAAAGATTTCATTTTCTAACTCTACAGCTACATTGTACTTTCCAGCGTGAGCACAATGAAGGGTTCAGATGTGATGCGTTAATGCCGGAATATGTTTCTTGCAGAGAGAACTCCCCCAGCAGCAGGTCCTCCTGCAGGAAGCTCTTCTGCGGAAGGAGAAGACGGTGGCGGTTTTGGACAGACAGGTGGCCGAGGTGCAGGTACGTCATTCACATGACCAGCTATCGTAGGAAAACCTAAAATCCATCCATTCATCACAAAGTGTCCTACAGGAGACCGGACAACCACGGCTTGACAATATAGATAAAAGTAGAAAAATTTGACTATTGTCATTTACCTCCATAGCACCAGTCTGTCTGGGCAGTATGGTCGCCTGCTGAATTGGCAACGTCCACAAGCAGCTTAACTTTTCAGTAAGACACAGAAGCTGACTTCCGTGCAATTATACTTTTAGATGGTTTTTTTGGGATTTTGAAGTGTAAGAAGACAATGACTTTCCTAAATCCTGTCTCTGTAAAGAATGAGCTATAACTAAGAAAAATTCAAAGACAGGGAGGGTCTAATTGGGACTGAACTACCCCTAAACAAAAGGACAGTTGTAGCGGCCCTAAACCACAACTTGATATTGGCATACATCACAACCATAATTAACTGATTCAGTTCAATACAACAGGAAAATAAATATACAAAAAAAATAAAAATATATATATATATAACGGTTAGATAACAGGTTTTGTCCCTCCCCCGCCTATGACTGGACAATGAAAGAAAAGCAGCAGACCAATGAGCTTGTCTATTGCTCTCAACTCCTCCTTTCAGCATGCTACTTGCACAGCTACAAACTGTATAGTAGACTACACGAGGCTGACACCAGGCCATCTAATCATGAGTACAGAGCTGCAGTATTTGCGTCTTTTATATCTGCCTGGAGTTCTGCTTTAAGCCCAATCCCGGATGAGTTTTCCTTCTCCCAGAATCCTCCGGGTCTGGGTTCTCTGTATCTAACGATTCCTTGTATCGCAGGACACGGTGACCCGCTTTAAGAAGAATGTGAAGCAGCAGCTGAGCATCATGCGCTCTTACCTGAATATCATGGAGACGTCACTGGCCCAGGAGGCAGACAAGGCAGAGCAGAACGCTACCGCCGCCCTGCTGGGGGAGAGGAAGAGCATGGCCCATTACGTGGAGCAGCTGAAACAGATGGAGGGGGTCCTGAAAGACGTGGAAGGCCAGGAGCAAACCGAATTCCTGCGGGTAAACAATCAGGCAAACCATGTCATGGAGGGGGGGGTCTGCTTTTCTGTCTGCAGCAGATTTAAATCTGGGACCGCTCAACTTTAGTGTGTGTGTGTGTGTGTGTGTGTGTGTGTGTGTGTGAGGGATGAGTTAGAACATCTATCCGGTGTATCTCTTACTGTCACCACTGGTGTCATTCCTCTAGACTTCCTCTGGGGGTAGTTAGTCTGGCTGAAAAAAGACAAAAGTCCATCCAGTTCAACCATTTACACAAAAAAGTTATAGTCCTACACAGGGGCGGACTGACAACTCATGGGGCCCCTGGGCAATAGGGGATCATGGGGCCCCTGTGTCCTTGCCCAAACTCAAAAAAGCCAATGAAAAAGGTACCAGGGGCATCTCATGGGGCCCCCAACTGACCCTGAGCCCTCGGGCAGTGCCCAAGTTTCCAAATGGTCAGTCCGCCCCCGGTCCTACACCCACAGTTCTTCCAGAGGAAGGCAAAAAACCCAGCAAAGCACGATCCAATCTGCTCCTGCAGGGGAAAAAATTCCTTCCTGATCCCCCGAGAGGCGATCGGATATTCCCTGGATCAACTTTACCTATAAATGCATTTTAAGTTTTCGTTTGGACCTTCTGCAAAAGCCCACAGATACCGGTTGATCCTGCCGGTAAAGTCCACCTAATGCAGCTTCCTGCAGTGGGGAGGCAACAATGCTGCGCTGCTCCTGAATCCAGAGCAGAGTTGTCGCTCTAATTACAGCCAGTGCCTGCTTGCGCAACTACTGGGAGGAGAAGATGGCACAAGGAGCACGGCTGTCAGATTTGTTACTTCTAATTCACAGGCCTTTAGCTTGTCAATCGGAAACTGGCCACATCTAGCCCCGCCCACTGCTTTCTGGATTGGCAGCGCTGCCCCTGGGGCTGGAGAGTTGCTGTGAGCTGCAGTGTCTGGGAAGGGGCGCGTGTGAGACACAGGACTATTTGGCTCAGTCAGAGGCAGGGGCGGACTGACCAGTCATGGGGCCCCCGGGAAATAGGGGATCATGGGGCCCCTGTGCCTTTTGCCCAAACTCAAAAAAGCCTATGAAAAAGGTACCAGGGGCATCTCATGGGGCCCCCTACTGACCCCGGGCCCTCGGGCAGTGCCCAAGTTTCCAAATGGTCAGTCCGCCCCTGGTCAGAGGAGATGATGGAAGAAGGTTCAGTTGGTTTTGTTCTTTAGGTAGTATCTTACAGAGCAGCTGGCTTCATGATTTATGGTTCTGTACCTTCAAATTCAAAGTTGGCTGCCTGAATAAATGGAGACAGTTCATTATATCTGATTTCTCAGCATGATGGTGATTTACAATCCGATCTTTATACTGCCCTCATTCTAATGCTGTGTATTTAATTTCTTTGCAGAAATGCTGTGTGGTAACATTCAGGTAAGATAGAAAAGAAAAATCAGCATTTTATATGTGAAACTAACAACTCTACCGCTGCTGTAGAACTAAAAGTCTCAGCATAGCAGATATAGATTGTAGATTTCCTCTTTAACCACTCTTACTGTAGAGAACTCTTTCCTTTAGTGTCATTCAGGGGCGCTCTTAGGGTTGGTGTCACCCCTCCGACGATCCCCGCAGAATGGATCGGATCTGTGGATTGAGCATAATGGATCGGACTCCGATGCATTATACTCCCCAATCCGCAGATCTGATCCATCCTGAGGGGATCGTCGGCATGCAACCTATATGGGGTGACACCGGACCCGCTCCACGAAAAGGTAAGTTGTAAAGCAACGGATCCATCCTGCGGAGATCGTCGGCTTGCTTTACAGCTTACCTTTTTGTGGAGGGGGTCCAGTGTCACCCCGTGCGGTAGGTGTCACCCGGTGCAGCGCACACCCCCCCCCACCTGCCTCGGGACACCACTTGTGACATTAATATATATCCTTTTTCAGCTTATTAATGTTCACTTGTTTTTGTTTTTTTTATGGTACACCCCCTTAAAAGCGGAGCTCCACCCAAAAGGGGAAGTTCAGCTTTAAAGACTAGTCCCCCACTCCCCATTAAGGATTAACACCTTTTGGGGGGAGGGGGTACCCGAATTTGACAGCTACCCACTCCCACTTCCGTAGATTTGTTCTCCCTCCCCATAGTCTTCTGGGACACGTGACAGGTCCCAGAAGACTACGAGGGTCCTTCACAAAGTGCAGCGCTCCTCGCGCATGCGCAGTGGGCACCTGGCTGTGAAGCCACAAGCTGTCACAGCCGGGTGCCCACACTGAAGATGCTGACGCCTGGAGCACCAGATGGCTGCTGAAAGGGGCTGCGGGGAGGACATTGTGGGACCGAGGGACAGGTAAGTGGCTGTTTTTTTAAAAGTCAGCAGCTACAGTTGTAGCTGCTGACTTTTATTTTTTTGACAGTGTGAGTGGAACTCTGCTTTAACTTTAAAGAACTCCTTCATATAGCAAAGTTAAAATCTCCCATTTCACCCTATTATTGATGTTCCTTTGGTTTAGGAAGGGGTTCTTTACGGTAGCATGTGTGTAGAAAAGGCTACATTAAAATCAATGATATGTATCATTGATATTCAGTTGTATTGTGTACACCCCTTTAACTGTAAGAAGACCTTTCCTATAGCAAAGTTAGTTTTTTTTTCAACTTCTCATTGATGTCCCCATGTCTTTTGTACATCCCCTTAACTGTAAAGAACCCCTTCCTATAGCAAAGTTGATTTTTTTTCACCTTTATTGATGATCACTTTTTATTTTTTGTACACCCCCTTACTGTAAAGAACTCTACCCAAAAGCTAAACTTAAAATCTACTTTTCAAGTTACCTTAGATTGTACGCCCCTTGAGGGTTAGGGACCTTAGATTGTACGCCCCTTGAGGGTTAGGGACTGATGTGAATGTACAATATACATGTAAAGCTCTGCTTAAAATTGACAGCACTATATAAGTAACTAAAATCAATAAGTTATCATTGGTGTTCACTTTTGTACACCCCCTAACTTTAAAGAACCCCTTCATATATCAGTTAAAATCTTTCATCTCATTGATCACTTTTCTTTTGTACTCCCCCTTACTGTAAAAAAAACCCTTCCTATATCAAAGTTAAAATCTTTTTCATCTTATTCATCATTTTTCTTTTTGTATTCCCCTTACTGTAAAGAACCCTTTCCTATAGCAAAGTTAAAATCTTTCATCTTATGGATGATCACTTTTCTTTTGTACACCCAATTACTGTAAAGAACCCCTTCCTATAGCAAAGTTAAAATCTTTCATCTTATTGATATCCCCATGTCTTTTGTAAACTCTAACTTTGCTATAGGAAGCAGCTCTTTACGGTTAAAGGAGTATACAAATGACATGAGGACATCAATAAGATGAGAGATATTTTAACTTTGCTATAGGAAGGGATTTTTTACAGTTAAGGGGATATAAAAAAAGAAATGGGGGCATCAATGAGAAGTTAAAAAAGAAACTAACTTTGCTATTGGAAGCAGATCTTTACAATTTCTTCATCTTCTCATTGATGACCCCATGTCTTTTTCTACACCCCTTTAACTGTAAAGAACCCCTTCCTATAGCAAAAATAAATCTACTTTTAACTTTCAGTGATGTCCCCCCTTGTCTTTATACAGACCTTGCCTTTAAATAGTTAACATGTTACATTATATTCTTGACTCCATACATAATAGAATGGTAGGTTGTCCTGAGACTTTTAGTTCCCCCATAGTTGCAGAATGGCCTTAGTGACCTCTAAGTACCAGCAGTATAATCAGAGCCGTGTGACCTCTCCAGGTTGGGGAAGATCCTCTCTGAGCCGCCTCTTCCCGGCCGTCTGGATATTCAGCTGCCCATCATCTCGGATGAGTTCAAGTTCCAGGTGTGGCGGAAGATGTTTGTTCCGGGCACTGATGCCAGGTGAGATTCAGGGAGGGGCTTTGGGGTTGGACACACCTGATTGGCCCACATGACACAGAACTAATAATGGTCATCCAGTACTGAGCAGGATTTCCATCATTGTTTGCTCATTGAATAGCGCCCCCTGTGGCCCACAATCAGCGGGGTTCACTTTTCACGTAGTGTAGTCACTCCACCATCAAGGTTTACAAAGTATCCAGATGAACTGCTGGCAACCCAAGGCATCTGCCCGTGCCATTGGTGACCTCCAGCTTCTGTGCCTAGGGAGCATGCGGGGACAAGGTCATCCGGGCAAGGATGCCAAACTGCACCCTCCCATTCGTGATGTGCAGGCTTAGGGGATCCTACGCCCAGCAGTCACCCACTAATCTAAATCACAGCCGCTATCACTACTCCTTTCAGCCTGTAACAGAAGGAAGGTGCCCTCATCCATACAGTAATCCATTGCGCCTAGGGCACTCGCCCCTCCTGCCTGCCCCTTGTCCCTGGGCACTCGCCCCTCCTGCCTGCCCCTTGTCCCTGGGCACATCTCCCTGATGCCCCCCCTCCCTGCACTGCCCCTTGCCTGCCCTGGGGCACTCGCCCCTCCTGCCTGCCCCTTGTCCCTGGGCACTGCCCCTCCTGCCTGCCCCCTTGTCCCTGGGCACTCGCCCCTCCTGCCTGCCCCTTGTCCCTGGGCACTCTGCCCCCCTCCTGCCCCCTGTCCCTGGGCACTCGCCCCTCCCTGCCTGCCCCTGTCCCTGGGCACTCGCCCCTCCTGCCTGCCCCTTGTCCCTGGGCACTCGCCCCCTCCTGCCTGCCCCCTGTCCCTGGGCACTCGCCCCTCCTGCCTGCCCCCTGTCCCTGGGCACTCGCCCCTCCTGCCTGCCCCTGTCCCTGGGCACTCGCCCCTCCTGCCTGCCCCCTGTCCCCTGGGCACTCGCCCCTCCTGCCTGCCCCCTGTCCCTGGGCACTCGCCCCCTCCTGCCTGCCCCCTGTCCCTGGGCACTCGCCCCCTCCTGCCTGCCCCCTGTCCCTGGGCACTCGCCCCCTCCTGCCTGCCCCCTGTCCCTGGGCACTCGCCCCTCCTGCCTGCCCCCTGTCCCTGGGCACTCGCCCCTCCTGCCTGCCCCCTGTCCCTGGGCACTCGCCCCTCCTGCCTGCCCCCTGTCCCTGGGCACTCGCCCCTCCTGCCTGCCCCCTGTCCCTGGGCACTCGCCCCTCCTGCCTGCCCCCTGTCCCTGGGCACTCGCCCCTCCTGCCTGCCCCCTGTCCCTGGGCACTCGCCCCTCCTGCCTGCCCCCTGTCCCTGGGCACTCGCCCCTCCTGCCTGCCCCCTGTCCCTGGGCACTCGCCCCTCCTGCCTGCCCCCTGTCCCTGGGCACTCGCCCCTCCTGCCTGCCCCCTGTCCTGGGCACTCGCCCCTCCTGCCTGCCCCCTGTCCCTGGGCACTCGCCCCTCCTGCCTGCCCCCTGTCCCTGGGCACTCGCCCCTCCTGCCTGCCCCCTGTCCCTGGGCACTCGCCCCTCCTGCCTGCCCCCTGTCCCTGGGCACTCGCCCCTCCTGCCTGCCCCCTGTCCCTGGGCACTCGCCCCTCCTGCCTGCCCCCTGTCCCTGGGCACTCCCGCCCCTCCTGCCTGCCCCCTCTGTCCCTGGGCACTCGCCCCTCCTGCCTGCCCCTGTCCCTGGCACTCGCCCCTCCTGCCTGCCCCCTGTCCCTGGGCACTCGCCCCTCCTGCCTGCCCCCTGTCCCTGGGCACTCGCCCCCTCCTGCCTGCCCCCTGTCCCTGGGCACTCGCCCCTCCTGCCTGCCCCCTGTCCCTGGCACTCGCCCCTCCTGCCTGCCCCCTGTCCCTGGGCACTCGCCCCTCCTGCCTGCCCCCTGTCCCTGGGCACTCGCCCCTCCTGCCTGCCCCCTGTCCCTGGGCACTCGCCCCTCCTGCCTGCCCCCTGTCCCTGGGCACTATCGCCCCTCCTGCCTGCCCCCTGTCCCTGGGCACTCGCCCCTCCTGCCTGCCCCCCCTGTCCCTGGGCACTCGCCCCTCCTGCTGCCCCCTGTCCCTGGGCATCTCGCCCCCTCCCTGCCTGCCCCCTGTCCCTGGGCACTCGCCCCTCCGCCTGCCCTGGCGCCCTGTCCCTGGGCAAACTCGCCCCTCCTGCCTGCCCCCTGTCCCTGGGCACTCGCCCCTAATCCATGCCTGCCCCCTGTCCCGTGGGCACTCGCCCCCTCCTGCCTGCCCCCTGTCCCTGGGCACTCGCCCCTCCTGCCTGCCCCCTGTCCCTGGGCACATCGCCCCTCCTGCCTGCCCCCGTGTCCCTGGGCACTCGCCCCTCCTGCCTGCCCCTCCCTGGGCACTCGCCCCTCCTGCCTGCCCCCTGTCCCGTGGGCACTCGCCCCTCCTGCCTGCCCCCTGTCCCTGGGCACTCGCCCCTCCTGCCTGCCCCCTGTCCCTGGGCACTCTCGCCCCTCCTGCCTGCCCCCTGTGTCCCGGGGGCACTAATCGCCCCTCCTGCCTGCCCCCTGTCCTGGGCACTCGCCCCTCCTGCCTCCTGCCCCTGTGTCCCTGGGCACTCGCCCCTCCTGCCTGCCCCTGTCCCTGGGCACTCGCCCCTCCTGCCTGCCCCCTGTCCCTGGGCACTCGCCCCTCCCTGCCTGCCCCCTGTCCCTGGGCACTCGCCCTCCTGCCTGCCATGCCCCCTGTCCCTGGGCACTCGCCCCTCCTGCCTGCCCCCCTGTCCCTGGGGGCAATTCGCCCCTCCTGCCTGCCCCCTGTCCCTGGGCACTCGCCCCCCTCCTGCCTGCCCCCCTGTCCCTTGGGCACTCGCCCCTCCTGCCTGCCCCCTGTCCCGTGGGCACTCGCCCCTGCCTGCACCCTGTCCCTGGGCACTCGCCCCTCCTGCCTGCCCCCCCCTGTCCCTGGGCACTCGCCCCCTGCCTGCCCCCTGTCCCTGGGCACTCGCCCCTCCTGCCTGCCCCCTGTCCCGTGGGCACTCGCCCCTCCTGCCTGCCCCCTGTCCCCTGGGCACTCGCCCTCCTGCCTGCCCCCTGTCCCTGGGCACTCGCCCCTCCTGCCTGCCCCCTGTCCCTGGGCACTCGCCCCTCCTGCCTTGCCCCCTGTCCCTGGGCACTCGCCCCTCCTGCCTGCCCCCTGTCCCCTGGGCACTCAAACCTGCCTGCCACCCTGCCTGGGCACTGCCCCCTGTCCCCCTGTGGGCACTCGCCCTCCTGCCTGCCCCCTGTCCCTGGGCACTCGCCCCTCCTGCCTGCCCCTGTCCCTGGGCACTCGCCCCTCCTGCCTGCCCCCTGTCCCTGGGCACTCGCCCCCTCCTGCCTGCCCCCTGTCCCTGGGCACTCGCCCCTCCTGCCTCCCCCTGTCCCCCGTGGGCACTCGCCCCTCCTGCCTGCCCCCTGTCCCGTGGGCACTCGCCCCTCCTGCCTGCCCCCTGTCCCGTAGGGCACTCGCCCCTCCTGCCTGCCCCCTGTCCCCGTGGGCACTCATCGCCCCTCCTGCCTGCCCCCTGTCCCGTGGGCACTCGCCCCTCCTGCACTGCCCCCCTGTCCCGGTGGGCACTCGCCCCTCCTGCCTGCCCCTGTCCCGTGGGCACTCGCCCCTCCTGCCTGCCCCCTGTCCCGTGGGCACTCGCCCCTCAATGCCTGCCCCCTGTCCCGTGGGCACTCGCCCCTCCTGCCTGCCCCCTGTCCCGTGGGCACTCGCCCCCTCCTGCCTGCCCCCGTGTCCCCGTGGGCACTCGCCCCTCCTGCCTGCCCCCTGTCCCGTGGGCACTCGCCCTCCTGCCTGCCCCCTGTCCCGTGGGCACTATAACGCCCCTCCTGCCTGCCCCTGTCCCGTGGGCACTCGCCCCTCCTGCCTGCCCCCTGTCCCGTGGGCACTCGCCCCTCCTGCCTGCCCCCTGTCCCGTGGGCCACATCGCCCCCTCCTGCCCTGCCCCCTGTCCCGTGGGCACTCGCCCCTCCTGCCTGCCCCCTGTCCCGTGGGCACTCGCCCCTCCCTGCCTGCCCCTGTCCCCGTGGGCACTCGCCCCTCCTGCCTGCCCCCTGTCCCGTGGGCACTCGCCCCTCCTGCATGCCCCCTGTCCCGTGGCAGCACTCGCCCCTCCTGCCTGCCCCTGTCCCCGTGGGCACTCGCCCCCTCCATGCCTGCCCCCTGTCCCTGAGTGGGCACTCGCCCCTCCTGCCTGCCCCCGCTGTCCCGTGGGCACTCGCCCCTCCTGCCTGCCCCCTGTCCCGTGGGCACTCGCCCCTCCTGCCTGCCCCCTGTCCCGTGGGCACTCGTCCCCTCTGCCTGCCCCCTGTCCCGTGGGCACTCGCCCCCCTCCTGCCTGCCCCTGTCCCGTGGGCACTCGCCCCTCCTGCCTGCCCCCTGTCCCGTGGGCACTCGCCCCTCCTGCCTGCCCCCTGTCCCGTGGGCACTCGCCCCTCCTGCCTGCCCCCTGTCCCTGTGGGCACTCGCCCCTCCTGCCTGCCCCCTGTCCGTGGGCACTCGCCCCTCCTGCCTGCCCCCTGTCCCGTGGGCACCGCCCCTCGCCCCTCCCCTGCCTGCGACCCCTGTCCCGTGGGCACTCGCCCCTCCTGCCTGCCCCCTGTCCCGTGGGCACTCGCCCCTCCTGCCTGCCCCCTGTCCCGTGGGCACTCGCCCCCTCCTGCCTGCCCCCTGTCCCGTGGGCACTCGCCCCCCCTCCTGCTGCCCCCATGTCCCGTGGGCACTCGCCCCTCCTGCCTGCCCCCTGTCCCGTGGGCACTCGCCCCTCCTGCCTGCCCCCCTCCCGTGGGCCCAACTCCTGCCTGCCCCCTGTCCCGTGGGCACTCGCCCCTCCTGCCTGCCCCCGTGTCCCGTGGGCACTCGCCCTCCTGCCTGCCCCCTGTCCCGTGGGCACTCGCCCCTCCTGGCCTGCCCCCTGTCCCGTGGGCACTCGCCCCTCCTGCCTGCCCCCTGTCCCGTGGGCACTCGCCCCTCCTCCTGCCCCCTGTCCCCCTCGCCCCTCGCGGCCTGTGTCCCGTGGCACTAGCCCCTCCTGGACCTGCCCCTCCCCGTGGGCACTGCCTCCTGCCTGCCCCCTGTCCCGTGGGCACTCGCCCCTCCTGCCTGCCCCCTGTCCCGTGGGCACTCGCGCCCCTCCTGCCTTGCCCCCTGTCCCGTGGGCACTCGCCCCTCCTGCCTGCCCCCTGTTTCCCGTGGGCACTCGCCCCTCCTGCCTGCCCCCTGTCCCGTGGGCACTCGCACCTCGGCCCCTCCTGCCTGCCCCCTGTCCCGTGGGCACTCGCCCCCCTGGCCTTCATGCCCCCTGTCCGTGGGCACTCGCCCCTCCTGCCTGCCCCCTGTCCGTGGGCACTCGCCCCGTCCTTGCCTTGCACCCCTGTCCCGTGGGGCACTCTCGCCCTCCTGCCTGCCCCGTGGGAACTGCCCCTGTAATTCCCGTGGGCACTCGCCCCATCCTGCCTGCCCCTTGTCCCGTGGGCACTCGCCCCTCCTGCCTGCCCCTGTCCCCAGTGGGCACTCGCCCCTCCTGCCTGCCCCCTGTCCCCTGTGGGTCAGCTTGAAAACGCCCCCTCCTGCCCTGCCCCTGTCCCGTGGGCACTCGCCCCTCTGCCTGCCCCCCTGTCCCCGTGGGGCTCACTCGCCCCTCCTGCCTGCCCCCTGTCCCGTGGGCCACTCGCTCCTCCCTGCCTGCCCCCTGTCCCGTGGGCACTCGCCCCTCGCCCCCCATTCTCCCGTGGGCCTCGCCCATCCTGCCTGCCCCCAGTCCCGTGGGCACTCGCCCCTCCTGCCTGCCCCCTGTCCCGATGGGCACTCGCCCCTCCTCGCCTGCCCCCTGTTCCTTGGGCAACTCTGCGCTCTCCTGCTACATGCCCCGCTTGTCCCGTTGGCAGCATCGCCCCTCCTGCCTGCCCCCTGTCCCGTGGGGCACTCGCCCCTCCTGCCTGCCCCCTGCCCCGTGGGCCTTTCGCCCCCCCCCTGTTTCCCCCCTGTCCCGGGGGCACTCGCCCCTCCTGCCTCCCCCCTGCCCCGTCACTCCCCCCTCCTGCCTGCCCCCTGTCCCGGGGGCCTCGCCCCTCCTGCCTGCCCCCTGCCCCGGGGGCACCGCCCCCCCTGCCCCCCCCCTGTCCTGGGCACTGGGCCCCTCCTGCCTCCCCAGTCCCGGGGGCCTCCCCCCTCTGCCTGCCCCCTGCCCTGGGCACTCGCCCCCCTGCCTCCCCCCTGTCCCCGTGGGCACTCGCCCCCCCTGCCTGCCCCCGCCCCGGGGGGCACTCGCCCCTCTGCCTCCCCCCGTCCCGGGGGCATCCCCCTCCCCCCCCCCCCCTGCCCCGGGGCACTCGCCCCCCCTGCCTGCCCCCCTGTCCCGTGGGCACCGCCCCTCCTCCTGCCCCCTGCCCGTGGGCCTCGCCCCTCCTCCCTGCCCCTTCCCGTGGGCACCCCCCGCCCCTCCTCCTGCCCCCTGCCCCCCGGGGGCACTCGCCCCTCCCCCTGCCCCCTGCCCGGGGCACTCGCCCCCCCCCGCCGCCCCCCGTCCCGGGGCACCGCCCCTGCCTCCCCCCCCGTCCCCGTGGGCACTCGCCCCTCCCCCCCCGCCCCCCGTCCCGGGGGCACTCGCCCCCCCGCCCGCCCCCCCCCCCCCCGGTCCCGGGGAAACTGCCCCCCCCCCCCCCCCCCCCCCCCCCCTCCCCCCCCTGTCCCAGGGCATTCCCCCCCTTCCCCCCAGGGGCGGACTGAAACTCAGGGGGCCCCCGGGCAACGGGGGATCTTGGGCCCCGTGTCCTTCCCAAAACTCAAAAAAACCCTATGAAAAAGGTACGGGGCATTCATGGGGGCCCCCACTGACCCGGGCCTTGGGGCGGGCCCGGTTTCCAAAGGCGTCCCCCCCCTTTTCCCACCCCTTTTTTTCCAGGGCATCACCCCTCCCCACCACTTGTCCCCCCCCTGTAGGATGCGCTGTAGTTTTGTTTTCGACTTCAAGCCAGGCCCACCCCCAGTTTTTCATTTTTATCTAATACGACATTTTTTCAGCAATTACACCAATCACTGTCCCAAAAAAGGAGCTTACACTCCAATGCCCATAAAAATGCTTGGAGAAGGAATTAATCTGAATTTTTTTGGCAAGAAAAAAAAGTTATAAGAAGAAACCACGCAAACAAGGGAGACATGCAAACTCC